>CM037161.1:23315997-23853831 GCA_020921065.1 Vaccinium darrowii | reverse complement strand
GATCCTGAAAGATAAGCTCGGCGTGAGTGAAGGCATTGCAAGGCACTTGATTCGCAGAGGTTCGCTCGACGTTCTTCGCCTCTTTGCCGATTTCAGCCCTTCGTGGCAATCCGTTGGATTACACAGTCCAGAATCGCCGCATGTTTGCTTTGTGCATGTGTCTCCTTGCCACCTACCTGTTGGTTCCAAATGACGGCAACCCCAATTCCTCGATCATTTCAGTTGCCGCGCAGATTGAGCAACGACGGGATGTCGTTCCCATGGTTTTAGCGGAGACTGTCATGGGCTTGGATGCGGTGAAATCTAGAAGAACAGATACTTTCGCTGGGAGCCCCCTTTTGCTTCATGTATTTTTTTTTTTTTTTTTTTTTTAGGTTCGGTTCGGACTTATGAGTTTTGGCTTTGGTTTGGCAGATGTGGCTGTGCGACAAATTGAAGCTGGTCGCAGATCCAGCGAACGATTGGGTTTACCGGGCTAAGGACTGGAGGAAGAGAGGTTTCATCGAAACTCGTCGCAATGTGGAGGAATGGCTGGATTTCTTTATGGCTGTGGAAGAGGAGTATGTAACTTGGAGGTGCCACTGGCTTCCTTTGCCCGATATGACGGCCAAGCATATGGGACACTCATGGGTGGTTTTGGCCGGGCTGACAGGCTTTACTTTCTATTTTCCTCAGCGCATCCTTCGCCAGTTTGGGATTCGTCAAGAAGTGAAATTCTCCTATCCCGCTGATTTTCATCTCCCCGACTTCAAACATTCAGGCTTATCGCCGTGACTGGGGAAGTAGAGTGACTTGGGTCCGAGACCAGTATCCAAGTATTCATCTGCGAGGAAAGTATCGTGAGTGGCTCAGAGGGGAGCTGGAAGCGAGATTTGGCAACAACGTGGACTGACTCTCACGACTTAACTAAGCTGTTTCCCAGAATAAATGGTGCATCCATTTTTTTTTTTTTTTTGAATGTTTGCTCAGCTTATGTAATCGAAGAAGTGATTTGAATAAAATTGAACGATGAAGGGTTTTCCCCTTCTTGGTTCACTTGATTCCACATACTATCTCCTTCAGATATTGCATTAATACAGACCAACTCAGAAGACTTGGACCGAACCCCGGGATAGGGTTGCCTACGTATCCTTTCTCAAGGAATCAGGTCATGGCGTAGTTCAGGCTAAGGTTCACTCGGGTATTAACACTCTCCTTTTTGCGCTCTAAATTTTGCCTGGTACCGCCTTTTCAGGTTTTCGGTCTAGCAGGCTTGCTCTAAATTTCGCTTGGGTCGGCTCGCCTTTGCGATTTTCCGTCCAACGAGCATCTCTCAGGGGTAATATCGCTTGAGTTGGTCCAAATTGACAAGATTGCTGAATTCGTTACCATCCAGATCAAGAATCACTGTTGCCCCACCGTCGAGAATAGTCTTGATGATGTACGGCCCTGCCCATTTTGGCCTGAATTTCCCTCGTGGGTCAAATATCGGTGCCCGAATCTCCTTTACCACCATGTCTCCTTCGACTAAATCTCTGGATTTCACCTTCTTGTTGAATGCGCGGGCGATTCTTCTCTGATATCCCTGAATGTGGTACAATGCCCGTAGCCGTCTTTCATCAAACAGCATTAGCTCTGCGAATCTATCGCTCAACCAATCAGCCTCATTGACCTCGTTTTCTATCAACACCCTCAAAGACTGGCACTTCTAGCTCAATGGGAAGCACCGCCTCCATCCCATAGACTAGAGAATAGGGTGTTGCCCCCGTCGGAGTACGAATAGAAGTGCGATACCCCCATAGTGCCAATGGTAGCTTCTCATGCCAATCTCTAGATGACTCGATGGTTTTCTCCAAGATATTCTTGATCGACTTGTTTGCCGCCTCCACTGCTCCGTTGGTTTGCGGCCTATATACCGTTGATTTGTGCACCTGAACATTGAATTCCTCCAACACTTCTGCCGCCCTCCCTTTGAAATGCACGCCATTGTCCGACACGAAAGCATTGGGGACCCCATATCGGTAAATGATGTTTTGCTTGATAAAATGAGCCACTTGCACTGCAGTCAAGGTAGCGTATGAAGCTGCTTCTACCCACTTTGTGAAATAATCAATTGCCACCAATATGAATTTGTGCCCATTTGATGCTGATGGCGTGATTTTCCCAATTACGTCTATGCCCCATACCGAGAAAGGCCAAGGCGTTGCCATCGTATGTAATTCTGATGGTGGAACGTGCATGAGATTAGCATGTATTTGGCATTTGTGACATCTTCGCACATACTGAACGCAATCAGCTTCCATAGTCAACCAGAAATACCCTTGCCTCAAAATCTTCTTCGCCATCATTAACCCACTCATGTGAGGGCCACAGATACCTTCATGAATTTCCTCCATTACCCTCTTCGTGTCGTCGCCATGAATACATAATTTGTGCATGCCGCAGTATGACCTTTTGTACAGCCTTCCACCGCAAATGATGTGTTGTGACGCCAACCTTTGTAATGCTATCTGATCCTTCTTGTTTGCTCTTTCTGGATATTCTCCTTTCTCGACCAGATTCCAAATATCGTGGTACCAAGGCAAGCCATCGTCAATTTCATCAATGTTCATTACATATTCATAGGCTGGCTTATTCCTTTGTTCGATCATGATGGGCCTCATTCTTATCCCAACAGGCAATTCTACCATGGATGCCAGGGTAGCGAGAGCATCGGCAAACTGGTTCTTCATCCTTGGTATGTGAGTAAAGGTGACTCGCTCAAATCGATGGATCAGATCGTCTAGGTCCTTGTGGTATGGCTTCAACTTCTCCTCCCGTACTTTCCAATCACCGTTGGCCTGGGAGACCACCAGATTTGAATCTCCTACCACCTCCATCTTTTTCACCCCAATTTCCAAAGCGGCTTCCATTCCGACAATACACGCCTCGTACTCTGCCTGGTTATTGGTAACCTCGAAGTTTAACTTGAAAGAGAGGGGAATGTGCGGGCCTTCTGGTGAAACCAACAATATGCCGATCCCGAACCCTTTCTGATTTGCAGCCCCATCAAAGTACAATTTCCAAACGTCTTCCGATACCGTCATGACATGTTCATCGGGAAATTGAAATTCTGTATCTTCTGGCCCCTGAATTGGATGGTCTGCTAGGAATTCTGCCACAGCCCTTCCTTTTACTGATTTTCACGTCACATATTTGAGTTCGAATTCAGCCAATAGAAGCAACCATCGTGCCAGTTTTCCGGTGAGCACTGGTTTTTCGAATAAATACTTGAGAGGATCCATTCGAGAGATTAACGTCACTGAATAGGCTAGCATGTAATGCCTCAACTTTTTGGAGGCCCAAACGAGGGCCCAGCATGTCTTCTCCAACGGGGTATATCTTTCTTCCGCTCCCACCATCTTCTTACTTAAGTAATAAACGGATTTTTCTACCCCAGCTTCTCCTTCTTGTGCCAACATGCACCCCATTGCCGATTGTGACACGAATAAGTAAAGAATTAATGGCCTACCAGGTATCGGCGGCATCAGCACTGGTGGATTTTGGAGGTACTTTCGAATTGCCTCGAACGCCTTCTGACATCTATCGTCCCATCCGAACGGCACCCCTTTCTTGAGCAGGTGAAACATCGGCTCGCAAGTTGAGGTTAACTTGGCGATGAATCTACTGATGAACTGAATTTTTCTGAGGAAACTCCGAACTTCTTTCTCCGTTTTTGGCGGCTCCATTTCCAATATTGCTTTGATTTTTGACGGGTCAACCTCGATCCCCCTGGTGGTGATCATGAATCCCAACATCTTGCCAGCCGTGACTCCGAATGTGCACTTCTGCGGATTGAGACGCATCCGATACTTCCGTATCCTCTCAAAGAACTTGCACAATGCCGGGAGGTGTCCTTCTCTCTCTCTTGCTTTTACAATCATGTCGTCCACATAAACCTCGACCTCTTTATGTATCATGTCATGTAACAAGGTCGTTGCAGCTCGTTGGTAGGTTGACCCCGCATTCTTCAATCCGAACGGCATGACTCGGTAACAGAACGTCCCCCATTCAGTGGTGAAGGTTGTTTTCTCTCTGATCTTCTGGTGCCATCAGAATCTGGTTGTATCCCGAGAATCCATCCATAAATGACAGCAGTGCATGCCCTGCTGTATTATCCACTAGTACATCAATGTGTGGTAAGGGAAAGTCGTCCTTTGGGCTGGCTTTGTTCAAATCTCTGAAGTCTACACAAACCCTGACTCTCCCATCTTTCTTGGGCACCGGCACAATATTTGCAACCCATTGCGGGTATTCAGTTACCATCAGAAAACCAGCGTTGAACCTGTTTAGTAACTTCCTCTTTGACCTTCTCAACCCAATCTGGCCTGATTTTTCTCAATTTCTGTTTCACTGGTTTCGCGTCGGGATACAGGGGAATTCGGTGTTGCACGATTTCAGGATCGATTCCGGGCATATCTGCGTGGGACCAAGCGAAAACATCTTCAAATTCTTTGAGTAAATCAACGAGTGATTCTTGTTCCTCCGAAGATAGCCCGGATCCGATTTGAACCATGCGAGGGTTTTCCTCATTTCTCAATTTAATTGAAATCACTTCTTCTTTTATTGGCTGAGCATGCCTTTCATTTTCCCTTTCGATTAGAGACTTAAGTTCTTTGGGTATTTCTCCCTCAATCTCAGTCTCGTCATCATCAGGGTCAACACAATTTATCTCGGGGACAGCAAAGTAAGCGAAATCAGAATCCATTTCATTCATGAAACCCACAGGGGTGCAGTACATAGCAGTGGACTCAAACTCAAAAGAAAAACTATAGACTGGAGTGGCACGAGGCGCGATCTCTGACTCAAAGACAGAAACAGACTCAGACTTGAGATTAGACTCGGACTCGGTGAAAGTGCCAGTGAATTTTACAACAGGCGTGAAAGCGCAATTCTTATATCCTCCTACAGCATCCACAATCAGCACGCTAGGGTCTTCAAAGGCCTCCTGCCCGAGCATCATCACTGCTGGTTCCTCTTCATCCTTACCTGTTAGACTGACCTCGTCGAACATTGACATCAAGACCCCACCATCCAGAGCCTCCACCCAGTCTGTTTTCAGGTCTTTCATCAATTTCTCGACTTTTCCATGCTCGTCTTCGTCGTCCCAAACATCATTAGCGAAGATTTCAAATCCAGGGTGCACCTCTCCACTTATTCCGCTTACAAATGGCTCAGGTTGGCCATGATACGGTGCATTTGACCCTTCCTTGACAAAGCGCATCTGGCGATTGGCACTACTTTCTGCCTCATTGGTCTTACCCTTTCGCTTACCCTTCGATGCGGGTTCGTATCCTAATCCAAAACGGCCTCGCTGGGAGGGGAAATCTGGAAATTGAACCACCCCTTGGCGGGTTCGACCCAAGCCAGTGCCTGGTAAATACGACATCCTCCTCATCATTTCGAGAACTGTGGTGCTGATTGAGAAATCATCATCAATGCGAAGGGTAAACACACCATTGGATGTATCAAAAGCAAACCCCCCGAGTTGAACGTCATTCTCATCATGCATAATTTCTAACAGGGGAGCATTATCTTCAGCATGGGGGCGAATGCCCGTGTCTCCGTAAAGGGTAATCGTCCCATTTTCTAATCCGAGCAATACTTTCTGATGTAGGGTGGACGGGACTGCCATAATATCGGGTCGATGCATCCAAGGACGACCCAACAGCAAATTAAATGAAGCCAGAATCTCGAGTACATGAAACTCTACCGTCGACTTAAACCCTTCTGCAGTAATCTCCATTTCGATGGTGCCAAGTACACTGCGACGAGTGTTATCGTAAGCCCGAACAGTGAGGTCAGATGGAGAGAAGTCCTTCGGTTTGAGTCCTAAGCATAAAGCCGTCCGGAGAGGACAGACATTGAGCGCAGAGCCATTGTCTATTAACACCACGGGGATCCATTTCCCCATGCACTTCATGGTCACGTGCAAAGGTTTGTTGTGATCGGTCCCTTCCAGCGGGAGATCAGCCTCGGTGAAGGTTACTACATGTTTGGCAGGTTTGGTAGCAACAATGGGTTTGGTAACAATAGCGGCCATCATGGCTTCTGGGGTGATATCAGGTGCAATCTCCATGCAGGACAATGCATGAGCCAGCTTCTGACGATGTTCGCTGGAGCTCATGAGTAGCCCCCAAATGGTTAGAGCGGCTGGGGTTTTCTCAAGCTGTTTTTGGATGGGATTCTCTTCAGCTGTAGGTAGGGATTTTGAATGAGGCACGCGACCATTGGCCGCGGGGGTAGCATGGGATTGGTCGGCTGGCGGGTCGAAAAGGTTTTGAACATCAACAGGATCGGCCCTCGGGTCATTGGGGTTGGTTAGGTGATTTGGAATTGGGTTATTTCGTGGAGCTGGGTTATAAGGTGGCTGGCTTAGGGATTTAGGTGGTGGGTTAGAGGTTTCTCCAGTGTAAACCTGAGGCGGCTGATAAAATCGTCCCCTCCGAAGCAAGTGAAGAACCGAATCAATGTCGTCCCCCCACAGATCGGTGTAATCCGTGTAAAGGTCAACAAGATCTCCTTCTGCCTTTCTCTTCCCCTTTTCAATGTTGGTTCCTTCCAAACCCTTAATAATTCCTTCCACAAACGCTTCGCTCCATACATCTTCCTTTTCCATTGCTGCCTCATTAACGGCCCATACTTCATCTTTTCTGACCCACAGCGGTGAGAGCGATATGCCTTCGTTCTGATTGACCCATACTTTGGCCACGACATCTTCCTCCATCTGTTGTCCCCAAACATCGGGTAAACCACCGTTCAACACCATGATATTATAATCCTCTGGCATTTGCGCTTGGGGTGTCGGAAGACTTTCATCGATTATGTAATCATAAGGTGCGAACTCTATTCCCTCTGTCATTCGGTTTACGGCATGTTCGCTTATCATAGAGAAATCTGGGCGGCCTTCCCACAGCGGTGGCTTTGGAACATACGTCTCATCGAAGAGCATGGGAAGTGTAGACTCATCCAAAGGATCATTGGGGTCCTCAGGCTGCCATTTATTCGGCATGGGATTCCATTCAACTTCCTGCACGTCATTGGACACCTCAATCTCTTTCGTCCCATTCTGTCTTTGACCTTCTTCTACAGGTAATGGCTCACACCGGTTTGGAGGCGCGAATCCATCAAGTGACACTGCAAACAGCAGATTACCCAAAGCATCAAGCGGGGGTTCTTCGTTGAACTGCTCATCTTGCGGCCATACTTCCACATCAGTAGCCACCATTTGCTCATATTCTCGTGCTTCTATGGCCATTATCAGATCGCCCCATTTCCGCCAAAGGGTGGGGGTTAAATGTGTATCCAGAAGGCACACATCAGATTCGGTTGGTATAGGTACAATGGGCTTAGGATCCATTTCTGGCACAATGAACTGGTTTGGGTTAAATGGAGTGGGGTTTAAGTCCTTTTGAGTGGAGCTGAGGGTAATTTGACCTATATCGACATTCCTCTTGTGTGCTGGTAAGGGGTTGGTGACAATATTGGGCTTTTCGGTGGGGTCTCGGATTTGTTTATTGTCAATGAGATCCTGAATCTCATGACGCAGACGCTGGCACCTTTCGGTGGGATGGCCAGGAGTTTGATGGAAGATACAGAAGGTATTCGGGTTATAGCTTGGTGGAGGATTTTGTGGAGGTGGAATTGGTTGGAGAGGTTTGATTTTTCCCTGTTGTACGAGCCGCTCGAAGATAACAGGTAGAGGTAAAGGGAGGGGGGTGAAGATACGCCGGGGTCTTTGGTTCTGCGGTGGCTGAATTGGTTGAGCTGATTGGGACAAGATAGCATTTACTGGTTCAGTTCTATGTGGTTGATGATTCATGGAGTTGGACGAAGTGCCGGCTGAGTAATTGGGGTTCGCATATAGAGATGAGGTGTTCCCAATGTAATTGCGTTTCGGTTTGGGGGCTGAATCTCCTTTCTTCAATACCCCACTCTGCAGGGCTTCTTCAATGGACAAGCCCGTCTCAAAGTAAGTTGCAAAATCATGGGCTTGAGCTGTCACCATATACTGAGCCAAATCGGGCTGAAGGTTTTTGGTTATGATGCGCATTTGGTCCTTGTCACTGGGACGATCTGTCATTTGCGCGGCCTTCGCTCTCCATCTTTTCACAAAGTCTGCGAACGACTCTTTTTCCTTCATCTTGATGCTTTCAAGTTCGCGGGTAGTGACCTTAAGCTGAACGTTATACTCATATTGCTTGATGAAAGAGGCCACCATTTCTTCCCAAGTCCGTCTCTTCGAGATATCGAGAGACAGGAGCCACTGGAGTGCGGGCCCGGTGAGAGTTTCGTGAAACATTTGAGCCATGGCAGGCTCATCGACCTCTTGTAGCGAGAGGGAGCTTACGTATGCTTGAACATGTCCTCTTGGATCCCCAGTTCCATCAAACTTCTCGAAATCCACATGTTTGAATTTCTTAGGGAGCTTAGCGCCCGGGAAGATGCAGAGTTTGTTCATATCAAAGCCGGTAATGGCACGCTTCTCGCTTTTGGCCATAGATTCTTCCAGCTTAAGTATTTTAGCCAGCATTTCAGCCAGTTGGGGGTTCTCAGGGGGTTGTTCCGGCTGTTCCTCAAGAGGAACCTCTTGATCCTGAGCTTCAGCATCGGGTATCTGCTGCTGAGGTGGGGGGAGTCGGCTTTGGATGTTCATCATAATTGCCATGAGTTGGCCAGTTCGAGTGTCACTCCGGACCCTATCATCATGCATTTCCTTTCTTATTTGTTCGATCTCATTAGGGGGGTCATGTCCCTGCTCAGCCGACATACTCGCTTCTGCCTTTGGTGATAAGGATCGAGACAATCTCTGTCCTGGAAATCGAGCCCAAACAGGTAAGGTCTTCTTCTTCTTTGCGGGCCCAATGGTTTAATACTGAATCATAAAGCAAAAGTCGGACTCAGTTCATAGCCTTTGATTACTAAGTACAAACAAAAGGGTGCCTATGATGCGCGTGCCGCTTCCTCGCCCAAAGTTAGTCCTATTTCTAGGCCTAGAGATTAAACTACCGGTTTCAGATCTCACTTGGAACCGCTCGCACAGAAGATTGAATCAACACCACGGGTAGATCGTTTACTCGGCAAGTACGGCGTTTCAACCTAAGGCTTAAATGTTGACGCCGTAGTGCTTTTCCTGACCATCCGAGACAAAGCAATGAGGTGTCGCCATCCAGATACAATCGGTTCCAAGGCTAGTCTGAAACACGGGTGACCGTTCGAGCACGATCAACACTGGAGGTATCTCAAACTCCATGGATTTAGAGTCTCCTAGACTTCATGTATCACCTAGGGTTAGTCTACCGGGTCCAAATCTCACTTAAGACCATTGCACAGATGATTTTCCAACACCCCGGGTAAACCATTACTCGATGGATACGGCGTTTCAACCTAAAGCCTAAACGTTGACGCCGTAGCATTTTTCCAGGTCATCCGAGACAAAGCAATTTGGATGTTGCAACCCAGATACAAATGGTCTTAAGGCTAGTTTGAATCACAGGCGGCCGTTTGGGCACGGCCAACGCCGGAGGTATCTCAAACTCCATGGATTTAAAGTCTCCTAGACTAACTTTTGACAGTTTTTTGGAAGGTTGCCCCAATCCTCAAGTTTTCTTTTAAGTGACATGCCCTTGATGTTGGATAATCGGATTTGGGAAATTATGATTCACACGAATTCTGACAACGATCTAGAATCGGATGCCTAAGGGCGATTAACCCACTTTCGAGTCAAGGTCCCTTAAACCCGTTTAGATCGTTGTTAGGAAACTGTTGATTCAAATTTTCCCACGTCCGATCGTCCTAAAGGCCAACTCGTAAGAACAACGCGCATACGGGATGCACGACTCATCATCGGGCCGAGGCAACCTTCTACTAACTGCCGGGAAGCTAACTTACACCATACTGACAACAAGGATATGTACCGATGTGAGTGTATGCATGTATGCAATATGGCATGCTTAGAAAGACGGTAACACGTAGCACGAAACAGGATGGAGCACGTAATCCTAACACATGGGTTGGTTAACTAACGCGGGGTTCTATGGTTATCTATATGCAAAGGCCGGTTTTGGTTTGAAAAGGGTACCCCGGACTCAAAGCCAAAGCTGTCTCCCACCACCAAGGATCCCGCAAGGCGATGGTAATAACGACAATTGTGACTCATCACGGTCGGGGGGTGCTGGGCATTTCGGGATTCCCCGTCACCGGCAAGCCGGGCGGGATTGCCGAAACACGCCAGCGGAGGCTAGTAACCATGAACGTGCAATGCAAAAAGTCCATAAAAACAACATTTTCAAAATCTTTTAAACATTTTTCAAGCTTAGCCCTCAATAATTAATACATATTTTAATAAAATCACACATAAGTGTAATAATACTAAAATATATATTAATTAGATTCCCCAGCAGAGTCGCCAGCTTGTGAACACCCCGCGGAAAACGCGACGCGTATGTCCACGAAAATCGATTGGTTTAATTTGAAAAATGGTTCTGATTGATCGGTTTGGTTTGATTGATTGAATGGAGTCGCCACCCGGATTTGAGGACCATACCCGAGAAACCATTGAAAAATGACTCTTTTACCCTTGATATGGAAAATGCTTTACCGATCTCCAAAAGTGAGATTTCTCGGGTCCGGGAGCTAGGTTACGAGAGGGGAAGGAATTTAAAGCACCCCTCTCGCCCGGTGTGAACACCGGTCTCTACTAAATGATTAACAGATTTTGAAATTATTGTTTAAACGGACTTCAAACACAAACTCACGCGGAAAACACGACAAATGTATCGAAAAGATTAACGAAATAGGTGAACATGCTCATGCAAAACACTGTAAATGGATGGCTTATGTACTGGAAATACGGAGTTTACACTAAAATACCACCAAAACGTCTCAAAATGACCCCGAAATTGATCATAAAATGTGCACCAGAATGGGGTCCAGGCGCCTGAAGGAGGATGGTTCAGGCGCCTGGATTGGGTTTAGGCGCCTGAAGGAGTATGGTTCAGGCGCCTGAACTGAGTCTGGGCGCCTGAAGGTGGATGGTTCAGGCGCCTGGACCAGAATCTGATACTCGAAATATTTTCCTGTTTTGATGATTTTCAAACCACTCTCAAGCTCTCTACTGTCATGGATAACCAGGAAGAACTTGAATGGGTTCCCCCTCAGGGCCTACTTGGACGAGTTGGTAGGATAACTACCTTTTTGTTTTGATCAAAGACTTGGAATGGATTCTTGGAAGAGATTTTGTAAGAATATGGTTCTGATATCTGAGGTTGCTGAACTAGGGAATGATTTCGTAGAGACTTGGACGAAGTTCAGTTGATTGGGGTATGTAAATGATGGATTGGTGAAACCAAAGAGTGGTTTTTGGGGTTAAAAGGGGTTGTTTTTGAAGAGTGAGTGATGAGTAGAGTTTTCCTGGAGAGTTTGCAGCAGGGTAGCAGCTCGGGAGGGGTAATGCTCTTCTCTGCCCCTCCAATGAGAGAGGGGAGCCTTATTTATAGACAACCAAGGGTCAAGAGGGCCACTTTGGGTCTTTCAAAAAGGGTGAAGGGTCACCTAGGGGGAGGGAAGAGAATGTCCTGGGATGTCCCCCAGGGAATCTGCAGCAAAACCCACCAAGATCCCGCTCCCGTCCACTAACAAACGTAAAACACATTTAATCTGGACTGATATCCAGGCGCCTGAAGCATGTGCTTCAGGCGCCTGAACTGAATCCAGGCGCCTGAAGCATGTTGTGGACGGTCGACCTCCACTCGGTTCTGGGCGGAAATGGTGTTCTTCGAAACGGTCCGAAGAACAAAAGATTTTTAGAGTCGCCACCCGGGTTTTGGGAAAGCAGTTTGGGACCCGAGAAACCAATTTGAAAATGATGATTTGAGAGAATGACTTATAAAACCAATTGAAAACCAGAGATTCGTTTTGGATCCGGGAGCCAGGTTACGAACAGAGAAGGGTTTTAATGCACCCCGTTCGCCCGATTAAAAATCGGTCTTTACTAAACATTTGTGGGATTTTATTAGAAAACAATTTTATTGCTGAACCTCAACAGATAAACATTTAATTTAAACAAAGCAGACGATAATAATAAGAAAAGCAAATGACTAATATGTAAATAACAGAAATCAAACGAAAATCCAAACTTCAAACTGTTCCTGCAGGGGGAAGGTTCAAATTTAATATTTTACGAGAAAACTGTGTCGTGCGGCATACTTGATGTACCGTGCGGTACAAATAGTGTACCGTGCGACACTGTTCTTCAAATTAACGGTCAGATTTTCAAATGGGTGCCGTACGGCACTCAAAGTGTACCGCGCGGCACAGTAAGAGTGCCGTGCGGCACACCTGGCTGTAAAACAGTTTGAAACTTTGGCTCTTCGAAATGATTGATCAGAGGCACATACAAGGTATGAAATGCATTCGAAATGAACTACTTTCAAGGGAGAAGGCAGTGTATTGAGTATGAGATGTCCCTCCTTGTTGAATCGCTCCGTACGAGGCGATGTTTTCACCGTACGACGCGACCGGGAGGTGTGAAATGAAACTGGACTTGCTATAATTTGGGCATACCAAGCATGGAAATGATACAAGGAATCATTCCACCCTTGGTACCTCTCCCCTCAGGGTACCAAATTCAAGGAATTTGGCGAAACGGGTTTATACCTTCGTTTTCGAACTCTCGGATTGAGCGTCGGATTGGACTTCCGGATGTTGTTTTCTTTCTCTGGACCTCACTTTCACTCTAGTATAGTGGTAAGAGGGATTGGGGGCTCGAACTTTGGTTGATTTGGGATGACTATCTCACGGTTTCGGGAGCCAAAAAACAGGGGATGGATCTTGCTTTTTTAGAGAGAATGAAATTGGATTCTCTATAATGGAAATGGTGGCTAAGGGATTTTGGCAATGAAAATTGTATCCAAGAATAGAATTTCGTGATCTTACACGGAAATTGTATGGGGTCCGGCCGGGCTCTTCCCATTGGGTTTGAACGGTTTATATAGAGGTGAGGGAGCCGAATGCCAACCCCTTCTTGATTCTTGTTCATGGAGACAATGGCATGGGGAGTAGCATATCCCTTTCGGCCATGATCTTCTCTTTCGGCCACGACCAGCAGGGCGGGGGAACCAATCTCGTCCATGTTTTCTGCTGCTGGGAATTCGCAAAAACTGGGAACCCATAAACAGTACCGTACGGTACACAAACTGTGCCGTGCGGCACAATTCGTGTACCGTGCGGCACAATTGGCCGCCAAAATTTTGACAATCTGCCGTACGTGACTCTGGCTGTCCCGTGCGTTGAGAGATGAGTACCGTGCGGTATTGTTGACTGAGTTGACTTGGAGAATTTCAATCCGAGAGTTCTTTCGGGTGTTTCCGTTCATCATTGGGGATTTAAAAAGTACGTGAACGCTCATTTTGGGGTGTCTACAGTTGCCCCTCTTTGACGTGACTTACAATCATTGTGTCGTCGGAAGTCGCGTCAAAGATAGAAGACACCCCTTGATGTGGACGTCCTCGTATGAAAACAAATAGCTAAACATGATGCGTGTGGTCGCGCTCGTGAGAGCTGCCTACGTACCCCGTTGTAGGGATCAGACCGGCGTAGTTCATTTGGGGCTGAATGCATAAGGGTTTCTAGAAAACATACCTTTGATTCGGTAGTGGAGTTTGTCACTCTGTTTTTTTCAACCCGGGAAAAACGAACGACGTGTTATTGATGCTGAATGCTGTTTCTAATGCCGGAGAGGACTTACGAAACCACCTGATGCTGATGTTGATAAAACTGTTGTTAATGCCTGGCGAGGACTTACGAAACCACCTGATGCTGATGTTGATAACTGTCGTTAATGCCTGGCGAGGTCTTACGAAACCACCTGATGCTGATAAAAACTGTCGTTAATGCCTGGCGAGGTCTTACGAAACCGCCTGATGCTGATAAAAATTGTCGTTAATGCCTGGCGAGGACTTACGAAACCACCTGATGGAAACCACCTGATGCTGATATTGATAAAACTGTCGTTAATGCCTGGCGAGGACTTACGAAACCACCTGATGCTGATGTTGATAACTGTCGTTAATGCCTGGCGAGGTCTTACGAAACCACCTGATGCTGATAAAAACTGTCGTTAATGCCTGGCGAGGTCTTACGAAACCACCTGATGCTGATAAAAACTGTCGTTAATGCCTGGCGAGGTCTTACGAAACCACCTGATGCTGATAAAAACTGTCGTTAATGCCTGGCGAGGACTTACGAAACCGCCTGATGCTGATAAAAATTGTCGTTAATGCCTGGCGAGGACTTACGAAACCACCTGATGGAAACCACCTGATGCTGATATTGATAAAACTGTCGTTAATGCCTGGCGAGGTCTTACGAAACCACCTGATGCTGATAAAAACTGTCGTTAATGCCTGGCGAGGTCTTACGAAACCACCTGATGCTGATAAAAACTGTCGTTAATGCCTGGCGAGGTCTTACGAAACCACCTGATGCTGATAAAAACTGTCGTTAATGCCTGGCGAGGTCTTACGAAACCACCTGATGCTGATAAAAACTGTCGTTAATGCCTGGCGAGGTCTTACGAAACCACCTGATGCTGATAAAAACTGTCGTTAATGCCTGGCGAGGACTTACGAAACCGCCTGATGCTGATAAAAACTGTCGTTAATGCCTGGCGAGGACTTATGAAACCGTCGAATGATAACCAATTGTTGCTTGCATACTGTTCATGGAACCAATGAGTGCTCACGCGAAGCCGACGTGGGGCAAAACCGAGGATTATCCTGAGTTAGATTGCTGGAAATCTTGGCTTAAAAGTCCTTGGGAAGGTTGAATCTGGTGCAAAAATCATTAAGAACACAGATGTGTTCCGTGCGGCATCGATACTGTACCGTGCGGTAGAATTGGAAAATGGGTGTGCTGTGCGGTACTCGAGGTGTACCGCACGGTAGAGTAGGTGTGCCGTACGGCACAAGTGGCTATTAAAAACCGCCCGAAACCGTTTTGTTTTCTCCCACTCTTTCAAACACATTCAAACATTTTAGTTAGTTATTCCGAGAGCGGTAGTTCGAAAACCCTCTTGCCTCTCCGATTCTTCTTCCTCTCCTTCAAATCTTCTTCAATCTCTTGGTTCATCAACATCCCAAATCAAGTTTCTCCCGAAATCGAAATTTCTTGTCCGAGAAACACCATTCATGGCCGATTCTGGTGATACACCGGTCGATCCTATTATGTCCACCATTGATTCGACGTCGGCGGTGTGTGGGGGCGGTGGCGCCACGTCCGGCGAGCCCGGTGGTGATCCATCCATGGATATTCCGGCCGACGTTGATCCGATTCAAGGGGCTTCCGACTCGGCATCGATTAGTGGCGAGACGGCGTTACCTACGCCGGTATCGGCTCCGACGAGGCTCGGTGGGGCTCACACGGGTGAGGTTTCAACTCCGGCGGTGGTTCGGGAGACCACGGGCGTCGGCATTGGCGCGGCTGGGGGCAGTGGTAACATTGGTGACCATTTGGGTACCGCACGGCACACTGACAGTGCCGTGCCTGGTGTTGTGGGTGCTGTGGTGGCGGATAGGGGTACCGTACGGCATGCTGAGAGTGTCGTGGGCGGTGATCAGAGTACCGTGGCTGCAGATAGAGGTCCAGAGGCTATGGAGATTGATCCTTTAGGTACGGGTGCCTTTCCTTCGGATATTGCTATGAGTTTTAGTGGCATTGACGTTGTTGTGGAGAGAGCCCACACTCAGGAGAGTGGGTCCCAGGCTGAGGGTATCCCGAGGGATGTTTTGGTTGAGGATGTTGCTGGGGGGAGTAGTACTGAGAGCGAGGAGGTGCCATTGGTGAGGCGCATAGCTCCAGGTTCGGCTATTGCGATTGGTACCGCTAGAGTGCCAGAGGAGAGTGCCGAGAGAGAGACAGAGCCTTCAAAGCCTCCATTGTTTACACCTGCCGTTGGTTCTTCCCGTGGGTCAGGTTTGACTTTGGCAGACACTTTGGAGGGGGCGAGAGATGAGGATATAGCAGCGACCTTACAGGAGTTTCCCAGGTTCGAGAATGTCCTGGTTCAGGAGGGGATGGCATCCATTGTCAGGGATGCGGAGCAGGAGGAGAGGGAGAGAGAGGCTGATGTAGCTGCCGGGGAGGGGCGTATGACTATAGTCCGGGAGGTTGAGCTGTCTATGGATCACAGAGCTCCATTTACACCGGCTACCTATGTGCCACGGGTGCACTTCTTTGTTCCTCAGGGGTGTGATACTTATACTCCTCTGCTTCCTACGTACCCAGATACGAGTGTGGTTCGAGACCGTTCGACCCATATTGCTTATAGGAATCCTTTGGTATGTATTCTTTGTTTATTCTTGTGCTTGTTTGCTTGTTTGTTCGTTCGCTTGTACTTTCCTGCTGATAATACTGACTGAAATTATGCCATGCCTTCGTTTAACAGACTCAGAGGTCCTTGGGTGGTTATGGAGGTTCTGCGCGTTCTTTGGAATACTACCGCGCGTTGCCGTCACGGGTGAGGGCTTTGGTCGATGCCTCTGGGTTCACCACTTTTATCCGCCTTCTGACGGTGACTAGGACGGATCGCAAGTTGATACGAGCCTTGGTGGAGAGGTGGTGGGATACCACCAACACTTTCCACTTCAGATTCGGGGAGATGACGATTACTCCCCTTGACTTTGCTGCGATCACCGGTCTGAGAGTTGGAGGTGAGCCCATCCCCTTTGACTCAGAGCTGTACTTGGACCCAGCTGCCGTTGAGCACTACCTGGGGAGGAGGCTTGGAGGTATTGAGTCGGGGGTGAGGTATACTGTCTTGGTGGGTTTCTGGGACCACGAGCCAGGGTCAGAGGAGGAGGCTAGGCAGATGGCGAGAGCCTACTTGTTGTACCTCTTTGGTGCCTCCCTGTTTCCGAATAGGCAGGGCGTGGTGCACTTGGGTTGGTTGCCTGCACTGGAGGATCTGGAGACTGCTGGGAGGTTCGACTGGGGCGGCGCCGGTCTGTGTACGGTGTACTGCTTCCTTGGTTGCGTGTGCCGTGGTGTGGGCATGAGCCTTGGTGGCTACTGGAGGGTGCTAGAGGTAAAACTTTGCTTGTATTCCCCTTTCAATGATAATGTTTTTATCCATGTTTCTTGACTTGACGGCTTTCTGAACATGCAGGTGTGGGCTTATGAGGTGCTGGGTGTATTTGCCCCGGCCAATTCGCATAGCAACGAGGATGTGCTCCCCCGCGCTGAGAAGTGGGGATCAGAGTATACAGGAGGCGGTGATCACAAGGGAGATTTGAGGACTTTTCGGCTTTTTCTTGATTCTACCACGGGGGATAGGGTAAGCCTTTTCTATGATTCCAAATATTCATGCTTTATTGTCTTCCTTTATCCTTGAAACTGACAAACCTTTCTTTCTTTGTAGGTGAGATGGAATGTTTGGCATAGGATGCGCAGGGATTACTTGGTTAGGAGCAGGGAGCTGACACGGAGTCGAGTGCTGCTGGAGTGCCCTTACGGTTGGCGATGGTACTTGGGTGACAGGGTTTCTCGCCAGTCCCTTGGGATTGACCATTTCAGAGTGCCTTCGCCGCTGCCTCCACTTGTTCAGAGGACTGAGGAGTACACCCGAGCTGAGATAGAGAGATACACGGTGCCGACAGGGGTGATCTTCAGTCCTTCGATAGATTATGAGGGTTACTTGAGTACGCACTTGGCATATGATCTGGACATGGAGAACCGTTTGAGGGCCGGTCCTGCTTTACCTGAGTTGAGGAGAGAGATTGAGGTGGTGACCGCTGACGGAGCACTTGGAGTGGTGACGGTGCCTCATATCACTCCTACAGTTACTCTTGCCACGACAGAGGTGACTTTTGATTATTATGCTTGCTTCTATTACTTGTTTATACCAGTATCTCATGTATTGCTGACGCCCCTTTTGAATTTCAGATTCCTGTTGAGTGGGCGGCGGCGTCGTACCAGCTAGCGCAGGACTTGCAGGCCATGGTCCGTCAGTTTGTGATGGGCATGGCTCCAGAGGTGCGCCCGCGGGCTGAGCCAGGAGTTGTACTTGGTCGTGGTCAGAGAGCCACCAGAGGGAGGGCACCTGCCCGTGGTGTTGGAGAGGCTAGCAGAGGTAGAGAGACCGGCCGAGGTACTCGCAGGAGGAGGGAGAGTACTAGCAGTGAGAGAGGAGCTAGCCGAGGGGCCACCCCTAGTGCCGGGGCTGCTGAGGTATACATTGGACTTGCCTTTCCTTTCTATTTGATCGTGCATGCCTTTCATTGTATTCTGACAAACTTTGTTGCTTGCGCAGGGAGCGTCAGGCTCTGGGAGTGCTAGGCGTCCCACGCCTCGAGTTACTTCAGTGACTCCACCTTCAGGCCGAGTCCTTCGTTCTTCTGAGAGACGGAGAGAGAGTGTACAGCAGAGGGAGGAGCCTGCGGAGAGCAGTAGTACTGATGACGATCATGCTACGCCAGAGGAGTATAGACCTCGGGGGTCTGAGCCTCCGAAGCGTCCTCGTACCTGAGACGGTAGTTAGTAGTAGCATCTTATGAGGTGGGGCCTGCGTGCCTCGTTTTGATTTAGGCATTTGTTTAGCCCTTCATATAGATGGCCTGCGAGCCGTAGTAGTTGATGACGCATTGGGCTTGTTTGCCCCTGGATATGGTTTCATTCATCATGTGGATATTTTGATCTTGGTTTTATAAAAATTTGCATTTTAGTTAATGTTGTCATTCATATTGGCAATGAATTTGGAAAGTCGAAGTTTGCATGTGAGTATTTAACTTAAAGCAACTGGATTCGAGACCAACAAACTTGTATATGGAAAGCTCGGTTTGCATTTATGGTTGTGACTCATAGGACTCAATGAAATGGAACTAAGCTTTTGACCTCATATGTGCAATGTATGGACCAACGACGAGAGAATGACGCTTGTTGCGCACCCACGCCGGCATTGCCGTTGACAAATGAACGGAATGACTCATGGATATGACGTATTACACATGAATTGACCACGCTCGTGGGGTGATAGTATAGCTCGTCGATACTTCTATTCCTTGGTATTCAAGTCTTCGAGACCTTTGATCATTGATTCTCGGTTGAGGTTGCCAACCGACTCTTTCGATAGGTCACAGGTGCGTGCCATGGCTTGCATGCATAAGCTTTGTGCCAAAGAAAAGCACGGAGTGAGTCCCGGAGGCTCAAAACTGAATTTTGCTTGGAATCTGGCCAGTTGTGCCGTGCGGCACCAAAACTGTGCCGTGCGGCACTATTAGTGTGCCGTACGGTACAGGCCTGATAATGCCAAAAAAATCTGCCACTTGCAGCGGATTTCTGGTCCTCTTTTTCGGCGTTTCATCACTTCAACGCACGTCCTAGGGACTTGAAGAGCCATTGTGGGGCATGTTTTGAGGGAACTTATCATTTTTAACATGATTCCTTGCGGTCTTCGAGTTGGCACGTCTTTCAAGGTGGCCTTTGGAACTTGAAATTTCGTATTGTTCCTCATGTATGGTGGCTATAAAAAACTGTCCATTCCCTCCCTTATTTGCATTCTAAATTCATAAACTCTTTCCTTGTTAACCCCCCCCCCCCCTCTTGCACAATGGTGGTGAGCTTCTCGGCCTTGATGCGCCCCTGGCTCGATGATCTCGATGGCTTGGATTGGCTGCACTTTCGGGGTCATAGGCTGACTTCCCTTCGTTATATTCGAGACGTGTCCATACGTCCGGAGTTGTTGCGAGCTGCAACACAATTCTGGGACCCTGAGGTGCATGTCTTCCGCTTTGGTCTCCACGAGTTATGCCCCACTGTGGAAGAGTTCTTCGCATACCTTGGAGGTTTTGATTTGGCGGAGCCCATCGTTCCTCTCTACGGAGTTGGTTTTGCCCCAGTGTTGTCTTCCAAGCTAGGGATAAGTAACGATGCTGCTAAGTCCCTAATTCGTGGAGGCTTTCTGAATATCCCACGCTTGATTGAAGGATTTCGTTCCGACAACTTTGCTCTGTGCTTGTGTTTACTGGCTGCATTCTTGTTCGTGCAATCTGATGGTCAAGCAAGCCCTTCCCTGGTTGGTGTGGCTATGCAAATTGAGGAGCGTAAGGATGTAGCTCCGATGGTTCTGGCTGAAACTTTGATGGGTCTGGATGGGGTTCATGCCGGTAGGACCGACGTCTTCGAGGGTAGTCCGCTGCTCCTACAGGTAGGCTTCTCACTCAGCTCTCCTTTTTCCGGCTTTTCAGTCGTTCTCATTTTACCTCAGCGCTCAGTTCAAAGCTGTCTAAGGTTTCTTACTTGTTTTTCTCTCTTTCAAACAGCTGTGGTTATGCGACAAGGCTAATCTGCTGGAGCCTGTGCCAAGAAACCGGGTTCATGAAACTCAAGGGTTCGTTATCAGGAATTTCAGGGAGGTTCTTGATGATGTGGGAGGTTGGACTCGGGTTCTTTCCCAGCTCACAGAAGAGGTGATCTCTTGGCGTTTGACTTGGATTGACCTTCCTGACATGGCTATTAGCAACATGGGGCGTCAGCGAGTGATTCTGGCAGGTTTGACTCGATGGACCTTCTACGTTCCAAATCGCATCCTCCGTCAACTTGGAGCTCGTCAAGTACCGCCGCCTGCGGGTCCTGAGGATTTCGTCATGTCGAATTTCAATGTCGCCACCTTCAGGGCTTACCAGAGCAATTGGAGGGAGCGCACGACCATTCCAAGAGACCTATATCCCAGTGTTCTTCTTCCGGCACGCTATAAGAGATGGTTGACGAGAGATATTGAAGCAAGAGACTAAGACAGACTTTGGACTCGATCTTAATGTGCCTGAAATAAGTTGTGCACCCAGTGCTATGGATGTTTTTATTTCTTTTGTTTGAAAGTTTCATGCTCAGCCATGTAATCGAAGAAGCTTTGTTTGAATAAAACTTTGAGTTTTGAGAATTTTCCACTCTTGATTCTTACTGGTTCTGCCTGCGAAATGTGTATGAGGACTTGGAATCAACTCGAAAGATTGTGACCGAACCTCGGGATGAGGCTGCCTACGTATCCCTTGTAGAAAGGAATCAGGTCATGACGTAGTTCAGGACTACAATTGTTCGGTTAGGGTTCGCTCGGGTATTTACACTTTCCTTTTTGCGCTCTGAATTTTGCCTAGCACCGCCTTTTCAGGTTTTCGGTCTAGCGAGCCTTTGATTGTTTTTGGCCTTATCTTTTGCCTAGGCCGCCCTTTCGGGTTTTCGACCCAGCAGGCTTTTGCTCTAATTTTTGCCTGGAACTGCCCGCCCTTGCGGTTTTCAGTCCAGCGAGCTTTTCTCTCAGGGGTAATATCTCTTGAGTTGATCTAGGTTGACCAAAGTAGAAAACTCGTTGCCGTCAAGATCGATGAGTTGTGTTGCACCGCCGGACAAGATCTTCTTGATAATGTAGGGCCCGGCCCATTTTGGTCGAAATTTCCCGCGCGGATCGAACACTGGAGCCCGAATTTCCTTCAAAACCATGTCGCCTTCCTGTAAATCTCTGGACTTCACCTTCTTGTTAAAAGCACGGGCTATTCGGCGCTGATATCCCTGAACATGATATAAAGCTTTAAGCCGTCTCTCATCGAATAGCATGAGCTCTTCAAACCTTGCGTTTTGCCATTCAGCTTCATCAATTCTTGACTCCGCCATGATCCTTAAAGACGGGATTTCGAGTTCGATGGGAAGAACAGCCTCCATGCTGTAAACCAAAGAGTAGGGTGTTGCCCCTGTCGGAGTTCGAATGGACGTCCGGTATCCCCATAATGCCAAAGGCAGCTTTTCGTGCCAATCTCGTGCAGACTCGATGGTTCTCCCTAGTATAGACTTGATGGTCTTGTTGGCCGCTTCCACGGCTCCATTGGTTTGTGGTCGATAAACAGTTGACTTGTGAACCTGGATCCTGAATTCTTCAAGAGTCTCTGCCGCTCTCCCTTTGAAATGAACCCCGTTATCTGATACAAAAGCCTGAGGGACCCCGTATCTATAGATGACGTTCTGCCTGATGAAATGAGCAACCTGGACCGCTGTGAGGGTCGTGTAGGAAGCAGCTTCAACCCATTTGGTGAAGTAATCGATTGCAACTAGGATGAACTTGTTCCCATTTGACGCTGCTGGCGTGATTCTGCCGATAATGTCTATGCCCCAGACGGAGAAGGGCCAAGGCGAGGTCATGGAATGCAGTTCTGATGGCGGGACATGCATGAGATTGGCGTGAATCTGACATTTGTGACATCGCCTCACATATTCGATACATTGAGTCTCCATGGTTGACCAATAGTAACCTTGTCTTAAGACTTTCTTGGCAAGCATCATGCCATTCATATGAGGGCCGCAAACTCCTTTGTGAATTTCTTCCATAACCCGGCTGGCTTCTTCTCCGTGTACACACAGTTTGTGTGTCCCACAATAGGATCTTCGATATAGTTGTCCTCCACAAATGACGTATTGAGACGCCAACCTCCGAAGAGCTATTTGGTCCTTCTTGTCTGCTTCTGCCGGATACTCGCCTCTTTCGATGAAGTTCCAAATGTCGTGAAACCACGGCAAGCCATCGTTCGGCTCGTCAATGGCCATGACGTACTCATAAACAGGCTTGTCTCTTTGTTCAATTATAACTGGCCGGAGTCTGACTCCGTTTGGTATCTCAACCATGGAGGCTAGCGTTGCAAGGGCATCGGCGAACCGATTCTTCAACCTTGGCACATGCGTGAAGGTGACCATCTGAAATCGCGGGATCAAATCATCTAGGTCTTGATGGTAAGGTTTCAACTTATCTTCCTTGACCTTCCATTCACCGTTTGCTTGCGACACCACCAAGTTCGAGTCTCCGACGACTTCTAGTCTTTTGACTCCAATTTCTAAGGCAGCTTCCATCCCTACAATGCAGGCTTCATATTCTGACTGGTTGTTGGTGACCTCAAAGTTTAATTTGAAAGCCAGAGGGATATGTGATCCTTCTGGGGAAATTAACAGTACTCCGATTCCAAATCCTTTCTGATTGGCTGCTCCATCAAAATACAACGTCCAGACATCGTTGGTGGTCGTCATCACATTCTCATCTGGGAATTCAAATTCCACATCTTCTGGACCTTCTACCGGGTAATTGGCAAGAAATTCGGCGACAGCCCTTCCTTTTACTGACCTTCTGGTAACATACTTGATGTCGAATTCTGCTAGTAAAAGCAACCATCGTGCTAACTTGCCTGTAAGCGCAAGTTTCTCAAACAGATATTTGAGAGGGTCCATTCGAGAAATCAGCACAACAGAGTAAGCCAACATATAGTGTCTCAACTTCTTGGAAGCCCAGACCAAGGCCCAACAAGTCTTCTCCAGGGGAGTATATCGTTCTTCGCATCCAACCATCTTCTTGCTAATGTAATATACGGCTTTCTTAGATCCGCCTTCACCTTCTTGTGCTAACATGCATCCCATAGCTGATGGAGTGACCGACAGATATAGAATTAAAGGTTGCCCCGGTACTGGTGGCATTAGTACTGGAGGATTCTGCAAGTATTTCTTGACTGCTTCAAAGGCTTTCTGACACCTGTCGTCCCACTTGAATGTCACGCCTTTCTTGAGAAGGTGAAACATCGGCTCGCAAGTTGTGGTTAACTTGGCGATGAATCTGCTGATGAACTGAATCTTGCCGAGGAAACTTCGTACTTCTTTCTCCGTCTGTGGTGGTTCCATTTCAAGGATGGCCTTGATTTTGGATGGATCCACTTCAATTCCTCGGGTTGTGATCATGAAACCCAACATCTTTCCTGCTGTAACTCCGAATGTGCATTTCTCGGGATTGAGACGCAATCTGTACTTGCGAATTCTTTCAAAGAACTTCCTCAGGGCGTGCAGGTGTCCTTCTCTTTCCTTGGATTTGACGATCATGTCGTCCACATATACCTCGACTTCTTTGTGAATCATATCATGCAATAGAGTTGTAGCAGCCCTCTGGTAAGTAGATCCGGCATTCTTTAACCCAAATGGCATAACCTTGTAACAGTAGGTGCCCCACTCCGTGGTGAATGTTGTCTTCTCTCGATCCTAAGGGGCCATGAGAATCTGATTGTAGCCTGAAAAACCATCCATGAATGACAACAATGCGTGCCCCGCAGTGTTGTCCACGAGTACATCTATATGTGGCAGCGGGAAGTCATCCTTGGGGCTGGCTTTGTTTAAATCTCTGAAGTCCACACAGACTCTGATCTTCCCGTTCTTTTTGGGAACAGGTACAATGTTGGCGACCCACTGAGGGTACTCCGTGACCATCAAGAACCCTGCATCTAACTGCTTCTGAACTTCCTTCTTGATTTCCAATACCCAGTCTGGTCTCATCTTCCTTAACTTCTGCTTGACAGGTTTTGCATCTGGATACAGCGGGATTCGATGCTCCACAATTTCTGGATCAATTCCTGGCATGTCCGCATGAGACCATGCAAAAACATCTTGAAATTCTTTCAGAAGATTCGAGTGAGCTTTAAATTCCTCCGGAGATAGCCCAGAACCAATTTGAACCATTCGCGGATCACTCTCTCCTCTCAGATTTATCGAAATTACTTCTTCTTTTAGAGGCTGAGCATGCCTTTCATTTTCTCGTTCGATTAGGGATCGGAGTTCTTTTGGAATTTCTTCCTCAAACTCAATCCCATCATCGTCCGGGTCAACACAATTTATTTCAGACACAGCAAGATAAGCAAAGTCAACTTCATTCATTGCAAAAGAGGTGGCCCCAGGGGCGTGATACATGAGAGTGGACTCAAATTCAAAAGAAAAATGATGACGCGGAGGACCGACAGACACATGCATTAACTCAGAAGTGGACCCGAACTCAGTGCTAAACTCAGACTCAATGCTAGATTCTGACTCAGACTCAAATTCGGTGCCAATGTAAACAATCTTAGGTAGAAAAGTGCAGTTTTTATAAATTCCGTTGGCATCCACAATGAGTGAGGTCACATCTCCAGGGGCTTCTTGGCTTAGCATCATCAGCTCCATGTCTCCAACAGGTTCCAAACTAATTGTCATGGCAGCAGACCCGTCCTCGACCGTACCTGTCAGACTTTCATCCTCAAACAACGATATCAGATTCCCTGAGTCAAATACTTCAATCCAGTCAGATTCGCATTGCTCGACCGATTCTTCTAGCTTTGCTGATTCATTATCACTGTCCCATGAGTCGTTGGCGAAGATTTCGAACCCTGGCGGCTTGGTTTTCTTCTTCACATCCCAAAACAGTTCCGGCTCTCCTTGGTAGATAGCCTCTTTTCCTTTGATAAAACGAATGGGACCTTTCTTCGATTGAACGCGAGTTCGGGCTTTCCATCCGCTTCCTTTCTCATCTCCACTGGGTTGATACCCAAGGCCGAAGTGGTTACTGTTTACAGGGAACTCCGGGAATTCAGCTATTCCTTGATTGTTGCGGCCTAATCCCAGACCGGGCATGTAAGCCATTTTTCTCATCATTTCAATAGCCGTTGAGCTGATCGAGAAGTCTTCATCCATTTTGATAGTGAGAACTGCCCCAGCGGTGTCAAAAGAGAAACCTCCAAGGGTGACGTCTTCTTCTCCATGCATAATCTCGAGCAGAGGGGCGTTATCAGAAACATGAGGATGAATCCCAGATTCTCCATAAATAGTTAGAGTTCCTGTGGCTAAACCAAGCTGAACTTTCTGATGCAGCGAAGATGGTACTGCCATGATGTCTGGGTGGTGAAGCCATGGTCTACCCAGCAGTAGGTTGAAAGACGAAGGAATGTCGAGTACGTGGAACTCGACTTTAGATTTGAAATCTTCGACTGACATTTCCAGTTGGACAACTCCAACTACATCTCTGCGCGTATTATCATAAACACGCACTCCGAGGCTCGATGGTTGGAAATCCTTAGTCGTGAATCCCAGACAGTAGGCTGTGCGCAGTGGACAGACATTTAAAGCAGATCCATTATCTAGGAGGATAACAGGGACCCACTTCCCTACACACTTCATGGTGATGTGTAATGGCTTGTTGTGGCCGGCTCCTTCCGGCGGCAGATCTTTCTCGGTGAATGTTACTACATGTTTTGCCTTGTTTGGTGCAAGCAAGGCCACTAGAGCTTCGGGGGGAATGTCGGGCGGCACCTCCATGTTTGACAGAGTTTTGATCAGCTTCTGACGGTGTTCCCTGGATGAGGAAAGTAGCCCCCAGATGGATATAGACGCTGGAGTTCTTTCAAGTTGCTTCCGGATGGGGTTTTCCACTGGCATGGGATTCCTCTGTGGTGGTTGAATGATAACTTCTGGTGTTTGAGTGACACCTTCTGGGTTACTTGGAATTGAGTCGTGTTGGACGGGATCGTCCCAAACAAATGCCCCAGCTTGAGCATGGTTAGAGGTGTGGCTTCTTTGCAGGTCGGCAGGTTGATAGATTCGTCCGCTTCGCATTATTCGGTTGACCGACGGTGGCTTTTCATCCCAAAAGTCTGAAATTTCATTGACCTTTCGCTTCCCAGCCTTGATGGATTCCAGCTTCTGCTGAGTATCAAAATACTCGGTCCAAAAACCTGCGACATTGCTCTCGGCTTTCTGTTTCTTGATTTTAATATCTCCCATCTTCTTTTCCAGATTTTCCACCGCTCGATCATGCCAAAATGAATGATCCAGCATGGTTTTGTTGACAGTCCACATTTCACCGTTATCAAACAGGACATCGATCACGTCTTCTTTATTCCACAATGAATCCGTGGGATCCTCCGTCAGAGCGGAAACATTTGACTGAGGATGAAACGTCACGGATGGCCGAGACAAAGATTCGTTGATAATGTAAGCTTGAGGAATCCATTCATGATCCCCAAAGATGGTTTCTATGGCAGAATGCCCTTCAATTCCAAGAAGTGGAGGTGGCAGCGAATTATCTGGAAGATTGCTGCTAGGGACCCAATGATAAACTTCTCCGAGTGTCCGGTTCCATATGTCTCCGGGTTCTTCAAACAGAGTAGGGAGTGAAACTGCATCAAGTGGATCAGCACAAATTGCCTCCCATCTTTCTCGCCAATCTTCTTGTTCATTAGGCTCCACATATGCGAGAGTATGTACCATGCCGGCGATGCATACAACTTTGTCAATCCTAAAGATGCTGGAATCTGTCGGTATGGAGACAACTGGTTTGTTATGAGAGTCGGGGATGATGAACCGGCTTGGATCCCACTCTTGGCGGAACTCTTCCCAGTCTCGATCATTCATAGCCCATTCTTCACTTTCTGTGATGTCCGCCCATCTAGGTTTTGACCTTGATTCGATGCTTGTGAGGGAGCAAACTTCCGAATCCTTCGATATGGGAACAACTGGTTTAGGTTCGGTGGCCGGTATGATGTAAAGGTTCGGGTTTAATTTAGTGGAGCTTGGGTTATCTGGAGTGGAGCTGAAGGAGATTTGGTTGATTCGGGTATTGGGTTGGTGTTCCGGCATGGGGTTAGAGACAGTGTTTGGCTTTTTATGGGGGGGTGAAATTGTTCCATCTTCAATGAGATCCTAAATCTTGTGTTTAAGACGGATACAATTGTTGGTGTGATGGCCGGACATTTGGTGGTAGGAACAGAAGGCGTTCGGGTTATGGTTTGGAGGAAGCACTTTGGGTGGCTCGCGAGGCTCTAGTGGTTTGATGACGTCCTTTTCAAGGAGCTTTTGGTAAACTGTTGTCAAGGGAAAAGGGAATTGGTAGAAATTTCTTGCTTGCCAGGCTGGCTGGGCTGCTATTTGGTTAATAGGCTCGGTTTTGGTTGGTTTGGGGTTTGAGGAGCTGGCCTGAGCATGATTGTACTGGTTGGTTCCAAACAGGGTATTGCTGTTGCCAGAGTAAACTCGCCTGGGTTTGACAGATTCTCCTTTTTCAAATATACCAGTTCTGAGTGCATCTTCTACTGCGAGGCCGGCCTCGTAGAAAGTTTTGAAGTCAGCGGTGGTTTGAAAAACCACCAAGTGCTTTGCAAAATCGGGTGCCAAGTTCTTCGTGATAATTCTCATCTGCTCCTTCTCCGAGGGTCGATCCATCATCTGAGATGCTTTCCCTCTCCACCTTCTGATAAAGTCCGCAAAGGACTCATTGGCTCCCATCCTGGTTGCATCCAATTCTCGGATAGTCATCTCAAGCTGAACGTTGTAATTGTACTGGGCCATGAAAGCTGTCCCAATATCCTCCCAACTTCCTTTCTTTGAAATGTCAAGATTTAAGAACCATCGCAGTGCTGGCCCTGTTAATGTTTGCTGAAACATTTGACCCATAGCATTATTTTCAATGTTGTACATGGACAGAGTGCCCACGTATGCTTGTAGATGAGCTCTCGGGTCTCCGTTCCCATCAAATTTCTCCCAGGTTATGGGCTTGAATCCCTCGGGGAGTTTGGCGCCGGGGAATAGACACAACTTGTCCATGTCAATACCTGTGGCGGCTATCTTCTCTTGTTTCTGGACAGATTCCTCGAGTTTGGCGACTTTTGCCATCATTGCTTCCAAATTCGGATGCTCTTGCGGAGGTGGTTGCTCCCCTGGTGGCTTGTTCTGAAAAGTTAAACCTTGTATTAGGAGTAACATCTCAGCCATTTGATTATCACTGCGTTCCCGCTGTTCTTCGAAGGCTAGCCTGAGAGCCTCGATTTCACTTTTGCCCGCCATATCTGTAGGATGTGCTGAATCTGACTGGACCGCTTTTGACTCAGTTCGAATTAATCGTTGCTCGGGAGTTCTGGTCCAACTAGGTACAGTATTCTTCTTGCTCTTACCAATGATTGAAACTGATAGCGGAAAAATGAACTTAGTGACTGGTGCCCAAGAAATGCTATGTGCAGGAATTTATGTACAAATGAGAGGATGATGCATGATGTGCAATGCAACCACAGCTTTGGAAAGGATTGCCCTAATTTTCGGTGCTTTGTTCAATATATCTGAATTTTTTTTTTTTTTTTTTTTTTTTTTTTGATTTTTGCAAAATGAAGGCCGAACCTTTAGGGGTTGCCTACGTATCCCCATTTCGGAAGAATCAGGCCATGACGTAGTTCGGGACTACGATTGGCTCTTTTCTTTAACATAGGAAAAGTACTAACTCCATAAAGCAAAGTACAAACTGACTCAATAAAGCAAAGTACAAACTTGATAAGCAAAATACAGATGCGATAAACGAAATACAGACTCGATAAGCAAAATACAGACTTGACATCCTCAAAAAGGGCCCTGTTGGCTTGACCACTGGCTGGCTGCTGATTCTTAGTCCGACTCAGTTGTTGGACTTGCTCGAGGAGCATTCCGGACTTGTTTTTTCCTTGAGTTGCTTGGGAGACAGATTATCATCCAGAAGGAGACCATTTTCAATGCAACCTTCGCAATTACACTCATCCCAGTATTTGTGTCCCGTCACTGGGTCTTGGAAGTAGTAGACTGGTGTGCCGTCTGGTTGGAAGTTTTTGACTGGCGGCATGATGTTCACTTCTTTATTATCACTTCCCTGCTCCACCCTGACAGTGATTTTGTCGGGGATGTCCTTGGCTCCGTTGTCTGCAGGGAGGTGGAATTTCCAACCTTGATCATTCGCATGTTCAGAGTTGTCCCATTGAAGAGTTAAACCTGGCTGATCAGATGTGACTAGTTGGTGAAGCAACCCTTCAAGCTTGTCTTTATCTGGCACCTCATTCCCTATCTCTTCATTATCTATCTCTTCAAGTATCCACACCGGTGCCCCATGATGGGTGGTAAAGGTGGACTTGAGCTTTTTACTTCCGGATTGATTGCTCATTTTCGGTTACAGACTCTGATAAAAGAAATACAACATTCTAATTACCGCGAGGAAGAGAGCCAATCGCAGAATTTTCTTTAAAAAGAGTTTATTTTATTGGACAGAGCTTTTGATTATCGGGATAATCCTTCTCATTGTTGTGGAAGTGAGGATGTGACAACCTAGGGTAAAAGCTATCATGTATGCGCATGCAAGACATGTAAACGACAAGCAGTTAAACAGTTAACAAGGCATATCACATAATCTTAACCTGTGGGTTCCTGTCCTAGGTTGGAAAGTTCTAGGTTAATTATATGTAAAGGCCGGTTTTGGTTTAGGGGGTTCCCCAGACTAGAGCCAATATTTGCCTCCCAGTGCCAAGTGTACTGCATGGCAAAGGTCAAGCGGCAGGTTGACTCATCGCGGTCCAAGGTTGCTGAGCATCCGGGGATGTCCTAACACCAGCGAGCTGGGTAGGGTAACCAAGACGCAGCAGCGGGGTTTATCCAACATCGATGCAAGTGATGCAAAAGTTCAGCAATAAAATTGTTTTCGAAAATCCCACAAATGTTTTTCAAGCTTGGCTCGCTCTTTAAATTAATCAAAATTTTGAAATTCTACTTATGCGAACAACCGAGAAAGCTCCAGTCCAGACTGATCGGGCTTTCACCCTGACATCAATCCTTTCTAGTACAGCGTAAAGCACGTACCTGGTGTCAAGCCTTCGAATGGTCATTTTACAAGTGTAAAACTTCAAAATAAAGATTAACTTAAAATATTCCCTAGCGGAGTCGCCATTTTGTGGACGGTCGACCTCCACTCGGTTCTGGGCGGAAATGGTGTTCTTCGAAACGGTCCGAAGAACAAAAGATTTTTAGAGTCGCCACCCGGGTTTTGGGAAAGCAGTTTGGGACCCGAGAAACCAATTTGAAAATGATGATTTGAGAGAATGACTTATAAAACCAATTGAAAACCAGAGATTCGTTTTGGATCCGGGAGCCAGGTTACGAACAGGGAAGGGTTTTAATGCACCCCGTTCGCCCGATTAAAAATCGGTCTTTACTAAACATTTGTGGGATTTTATTAGAAAACAATTTTATTGCTGAACCTCAACAGATAAACATTTAATTTAAACAAAGCAGACGATAATAATAAGAAAAGCAAATGACTAATATGTAAATAACAGAAATCAAACGAAAATCCAAACTTCAAACTGTTCCTGCAGGGGGAAGGTTCAAATTTAATATTTTACGAGAAAACTGTGCCGTGCGGCATACTTGATGTACCGTGCGGTACAAATAGTGTACCGTGCGACACTGTTCTTCAAATTAACGGTCAGATTTTCAAATGGGTGCCGTACGGCACTCAAAGTGTACCGCGCGGCACAGTAAGAGTGCCGTGCGGCACACCTGGCTGCAAAACAGTTTGAAACTTTGGCTCTTCGAAATGATTGATCAGAGGCACATACAAGGTATGAAATGCATTCGAAATGAACTACTTTCAAGGGAGAAGGTAGTGTATTGAGTATGAGATGTCCCTCCTCGTTGAATCGCTCCGTACGAGGCGATGTTTTCACCGTACGACGCGACCGGGAGGTGTGAAATGAAACTGGACTTGCTATAATTTGGGCATACCAAGCATGGAAATGATACAAGGAATCATTCCACCCCTGGTACCTCTCCCCTCAGGGTACCAAATTCAAGGAATTTGGCAAAACGGGTTTATACCTTCGCTTTCGAACTCTCGGATTGAGCGTCGGATTGGACTTCCGGATGTTGTTTTCTTTCTCTGGACCTCACTTTCACTCTAGTATAGTGGTAAGAGGGATTGGGGGCTCGAACTTTGGTTGATTTGGGATGACTATCTCACGGTTTCGGGAGCCGAAAAACAGGGGATGGATCTTGCTTTTTTAGAGAGAATGAAATTGGATTCTCTATAATGGAAATGGTGGCTAAGGGATTTTGGCAATGAAAATTGTATCCAAGAATAGAATTTCGTGATCTTACACGGAAATTGTATGGGGTCCGGCCGGGCTCTTCCCATTGGGTTTGAACGGTTTATATAGAGGTGATGGAGCCGAATGCCAACCTCTTCTTGATTCTTGTTCATGGAGACAATGGCATGGGGAGTAGCATATCCCTTTCGGCCATGATCTTCTCTTTCGGCCACGACCAGCAGGGCGGGGGAACCAATCTCGTCCATGTTTTCTGCCGCTGGGAATTCGCAAAAACTGGGAACCCGTAAACAGTACCGTACGGTACACAAACTGTGCCGTGCGGCACAACTCGTGTACCGTGCGGCACAATTGGCCGCCAAAATTTTGACAATCTGCCGTACGTGACTCTGGCTGTCCCGTGCGTTGAGAGATGAGTATCGTGCGGTATTGTTGACTGAGTTGACTTGGAGAATTTCAATCCGAGAGTTCTTTCGGGTGTTTCCGTTCATCATTGGGGATTTAAAAAGTACGTGAACGCTCATTTTGGGGTGTCTACACATGTGCTTCAGGCGCCTGAACCCCTTCCAGGCGCCTGGACTTGATCAATCCAGGTGCCTGAAGGACCAATCCAGGTGCATGTATTTCAAGGTCTTGGGACATTCCGGAGCTCCGAGGGGTGTTTTGGTGTTTTAGTGGGAGGTTAATGGAGAGGTTTTCTTCAAGTCTTGATCAACCCTTGCATGTCCTCATTGGGCATTTTCATCATCGGGGAAGTTCCGAGATCCTGACGGTCCGGATTGGGGTGTCTACACATACATACATACATACATACATACATACATACATGCATACATACATGCATGCATCCATACATACATACATGCATGCATCCATACATGCATGCATCCATACATACATACATGCATGCATGCATGCATACATACATACATGCATATATTTGTATATATATGTATATAGTCGGAGCCCCACGCTAATAATCGGAGCCGTTTTGTTTATTTTTAAGAGTTCCCACGAAAAATCAACTCATTCGAATATCGGTAAGGGCTTGATCCATTCATTCAGTTTTGAACCTGTCAACTTTAGGATCTACTATCTATCAGACACTTACCGATATCTGAATTTTTTACGGGAACTCTAAAATACATCTTTTAAACGAATTGAACAGCTCCGATCATTTGCGTGGGACTCTTACACAAGGTGGTGTACAATTTGATTTGTGTCGAAAATTTTGTCCATGGAACCAGCCACTAATACTCTTACGCAGGTATTTAACTGTGTTAGTCGTGTTTCTTTCGTGACTTTGCATCTAGAGAACAATATTGTGTCTTTACAAAGTCTCTTCACAGACGAATCGCTGCATGTCAACGTCTTATATATTTACATCTATTGGCTTGTTGAGTGTAGCGCATATAATATTCATAATTTAAGCATGTAATATGTATGGATCTGGTTGCCTTCAGTTCCACTCAATGTTAATGCTAAAATAAACCCCAATTTGGAATCCTTATCCAGCTTGCTTATTGGACTAGATTGGCCTCAGCTGTGATATGAGTTCAGAAAAATCTGCCTGTGTCAATTTTGGAAATGAAAAATCTCATGGGATATTGGGATATGAAATTGACATTCTAATACGACATAAACTGTTAAGATTTAAATGGCAGTCCTGTTTACTTTGACGTTTTGCAAAATATAGCTTCTAGGTATCGGCTTCATCTTCAAAGGTCCCAGCCTAGGGAATCTGGACATTTTCTTATGTACACTAAGGAGACCGGATAACTGCAACATTAAATTAATTCACTGACCTTAAATTCTCATGGTTAATGTTTAATTACTTAGTTCCTAAACCTTCTGTAGAAGTATCGTTGCTGACATAAAGTTTTCTATTAGTTCAGTTTTTCAACTTCTTGCACTGGCCTCGACCTATATTTCTGTTTTGCTTCTGCATTTATATAAACTCGTCATTTACTCAAATAATTTGAGCTACTTATCTGCCTCAGTAGTAATAAATTCAAGTTGCTAATGCGTATTTTTTAGGTCAGAGAAACCGTGCGTGATGTGGCCTTCTTGCACAATGAAGTGTTCTTTGCTGCTGCCCAAAAAAAGTAAGGCCCCTTCTTAATTGTAAAACATCCTGTGATTATGGTAAGGTTTGTAGAAATGAAACTTAGACCACTTAGAAGTACATGTTTGACAAGGTATAGATGCTTACTTTCTTGTTATTCGTGCTTCTGGTAGTTGGATGTTACCTTCAATAAGAAGAATTTACACTTGAAAGGCCATCAATGTTGTATCATCCGAGAAAAAAGACATAAGGTTATCATTTATTTTGGTATACGTCGGATGATAGTTAATCTGCTAATTATATTGCTAAGCCTTTGTTGAGTTTGGAGTGGAAACTGAAGCAGGTTACACTTTGCATGTAGAAATTTAATCCTTTCTTTTTGAATGCTTTCCATGCCTGAATATTTCTTTCTTCCATTTTTGGTCAACAAAATTGCTTCAACATAGACTTCTTTAAATTTGAGAAGCTCGTACTTCAGTTTGTGAGTGTTTTTTTGCTTTTGGTGCACATTTATACTCCAGATGAACCATTTTAATTTAGTTCTAGATCTCTTTGAAAAAGAAGAAATGTCTTTTGGTTTTACTAGTATACGTCATTCCTCGTAGATTGAAGAGTTGGTATTCTTTGGAGGGAAAGACATGTTGGGCTTGCTTGAATGGGAAGAGATTTGCTCATCTATTCCTTCCAAATTCTATGGATCTATGGTACTCTCAGTATGAGTATGACGTGATGAATCCACCACACTCTTTTCCCACTTCCCCTTCTACGAAATCGACCAGACGCTCCTTTATTGAAGACTAGGCTTAAGGAAACGGGAGGAGTCAATTTTTTTTTTTTTTTATAGTGGAAAAGGCAAGCGAAAGGAAAACTAAAGGGTATTTATGCTTGAGAGTAAGGGCCAGGGCCCGGAGTCTTCTTTTTTACTTTCAGATGGATGGATTAGGATGAAGTGAAGAGGCAGACCTTTTAGTTTACCTCTTGAATCCTTATGATGCTGCTGCATATAAGGGTTTCTTGCTCAACTTAAGAGCAGAGGGACGACAATATATGTGCCCTCTTTTACATTTTCCTACCCTCTTATCATTCAACTGTCTTTTAAAGGAATCCACCTGGATTATCTGCTTCTCTTTCTTGGGAGCTAAATCCAGCTATTCATTCAGCCTTTTTCAGTCAATGGGGTTCATGGCATGGATTTTTCTATTCCATTTATATACCCCATTTGTTCTGTTATTTTATTTTGTTCGACTAGCACAACATTTGTGTGGAACGGTTCGAGTCCGATCCCTTCATCCTGCTGTTTTATCCTTGTTTTAGTTTAAGCTAGCACTGTAGCACACATGTTTCTTGATTTCCAGAAGATTGTGATCACTAAGCGATTCTAATGTTACTAGGTTGTCAAGTTACATTTTCCATTTTTTGAGCGAACTAAGTTGGTAAACAAGAAATTGAAATACCTACTTCTATTGTTGGTACACACTTTTCTTTCTCTGAAAGTGTTGTATGTTTTATAACCCTCAACTATACTTAATTACCTACCGAAGAGGATGTTTTTCTATAAAGAATAGTGCTTTGATTCAAGAATGCTTTTTTCTTTGTCAGGTTCTTGTAGAATGATGTCTAAGCTTGAAAACATTGTGACAGGTACCCATACATTTATAACCGAGATGGCACAGAACTTCATTGTCTGAAGGTCAGTATTCAGTGGTTTAGTTTCTTGTATATGTAACCGACTGGAGTATGCTGTGGTCTTTTTTGGGCTCATAGGGTAGCTGTCTTCCTTTTAACCTGTCTCTAGTGCTAGTGCATAGACAGGCTATGCACAATCTTGTGAAATGACTTCTTGTTCAGATAGTTGTATATATGAAAAGTCGGACCAAGATGAGTTCGTTAAATAGGAGTCTGGGAGGGTTATTTTGTGTACAGTCCTAACTTTTGTGTGATATACACAAAGTGGTTACCCTCATATCCAAAGTTTGAAGCCATAAACTCAAGGTTATTTAGTAGGCCAAGTTCTAACTGACGAACCAATTGCCTTATTCAGATCTATGTTACCTAGAACGTGGATCCTCTGGTTCGAGGAATGGAATTATGAACGTGGTACACGATGTTCTCTAAATTGCGTAGTTGTAGAATTCTCTAGGTGACAAGATATGATGTGAGTACATTCAAGCTATAGAACATCCAATAGAACTCTATATAGTTTGCCTATTTTGTCATGCAAGAAATACTTCTAGGAGCATAACTACCATTTTTTAAACATTTTCTCTTGCTAAAACTCTACTCTCATCAGTCTCTCTAGAACTTTAGTTTATTGCGTTTGATTGGTTGGGAAAAACTATTAAGGACAGCTTTAGATCTTATTATTTGAAGTGAAATGGCACCACGTTATGGAACGTGCATTCTTAAACTTATTTGCCATGGTAGTAGCGTTCCCTGGTAAACATATGTACAGACAAGATTATGACAAGTGCGCATCATCTGTAGTTCTTTGTTACTTTGTTAGTATGATGTAGCGAAAATTGGGAGCATTTGGTTCCAGCATTTTGGGAACATTTTGGTTCCCTTTACACCCAACTCATTTTGGGCTGCCTCTGTTTTCTTAAATCCTCCTGATTTTTACCTTTTCCCTGACTTCTTTGTGGCTGACCCAGGCTGTTATAAATGTTGACCTCGAATTGTCGAGAACACGAAGATCATATTCAAGTTTTTCTTTTAGCTCGGCTAGAGTTAGTAGTGTTAGTTGTAGTTAATGACATTTGAACCCCAGTTGAATGCATGGGAGTACAAAGTGCACTATTGGGTTACCAGTCCACTTGCAATATCATTTTTAAATTTGAATTTCTTCATTTGGAATCTGGGCTGCTTTTCCTTCTTTCTTTCTTATTTTTTCCAATTTTTCCCGCTTATGTACTACAGGAGCACGGTTCTGTATTGAAACTCCAATTTCTGAAGAATCATTTCCTCTTAGCATCCATAAACAAATTTGGGCAGCTCCACTATCAAGATGTCACTACTGGCTTAATGGTAGGTAATTTCCGAACTGGCCTTGGCCGTTCTGATGTGATGCAAGTGAACCCCTTCAATGGCGTCATTGCTTTGGGCCATTCTAACGGGTCTGTAACCATGTGGAAGCCCACGAGCGGTGCTTGTAACGCCCCGCATTTTTTTGGGAAAAGCGTTATGGATTATTATTACAATTTAAAGTCGGTCTAAACAGTAATAATAATAACCAAAATACATATAGATGGTCTATCCTTCACAGATTACAAAAAGGTAGACTGGGTGGGTTCTACGGCTCCGCAAATTCCTCCGCCTGGTGGATCTCTATTCCGGCAGCTCCTCCGGCTCCGTGTTCTCCGTAAAGGTATTCCTGTCCATCGTGACAATCTAGCATAATACGTCAGAGTTGCGAAGCAACATCGTCGTATTATGCCAGGGCAAACCGTGAGCGAGGACGCTCAATAGATACCGTACCCCAACATTAAACTAGCAATTCTAGAACAATATTGTTGGCAGGTAAATAGTTGAAAATCATTTATCAAAACGGTAAGTTCATGCGTGTCAATGCATCAGTATCACATCAAATCAGAGTGCAGCTTAAATAAAATCAGTATCCCATTTCTTTCATATCAGAGTGCAGCTTTAATAAAATCAGTATCTCGTATTATTTCAGAATCCAGAGTATAGTGTCAGTATCTCGTATCATTTTCTCATAACAGCATTCTTCTTCAAATTTCAACCATGTCAAAATCTTACATCTCTCGAAAGTTATTGGCCCGTTCTACAACCCCGTTCTAACGGTCACCAACCTTTCCGTACGAAGGGTCGGCCACCCATAAACTGGCTCCTGCAGTATGAGGTCCGCTAACTCCGCGTCACACACGACATAGTCCCGGCTACCCATATCACTGAATCCCCACCAGTTTGTTTATGAGGTCCGCTTGCTATGTGTTGTACTGAGTAAGTTCTAACCGTCAAATTCACCCGCGGAATTTGAGGAGAAACTTCAAACAGCACTACCGTATAGTTCCGTTGGGCTTTGACCACCAGTTCACCCCGGGGAACTGAGGCGGGACTCCAACAGCATCAACATCTCAACTTTCATCACATCAACATTTTCATTCTCATTTCTATCTCTTCCATTTAAAAACATTCGATCACTTTCTCGAAAAATGTGTCGGGTCGTATCGTCTTTGAAAAAGAACGTGCACATGCATTAATTTCATAAAACAAAATCCTCCGTTTAGAATCGTTCATGATAAACCTTCCGCTCGTAACCCATCTTACGAAAACATGTTACTTAACGACAAAAGTTCTTTCTTCCGGGGATTTAAATCAAAACATAAGGATTCATTCTCGTTCTTGGATTTGCTGGCGTGTTTTAAGATTCGTACGTCGAATCGCCACTTGGTTTGTCTAAACCAAGAAAGTACCCTACTAGAAAACTCTAGTAGTTGAATCCGTTTGGCGTGTTTTAAGATTCGTTCGTCGAATCGCCACTTGGTTTGGGCTAAACCAAGAAAAAGCCTGACTAGACATGCTAGCCATAGATTCTATTTGTTAGTCTAAATAGATTAAGAATATTTATTCAATAATCCCGGAAAATCTCATTTCATTTGAAAAGCTCTTTTCTCAGAAAATTGGTCGGGCATTATAACTGCGTAAATTTGAAAAGTCGATTTTCATTCAGGCATTATAACTGGGTAATTTAGTTTCCCAAAAGTCCATCGAACATTATAACGGTGCATTTTGATAGTCAATTTTAATTCGTGCATAGTAACGACTAAGTGTGTTTTTTTTCAAAGTCTAATTGTTCATAAAATCACTAATCACCAACATAATCACGTTTAATCATAATTAAGCACGTTTAAGCAAAATAATAACATAATCAATATGAACTAGTAAATACTAATCTAAGGTTAAGATAAAGTATCTACCTTAATTCCGATGATTAGTCGGAAGCCGATAAGCTAGTTGAATTCCGGCGGCGTAACGACTAGTCGACCTTTGCTCAAACACTTTCTAGCTAACTTATGCTACCTTTCTAAGATCTAGGGGTGGTCGAGAGTGGTGGTGTGTGGTGGTTTAGGATGAGTTTCAAGAAGAACACTCAAGAACTCACTCAAGAACACTAGAAAGCACAAAGTGGAGAAGTTGGGAGGTTTTGGTGTGAAATGAAGCAAGGAGAGTGAGCTATTTATAGGGAAGTAATGAGGTTCACCTCCCCCAAAGATAATCACCAGCCAAAAACCCTCCCCACAAGTGTCCAAACAACCTTTTGCAAAAGCAAAAATTAGGTTTTAAAGACTAGTTTTAGGTTATAAGAAATTCCCCACCAAATTTCCCACCAACTTAAAGATTAGTTTTAGGTTATAAGTAATCTCCCACCTAATCAAGGTTAGCTTTAATAAAATAAAATAAGAGTTGGGGATTTAGTAAGGCTTCCGGACGCAGTGTGATGAAATACCCGGTGTGTACGCGTTTATTTACGGCGCGAAAAGTATAATTAAACAGGTTGAATCTAATTCGTTTAATCTAACCAAACCAAATTATAAACTATAATTATTTAAAAATAAAACCGCATTAATAAATCGAAATTTTTTATTTACAAAATTTCGGGTTATTACAGTGCTCCTCTGGTCAAGATGCTGACTCATCATGGCCCGGTTTCAGCCTTATCATTTCACTCCAACGGCCATCTGATGGCAACAGCAGGAACCGATAAGAAAATAAAGATTTGGGACTTGAGAAAATTTGAAGTTCTTCAAACTTTACCCGGACATGCGAAAACGTTGGATTTTAGTCAGAAAGGTTTGCTCGCTACTTCTACTGGTTCTTTCGTACAGATTTTGGGAGATTTCTCGGGATCCCAAAACTATAGCCGTTACATGACTCATTCTATAGCCAAAGGTTACCAAATACAAAAAGTTATGTTCCGACCATACGAGGATGTTCTAGGGCTAGGGCACTCTATGGGTTGGTCTTCAATTCTTATCCCAGGATCCGGAGAACCCAATTTTGATTCTTGGGTGGCCAACCCTTTTGAAACGCCGAAGCAGAGGCGAGAGAAAGAAGTGCCAAATACAAGAAGTGTTTTTGTTCACAAAGATGAGGCAGCCTCGGAGGTTTCTGAAATGTCACCATTCTCTTGTATCTTTACTGACATTGTAGTTTACCCCTTCAATTTTGCCTCCTTTTGTAAGCCTAACATGATTAGTGATGTCACTATGCTTTTGTTTGTCCATTTTCAATGTTCCTATTAAACAAGATTTTTATTGCATATTTTTTTTGGAGATTCTATTAAAATGGTATATATAAGCAATTAAAAATTAGCACGAACATCGAAAATGAACAAATAAATTAGGACGGGGAGTAGTTCATTAGTTTGGCGTACCACAATTATCTGCACCTACTTAAACTAGAAGGATTAATTATGCTAGGGTCTTGAGTTTGATAAAAGACCTAAGATAAATCCTTCCAATAAAATAAATTTATATTTATATCATACCGTAACATGAAAGGACAATAACGCTCTTTTACATTAAAGAGAGATTATAAAAATTAACACTCTCTCTCTCTCTCTCTCTCTCTCTCTCTCTCTCTCTCATATTTATCATCTTTGCATGGATTGATAAATTTGACATTTCAGTTTAATAAAATTATCATTACTGAAATAGTGGTACATTTTAAGCGATAAATTCATCAATTCGACCATGTAGCATCCATTTTAGAAATTTTCTAGTTGACAAATGTTTTGAAAAGAACAAGATATCATGCTTTTTAGTATTATTGTTTTTAAAAAAATTAGCAAAATATTAAATAATTTACTATTGAATATTTGCTTTCAACCATCTTTCGCGGCAACTGGCAAGACTGACAAATAAAATATAAAATCTTCCTATATAAAATTTGAATAGGTTATTATTATTTTTTTTACTATCACTTTACTTTGCTTTAATTTTGAAAACGTTAACATGAGAGTTAGCTCTGTTTCGGCTATTTATTGTTTAAATTTGGAAAGATATATTTACGTGATCTTTAATTTGGTAATAAGGGTATTCATGAAATATATTTTAGTAACAATGATACATGTACAACAAAAATCTCCAACACACTCACACAATTTGTGGATCCCACACACACTTCACACTCAAATGTGTGTGGGCTCTACATACTATGTGAGCGTGTTGAAGATTTGTTGGAGTTGGTTGCACACTTGTCATTTGTGGAACCTTTGGTCTCCTTTTCGAATCTTACTGATTGTTATGTTCATTTTCAAAGCACTTTCCCCTTTTGCTGTGTAAAGTTCCTTCTTTCCTCTCTTTTGTTTTCTTTGGGAAAGTGTTAGGAACATAAAGCATCCACCGGGTGAGATTCACCCATAGTGTACTGGGGAATCTCACCTGGTGGATTCTTTTTTATGTTTCATTTCATGTTTTCTTTTCATGTACTATACAGAGCCTCGTTTTCTTTTTAGGTTAACACTTCCCCTTCTTCTTCTTCTTCTTTGTTATTTTCACCAGAGAAGCTTTATACTATGTATTTCCTTTTTCTCTGTATTGGATGTGGTCAAAATATAAAGCAAAAAACATTATATATGAACTTTAAAGTTATTTTTGACAAAAATCATTAAAATTATTCTAATCTTTTTTTATTTTGACTCTCCTTTTATAATATAGATTAGCACTTTTTTTTGCCTTTATTTAAAATTAATTTTCCATAGATACGACCATATATAGACGAGAGTGCAACCTGATAAAAAAGTATTCAAAATTTATTAGCCAGTATACAATTGTATCCCCTTGCATTTATGCCCCATAATATGATCCAACTTAAAGCCCCAAAATATTCCAGGACGGCCCGGTACACAGAGAATCTCTCTCATTTTTAGTACATTTTTTTTTTGTCATTTGTCATTCTTAATTTATTACATAGGTAAGGAGATAATGAAACTCGATCCCGGGATGCAGTGTGAGGCATCCAAGAGCTCTTGCATGTTTTTTTAATACATTTGCCTTATAAGTTTGCGTACATACTTACCCAAAAAAAAGTTTGCGTACATTGTACTTAATTTGTTCATATTTGTTTGTAATGTTGTGCCATCATCTTCATCACCAACATAAGTTAACTCCTCTACTCTTGCATTTGAGAGGAGACAAAAGCAATGTTTACTTTCCTCTTTTTAATCCTTCTGGCTCACGCCATATCCCCCGTCTCTTCACAGGACAAGAGCATATTCCTATTGGCCGGACAGAGCAACATGTCCGACCGAGGCGGCGTAATCAATGCCACATGGGACGGTATCGTCCCGTCCCAATGTGGACCCAACCCATCAATCCTCCTCCTTGTTGGAATTTTTGACAATTCAATGTGAATGAATTTGTGCACATGGGTGGCTTCAATGTGAATGGATTTGTGCACATGGGTGGCTTCAATGTAGGCTACCTAATTCTTCCTCATTTCACACTAGAAGTCACCATTGTGGGCTACCTAACTTTCCCTCTTTCACACTTGGAGTTTCTCCTATAAATAGGTCACTCCTCATTGTGTTTTAAATCAAGGAAAAACAATCCAATTCATTCCTACAAATTTCATTTGAGTCAGGAAGAGAGATAGGCGTTAGTTAGTTCGCCAAGGCGGTCGATGGTGGTGTTTCGTCGGCTCGTGGTTCTAGCCGTTGTATCCTGAGACGAAGACGTCGGTTCAACCTACAACACCCACGGTAGGCGGCGAATCTTTGTTAAGGAGAGTGTGGTTACACACGACTCGGCAGTTTCCAATCTACTGTTTGTATCTCTGTTTCGATTCTACTATTTTCGGTTCATGTAATTTGTTTACATTTTGTTCATGTATAATGTTATAAGAAGAATTTGTTCTTTGGATCTGTGATTGCCACTATATTTTCTCCAACAGTCTTAACAAAGATTTTCTTATCGATTGGCAATCGAGTTCCAGAAAACAATTCTGTTTTATACTGACTTTTGAGTTGCAAGAACAGGATCGAAGTAGAGACAGAATTGGTGGTATCTCGTTGAGATCATATAGTAATCTAACTAGATTACTTGTGTAAAAAAAAAAAAAAAAACCGAGAATCAAGTTTTGATTCTTGGATCATGCTGGTTTCCAAACCTGTTAAGCTTCGGCTTTGTCGGTCATGCGTGGCTTGACATGAGATCTTGATAATCTCGACGGCTACGGCCTTAGGCTGTCGTGCGCGGCAGGCCTCCGTTTAGAAAATGGTGCGGAGAACGGATCTCCGAAGTGTACACTCCGGGTGCCGGAGTCCAGCCGAGGTGCTCTGATAATTTTCTTTCGCATCTCTGGTTTTTCCCCTCTCTCTGTCCAAGAGGAAGAAAGGTGAAGGAAGAAAGGAGGATGTGAGAGAGACGAGATGGAGAGAATGGTTTCAACAAAACATTTATTTTAAAAGGAAGAAGACAAGTCTTCTGTTTTCTAAAGTTTTCTCAAAAGAAATCAGTAGCTTTTGTCTTATTTCCACCCATTTGTCAAATTTCGGTGGAATGTTTTCAAAACAGGAAAACAAGTGGGAACACAGTTTTGGTTTTCATTGATAAAAAGTGTCGGTTGAGTAAAGGAGACCCTCCATTATTTGTTCTAAAATAATGAATTTTTTACTCCTCATGGAGGCAAGAGTCTATTGTTTTTCCAGAAAGTTTCCTCAAAAACCTCATTTGTCCACTTTCGTTGGATTGTTTGTCTGGTGGAATGATTGTCTGGTGATGTCATCCATGACATCAACAGAGTAAGTTATTCGGTGTGACCAACACCTGGAATGTATGGTGCAACCATACGTATGTACAAATAGTACTGTATTCGTGAATACTATCGTATTCATGAATAGTACCGTATACGTGAATAGTACTATACGGGTGAATAGTACCGTATTCGTGAATAGTGCTGTATTCATGAATAGTACTTTTGGAGGCGCATAGAACGCATTGCCCTCAAAACCCCGCTAGGGGGGGAGAAACAGTCACTGGGAGTACCAGGACGTGTGTAACGGATATTAGACCGTTATCCCAGGCAAAGGTGCCAATTTGGGACCAAAAGGCGGTATCGCTAAGAAACCCAAGGAGAAGTTCCAAGGGAAATGCTTCAATTGTGACAAGTTTGGCCATAAAGCATCAGAATGCAAGAAGCCACCTCGTCCACAAGCGCATATTGCAGAAGCCTCGGGAGGTAGTTCTGACATGAACTTCTCAGCTATGGTATCTGAGGTGAACATGGTGGGTTCAAATCCACGGGAGTGGCGGATTGACACTGGGGCTACCCGCCATATCTGTTGTGACAAGAAGATGTTCACGTCACTTGAGCCAGTTAATGGGGAGAAGCTGTTTATGGGGAATTCAGCGACCTCAGATATTACTGGTGAAGGAACAGTGGTCCTGAAGATGACTTCAGGGAAGACATTGACCCTGAACAAAGTGTTGTTCGTGCCAGACATTCGCAAGAATCTGATATCTGGCTCTCTGCTGAGCAATCACGGCTTTCGCATGGTGTTTGAATCAGATAGGGTCATTTTGACTAAAGCTGGATCATATGTAGGGAAAGGTTATATGGCCGATGGGCTGTTCAAAATGAATGTAATGACTGTTATCCCTACTATTAATAAGACAACTGCCCCAGTTGCTTATGTGCTTGAGTCTTCCATTTTGTGGCATGGTAGACTAGGTCATGTTAATTATGAATCTATGCGTAGATTAGTTAACTTGGACCACATTCCAACTATTCATATTGATACAAATCACAAGTGTGAAACTTGTGTCGAAGCAAAGTTAACTAGAACTTCGTTTCGATCGGTTGAGAGAAGTACCGAACCATTAGGGCTAATCCACACTGATGTGTGTGATCTGAAATATGTCCAAACGCCAAATGCAAACAAGTATTTCATTACTTTTATTGATGATAGCACGAAATATTGCTATGTATACTTGCTAAAAAGCAAGGATGAAGCGTTGGATAAATTCATTCTCTTTAAGAATGAGATGGAGAACCAACTTAGCAGTAAGATTAAGGTGGTGAGAAGTGACCGAGGTGGTGAATTTGAATCACCGTTTGGGAATTACTGTGCTAAACACGGTATTATTTACCAAACCACTGCACCTTACTCGCCTCAGCAGAACGGAACTGCGGAGCGCAAGAATCGTTCATTGAAAGAAATGATGAATGCTATGTTGGTTAGTTCTGGGTTGCCTCAGAACATGTGGGGTGAAGCAGTGTTAACCGCTAGCTATCTTTTGAATTTAATGCCCCGCAAAAAGTTAGACAAAACACCTTATGAGTTGCTCAAAGGTAAGAAGCCTAACTTTAAGCACTTGCGAGTGTGGGGATGTCTTGCTAAAGTAGCAATACCTCCTCCTAAGTATGAGAAGATAGGACCGAAGACCGTTGACTGTATGTTCATCGGTTATGCACACAATAGTAGTGCATATCGGTTCCTTGTGTATGAGTCTAGAGTACAAGATATACACAAAAACACTTACATGGAGTCTATAAATGTGTCATTTTTCGAGCACATTTTTCCGTATAGATCCATTGGGGAGTCCAGTTCAGTGAAACGGACTTTGCATCCTGCTAACCATAGCAGTGGAGACCAAGAAAAGGAAGTTGATGTTGGACCCAGACATAGCAAGCGTGCTAGGACATCAACGTCCTTTGGTCCAGATTTTCTAACTTATTTGTTAGAAAGTGAGCCTCGGACTTACAAGGAAGCTGTTAGCTGTCCTGAAGGTCCTTTGTGGAAAGAGGCCATTAAAAGTGAAATCGACTCCATTCTACAAAACCATACGTGGGAACTGGTGGATCTGCCACCTGGTTGTAAGCCTCTGGGCTATAAGTGGATCTTCAAGAGGAAGATGAAAGCAGATGGGTCGATAGATAAGTACAAAGCTAGGCTTGTCATTAAAGGCTATAGGCAAAAGGAAGGCCTAGATTACTTTGATACTTATTCACCAGTCTCAAGGATCAATTCCATTCGGATGATAATTGCTATCGCAGCTTTGCGAAACCTTGAGATACATCAGATGGATGTAAAAACAGCTTTCCTAAATGGCGATTTAGAAGAAGAAATCTATATGGAACAACCCGAGGGTTTTTCCGCGCCAGGTCAAGAGAGAAAAGTCTGTAAGCTTGTTAGATCTCTATATGGTCTAAAGCAAGCTCCAAAACAATGGCATGAGAAGTTTGACTATGCAATGTTGTCTAGTGGCTTCCGCATCAACGAATATGAGAAATGTGTTTATGTAAAGAACACTGATGAAGGATATGTCATTCTGTGTCTTTATGTTGATGATATGCTCATTGTTGGTAGTAATGACAGGGTCATTCAATCTACCAAGGATATGTTGAACTCTACGTTTGACATGAAGGATATGGGCCTTGCAGATGTGATACTAGGTGTCAAGATCACCAGAACATCTGATGGACTTGCGTTGTCTCAGACACATTATGTTGACAAAATTCTTGAAACGTTCAATCAGTCTGACACAGGCATCGCAAAAACCCCCGTGGACGTTAGTCTCCATTTATCCAAGAATGGGGGGGAAGGGGTGTCCCAATTAGAGTATTCTCGGATAATTGGGAGCCTCATGTACTTGATGAGTTGTACAAGGCCTGATATAGCCTACTCAGTAAGCAGACTGAGCAGATACACGAGTAATCCAGGACATGATCACTGGAAGGCGATAGTCAGAGTACTACATTATTTAAGGTATACTCGTGATCTGGGGTTGCACTATACCAGATATCCAGCAGTACTAGAAGGGTACTGTGATGCGAATTGGATATCGGATATGAAGGACTCAAAATCCACAAGTGGATATGTCTTCACGCTTGGTGGTGCAGCAGTTGCTTGGAAGTCTTCTAAACAAACGTGTATAGCACGGTCTACAATGGAATCTGAATTCATTGCTTTAGATAAAGCAACTGAAGAGGCTGAGTGGCTACGTCAGTTCCTGGAAGAAATTCCAAAATGGTCAAAACCAGTGCCAGCTATTAGTATCCACTGTGATAGTCAAGCTGCGATTGGTAGGGCTTTGAGTGCCAATTATAATGGTAAGTCTAGACATATACGTCGAAGACATAATACCATTAAACAACTGCTCTCAAGTGGGGTTGTCACAATTGACTATGTGAGGTCAAAGGACAATATTGCGGATCTGCTAACCAAAGGGTTATCTCGAGAGCTAGTTGAGAAAGCATCGAGAGGAATGGGGCTAAAGCCAATACGCTCATAGTTACCGTGAGGGTAGCCAACCTAGCTGACTGGAGATCCCAAGATCTAGGTTCAATGAGACTACTTTTTGCGTGTATTCGAGGACGATCACTGAGGAGACGAGGTCTCCTACCCATTCCTGTATAAGATGTAGAACAGTGATACCTGTAAAGTGGAAAAGGTTAAGCGTTGCTTTTAATGACTCTTATGCGTCGGAGATGCCGAGCGGGGTATAACAGGATATCCTTTATAAGAAGGTCACCTATGTGAGTATGAAGTGGGGCCGCTTCTGTGAGAATTCGGGCGAAATTCTCGAGAAAATACTTGCAGAACCAGGAAGGGGGGTGTCAAGGCCGAAATGAACTCAACAGTGAGAACTGAACTACGTCAGGAGAAGTCCTGTGTGACGTCTGTTGTCTAAGTTTACACCAGCGACGGAACAGTTCAAAGCAGGACTGCACACTGGTCTGTCAGTAAACTCGATAGGCTATCACAAGGGAAGGTTCAAGGCCAAAAGCTACCTATCCTATGCAGGACCTATCTGTTGTCTCTCTTTCTAGGTCAGCATTATAGTTTGCATTAGAATGCATGCCAATTTCATTCATGGGGGGGATTGTTGGAATTTTTGACAATTCAATGTGAATGAATTTGTGCACATGGGTGGCTTCAATGTGAATGGATTTGTGCACATGGGTGGCTTCAATGTAGGCTACCTAATTCTTCCTCATTTCACACTAGAAGTCACCATTGTGGGCTACCTAACTTTCCCTCTTTCACACTTGGAGTTTCTCCTATAAATAGGTCACTCCTCATTGTGTTTTAAATCAAGGAAAAACAATCCAATTCATTCCTACAAATTTCATTTGAGTCAGGAAGAGAGACAGGCGTTATTTAGTTCGCCAAGGCGGTCGACGGTGGTGTTTCGTCGGCTCGTGGTTCTAGCCGTTGTATCCTGGGACGAAGACGTCGGTTCAACCTACAACACCCACGGTAGGCGGCGAATCTTTGTTAAGGAGAGTGTGGTTACACACGACTCGGCAGTTTCCAATCTACTGTTTGTATCTCTGTTTCGATTCTATTATTTTCGGTTCATGTAATTTGTTTACATTTTGTTCATGTATAATGTTATAAGAAGAATTTGTTCTTTGGATCTGTGATTGCCACTATATTTTCTCCAACACTCCTATCGGCGGACCTCACGTGGGTTCCCACAGCGGAGCCGCTCCACAAGGACATCGACGTGAACGTAACTGCCGGGGTCGGGCCCGGAATGTCGTTCGCCAATGCGGTATTGGCGAACGGCTCGAGCCTCGGCGCGGTGGGGCTGGTGCCCTGTGCGATCGGTGGGACCAAGATTAGCCAGTGGGGTCGGGGGAGTTTCTTGTATGACCAGCTGGTGAGGAGAGCTAGCGCTGCCGTGCAAGGCGGAGGGAAGATTCGGGCGGTGTTGTGGTATCAAGGGGAGAGTGACACAGTGAACAAAGAGGATGCAGAGTTGTATAAGGGCAGATTGGAGAGGTTCTTTTTGGATCTTAGATCTGATTTGCAGTTGCCTTCAATACCAATAATTCAGGTACCTACCGATAATTTAGGTTACTTGTAATCCTTGTAAACCTTCATCTTTTTGTTTGTTTAACTTTTTGGATATTGTCTCTGTACTAAAATGTTTGTCGGGTCCGTAAAACAAAGACTTTAAATCTATTTTTTTTTTCATAAATTGGAGGATCTCATTGATATTTAGTATAACTTGAGAAAAAAATTATTTTCTTAAACGTTTTGCGAACCGAAAGAGGGTGTGACTGATGAGTTTTTGCATTTTCAACTTCTCATTTTGAACTTTTTGGTGTTTAACTGCCAATACTCATTTTCAAATTTTGAGATTGGAGACAAGAAGTGAAAGTACGATGGGAGAAGTTTTTTTGAAAATAATTTTTTTTTCGACAAAAAATATTTTCAAAAAAACCTACAGAATGGGTTATTTTCAACTTTTCTCATTTTGATTAACAAAAAAACCTATAGAATATATTATGCATACTATTGATACTGCACAACCCATTCTGTACATATTTTTCAAACACTCTACCTATTCAATAATACATTCTAACCATGATTCAAAAGGCAAAAAAACAAAAATGTAAAATACAAAAAGTGAACGAGGAGTGTGTCCCAAACACCCGAAATATTTTAAGATGGCAGTAGGTAGTATGCTTTTTTTAATAAAAAATTCTTCTCTGTTCCTTTTGGGGCCCTTAATACATGAGGGAGGTGTGGAAACAATTATTGGATATTAAATTCATCAATCAGTGGCGTTATTGCAGATATGTAGCTAGGGTTGTGCTACCCAATATATATGTAATTAATCAAAACCTGCCATGTTTGTTTTCCTTTTACCCACGTGGGAGAGATCATCAAGAACATTTTAAATGTTTTTTGAAATTTGAGGGCAAATTTGTAAACTGAAGAACTCCTGCGTAGATTTCTTGAATAGCTAAGTGCTAGTGTCAGTTTATGTACGCATCAACTAGTACCGAGATATGAGCGGGGTGTTTGCATTGGGAAGTCATGAGATTAGTGGACCCTATGAGTTAAAAAGTATTGCTAGACTATCTATAATTTCAGTAATTCTTTTTTCCCATTTGATTCCATACATATCGCTGAATTGCCCCAAAGAACTTTTACAATTTTATTTACTTTACTATCAAGGAATCCTGACTCGACCCTTGTCGTGAAATGCTAACCGTAACAATCAGACAAACTGAACCTTCAATGACTCCAAGGCCTAACTTGTTCGTGTAATAATTGGGAGTACTAAATCGACCTACGACCTCGGGCATCATTGTCATTTGCCAATCTCCTTTTAGTATTTATTTTAAGATTAATAAAATCATTTGTTTGCACTCTTCAAAAAAAAAAAAAAAAGTTTGTATAAAAGATGCTCAAATTGTACTTTTCATGGTTGTTGATGGTAGGTGGCATTGGCATCAGCTAAGGCCCTTATATTGAGAAAGTAAGAGAAGCTCAATTGGGATTAGACCTTCCCAATGTCAAATGTCTTGATGCCAAGGGACTAGAATTGGGACCGGACCACGTGCACCTAACCACTCCAGCACAGGTTCAACTAGGGGAGATGTTGGCTCGTTCATTTCTCCGGACCCGGCCCAGTCCCCTTAAGAATAGTGCCCCCAATCGACGTCGTTTTGGGGGGAACAAGCTGCTGTGACGATGGGGCGCTACAGGGACCTTCCCTTCTCCACAAGCCCCCTGTTCGATCTTTACTTCTTATTTATTGATCAATTAGATCTTTGATTGTTAGAGTCTGAAATTGAATAATTTTTTTGGTGTAGAACCATGGTGGCTGACTAAACCGGGAGGCCTGTAGTGTCACTACAAGGGTGTAGTGAGCCATCATGGCCGTCCATTCGGCAATTAACGGTTCGGATTGTCTTATGAATAAAATCAATATATTTATGTGAAAATAGTCTGAAGATAAATCCGGACCGTTGATTGCTGAACGGACGGCCATAATCACTCACTACACCCCGAAGTTTTGCTTGCAGTTTCACACTTCTTTGAGCAGTTTGTCAAAGGGTTTTAGAGCAAGTGCATCAGTTCCTAGCCAAAAATACCTATTACTTTCTCTCTCTTTTTTTATTTGTTCATTTTCACTAGGGAGAACCAAGGGGGAGAGAGATGGAAATTAATTAAGGAAAGGATCCCTCTTGAACAGTACCTAGGCAGATCAAGATATATAGGAACATAGCAATATGTATTTTACCTAGTTGATTGTTGAGCTGTTGGAGCCTTGGAGGAGTGATTTCCTAGTTTTGCCTAGCTAAAATAGCTAAAAGGCTTGTATTGCAAGTTTGATGCACACGCTCTTAGAGCATGTGCACCTAGGGTAAGGCAAAACTAACATGTGAACACTGAACAGTGCAAAATTACATTTTTGCTACTCCCTTTCACCTTTCCCTCTCCACCAGTCCTCTTGGAATTCTTTTCTATTCCATTAAAATATGATAAAGTATGCTATTTGTGGTATTATAAAATACATAAAGCAAAAAGTAAAAGGAGGAACAATGAGTAAGAGAGATAGGAGAGAAGAGAGAGAGTCTCTTTAGTTAAAAATCAATATTGCGTGTGAACAGTGGCTAGGGATCTTTAGCAAGCCAGTATTCAACAATGCATTTTACCTTGTGGTTTAACGGAATAGGGAGGCATGTAGTGAGCTTGGCTCAGTCGTTCGATCGGCGATTGACGATCTGGATAAATAGGGTGTAAATTATATATAAAATGTTTATTTAAAGTGTAAGATGATCCAGATAGTCGATCGCCGATTAGAAGGCCGAGCCGAGCTCACTACAGGGTCCCCACTCCCGTGGTTTACCGAGGCTGGTGCACATTTTTTTTTTTATATTTATTTTGGATGTGTAAAAATGGCTAAAAGACTTATTTACCAAGGCTGGGGCACATGCCCTTAGGATTTTTCTCAGTTAAGCTTACCTAGTTGTTGTTTGTTGAGCTATTGGAGGAGTGATTTCCTAGTTTTGCCTAGCTAAAATAGCTAAAAGGCTTGTATTACTAGTATAGTATGATGCACACGCTATAAGGAATTTCCCCAGCTAAGAGCAACACCAAGAGTTTTGGTAAAAGAGCATATTGGCTATTTTAGCCAACCAAAACCAAGAAATTTAGGTGCAACAGCCTCAACAAACCATAAGGCAAAATCCATTTGTGAACAGCTATTTCTTCCTTACAATTGTTCATGAGCCATCCATTACTTTATCATTTTTTTCTTGGAAGTCTCACAGCTCTCCTCCTTCCACCTCTTCCCTCTCTATCTCCTTCCTTTTTTAAAAAAGAAAGAAAAAGAAAACGATTAATATTTTAATCGAAAATGGGTAAAATAGATAGTATTATTGGAGTGTATGTTGAAAGATATGTGAGTTAAATGTGAATTGTTCACTAGCATTATTGGCTAAAATTTTGCCCAAACTGTTGCTCTTGCTCAGCTTCCCGTCATACCCTAACATCTATATTATTATAAATTGGTTCCCTCTAAATTCTAACTTTAATTTTGGCATCATTGTGTTCAATTCCCTCGCCAACAAAAAACAAGATCTCTTTTAAGAAAAATTATAGTTTTGATCAGACATTGGCAGGTTTACAAACATACCGTATTTCATTGTACAAAATGGAAAGTGAATAACTTACAACTTAAATATTGTATTCAAAATGATTTGTTCATTTCTAATACTGTTCAATCAAGTTCATTTTTTGTAGAGAAATTTCTCTTCGCGAGGCCTCCAAGATAAACAATTTAGGGCGTGTTCTTCAACAGATTTTTTGAACATAAAATCTCACATTTTATAACACTCCAATCTCAACACATAAAATGTAAAAGTGATTTTATGAGATTTTCATAAAATCCTTCTAAAATTTATAGGAAAACCACTACATTTTATCAGTTGGGAAAACAACTCTATTTTATCACCCATCCATAAAATGTTCATTTTATGAGATTTTCATAAAATGCACCTAAAATCTATAGGAGAGCAAGGCTTTAGAGGGGTATAGAGAACACAAAAGATTGCACTCCGTTACATTCCCTTGTCTTTCACTTGCACTTGTTTCCTCAAGTTCTAAACATAGTGAAATCCTCATTGCTCACCAAGTTAGACTTTATTTACTTGTCAAGAAATTGATGCAGAATATTTTTATCATAAAAAAGTGAAGTAAAATAAAGAAAAATAAATAAATAAATAAATACATATATATAATATAATATATACAAATTAATTTTAAAATACTTTTTTAAGTTATCTAATTAAACATCGGCTCAATTAGATAAGTGTAAGTCGTTGATCCAATCTCTCAATTTTCAACTAGAATTTAGGGTTCTAAACCCTTAATGAAATTTGAAGAAAAGGTAGACAAGTGGATCAAGTATCTAAAGTTATTTGATTGAGCTAATTTTTTCTAAAGTAATTGAAAAAATTATTTGACAATTAGGAAACGATTCAGATCATTTTTTGTGGTACCCTAAAGTGAGCTTCACACGGGGGCGAATTTACACCAGAGCACGTGGGGTCACGTGCCCCCACCCACTTATATTCTTTTTTTCGAAGTCAGATATAAAACCAAAGAAGAGTGTACCCTAGTAAAAAACAAAACCAGCGTTCCTTTCATTTTTTCTGATCGGCAAACCAGCGTTCCTTTTTGGAGAAGCCGATTCACTCACCTTCGCACTACTCCGGCCGATCGGTTTGATTTCGCCGTTGAGCATCACCGTCATTTCTGCTGCCTACACAACAGTCCACCTCCAGGTTTCTCTCTCTGACTCTCTCTCTTGCCATATTTGTATATTATGTCAATATATTTGGTCGGTCATCGGCGTGTGTCTCCATCTATACAATATAAGTTGTTATAATGTGTTGTGTGATTGAAGTTTGCTTGTGGCTTGTTGAGCAGTTATTTAATTATTTTGGAGTTTTTTAAACGTAGATTATCTAATCTAGGTTTAATATATAGCCTGTTTAGGTGTTAAATTAAATAAAATATGACTTCAAAAACAGGGCTTTTTGATCTATTGATTTAAGTTTGTGATCATATGATGTAAGTTTGTAGTCTTGCTTTGCATTTATGAAAGCTGAAGTTTAACTATATACAATTGCGCTTGATTGTGAATTCTTGTTTAGCATTGTCAATAATTTGGTGCCCCCACTATAGCGAATGCCTGGGTCCGTCACTATTTTCTCCTACACATGGTTTTGATTCAGTAGGGCTGCAAATGAACCGAGCCGTTAGTGAACTATTCGAGGCTCGACTCGGTAAAATATCGTTTCAGTTCGGTTCGGGAGTAAATGAGCTGAACCTAAACTCAATTTTAGGCCTGATTATTAAATGAAACCTAAACCTGACAGTATTCGGCTTGGTTTGGCACTCATCTCATGCTTCTAATCTTTGCACATGAGTTGACTATTTGCTATCTAAACAAACACAATGACTATTTGGTGTTTTATTATATATGGTACTAACATCTATGTGCTAGTTTATTATGTGTGCTTCTTCACTTTTCACTGCTCCTTGGTTTTGTGTTCACAATAGCACTTCCAGTTCATGGCGGATAGAAGTTGGATGCAACTTAAGATAAGATGGTGTCAAACATACATTGATGGGGTGAGAGATTTTATGAGTGCTGCAAGTAATTATGCTGGTGAACATGGTAGAATCCGATGTCCGTGTAAAAATTGCAACAATGTCTATGTTCGCCAATTATCTGAAGTCAAGCAACATTTGTTTCTACATGGTATTTTGGAGGACTACTCTCCATGGATACATTATGGTGAATCTTCAAAATCGCATGATCAGAAATGAAGGTGACGAATCGTGCGAAGAGGTTGGAAGAGATTATCGATTGAGATGAAAACCCGTATAATGATGTTGCCTACTGTGGCTGAAGGAGAAGTAGAGATTTTTGATAGATTGTTGAGAGAAGCAAATGTTTCTAGAGACGAAACTTGAGTTTTTTGACAAAATAGCTTGTCACCATAATATTTTGTCTTAACAGCTTTCCAAAGGCGAAACTGGAGTTTTGCGACAAAATATTTTGTCACCATAATATTTTTTTACCTCGTAGAATTTTATTTTTTTTTTGAACGGCAAAAAACTTTAGTAATCTCTGAATAATTACAAAGCTTAAAAGGGAAAGGATGGGGCAAACAACATAGCTAGATGGGAACACAATCCACTATACAAAACCCCACCACAACCCTAATAAAAGAAAAGTTAGCAAGATGCCAACCGAACAAAATGACCTCCAGGACATATCCTGAGAGAACAAAATTAACTAGAGAGAAATGACAAGAAACAAAACGAGTTACAGTGATTCCAAGATACTCCTCAGCCTAAACTGGAAATCATCAATTGAGAATTCCTTTCTCCCATATTTGGATTTCACCCACAAAGCAATCCTGACCTTCAAAAGGTCAGCAAATTTTCCCCAATCAGTGATGGCATTTTCAAAAACACAGGCATTTCTCATATTCATACTGTCCACATGACAACCAATGGAATTACATCCCAAAGTCATTATTTTTTCCTTCTTCAACTTCCAGTCCTTCCGCCACAAGAGAAGTCCCACCATGATAGAATGTTGGACCACAATAGCCACACTGGTTTGCAGTGCTGAAAAAGATGATCTACAGATTCAATGTGTGATGAACATAATTTACAAGTCGCCTTCTCTTCATTGAGAATGATGCTAAGACTAAGAAGATATTCAGCTATTTTGATTTTGCCATGATGAACCAGCCAAATGAAACATTGGACTCCATACAGTGCTCCATTTCTTGAAATAAGGTCACAAGCTGAGTTTCCATCATTGGTATGTGGATGCTAGCTCATATAAGGACTTGACAGAGAAAGATTTTGAGTTAATATCCACCAAAATGAGCTTGTCCACTAAACTATCAATGACTAAACTCTGTAAGCCATCCAGAATGGAATGTATTTCATCTAGCATATCTTTTTTCCAGTCAAACAACCTTCTCCTAAGTTGGAAATCCCAAACATGACACTATGACCTTGTAGCCAAAACCTCATGAACGGACTCCTCTTAGTTATATACTTACCAAACTGAAGATAGGTGGGGAACCTTCAGCTAAATGGTTGATACATTTCTGGGCAAATTTGAATTTGGAAACCAGCTACTTGCATTCATTTTGTATTTCGTGATAATTACCTTTCTCCAAAGAACCTCTTTCTCCACCTCATACCTCCTCCACCATTTCAACAATAAAGTGTCATTAATCTCCTTAATATTCCTTATCCCAAGCCCATCATTGCTTCTAGCTTGAGTACTTTGACCATGCCACCAGATGGAGTTTTCTTTTAAGATCAAAGCCTCCCATAAGAACTTGGCCTGAATTGATTCAATTGTTTCCACTATCCTCCTGGGGATTTTGAATGGGAACGTGTAAAAAATGGCCAGGCTGCATAAGACTGATTTTACAAGTTCTATTCTGCCCCGAAGAGACAGATATCTCCTCTTCCAAGCAGCAAGCTTGCTTCTAAATCTATCCACTACAAGTTTCCATGTAGATTTTCGCTTTAGGCTTGCCCCAAGGGGCATACCCAAGTACTTAACAAGTAGTTTTTGCTTTTCGCATCCCAAAATTTCAGCAAATGCTTAGAGGTTTTCATCAGCCATGCGAACCCCACAAAAGGTTGTTTTGTGAAAATTGATCCTGAACCCTGAGATTTCCTCATAGTCTTTTAAAATTTTGACCACTTGCACCTCTTCTAGGTTGGCCTTGCCGAAGACTAAAGTGTCATCAGGGAATTGCAAATGTGTTAATGTGAGGCCTTCATTTCCCATTGTCGTTCACTAAGAGTGCCTTGATTTATTGCCTTTTTAAATAACCAATTCAGCCCTTCATCTGCAATTATGAACAGAAAAGGGGAGAGGGGATCCTTTTGTCTACAACTCTCTTATGCATCTGGAACTCCTTACTGGGAGATCCATTAAGTAGGACTAAAACCCATGCAAAGGATAAACATTCTTTCATCCATTTTATCGATATTCTAGGGAAATTCATTTGCTTCATTGTCCTCCCAAGATACATCCAGTTTAGCTTGTCAGAAGCTTTTTCAAAGTCAAGTTTGATTATAAGACCCTTCTTCCAACCCTTTTTTGCAGCCATCAACCACGTCATTAGCAATCAAAATGACCTCTTGTATGTTCTGTCCCCCAGAAAATGCAAATTGCACTTCACTTACTACGACAGGGATTGTGGTTTTGACTCTAGCAGCTAAAACTTTAGACGAAATGTTTTACATGCTATCACTAAGACTGATTGGTCTATAATTAGTTAGTCTCATAGGGTTCTCAAGTTTTGGAATTAAGGTAATAAAAGATGAGTTAATATCCTTGGGGAGTTTCCCATTCTTGTGGAATTCTTTAAGGAAAGCCAAAATGTCACTTTTCATGAATCCCCGACATTTCTTGATGCTAAGCATATAGTAAATCACCTAGACATCCCCTGAACAATACATCTTTTACCCAGACACCACTTAAACTAATTTAACCTACGACGACACCCCCTCAACTATTTAAATTCTTCCCCTACACTCCTTCTGTTAGCATTCCGTCCAATTCCGTTAATAAACTAACGGCAATTTGGCGAAATGAATCTTTTTTTCCAAAATTGCCCTCCCCCACACACTCTCTCTTCCTGTTCTCCATCCCACCTAATTCTCTCACCCTAACATCTAGCACGACCCACCAACTTTCCCCTTTCCTCCTCCAGCGACCCATTGCCGGTGACTCAAACTCCGGCGACCCATTTCCGAGAATGATTAAATACTATTTTTCTCTTTTTAAATACTATTTTATATATATACACACACCATGCTCCAATGGAGCTGTAATTTTTCGTATGCTCATGTGGTGGGACTTGCTCCAATGGGGCCATAAATATGCTCATGTGGTGGGTTTAATGGATGTGGGTTCAATCCCAGATGTATAGATACAACAATCAAGTTTGGGGCTTTTGTTTCATGAGTTTAATCGGAAACAAAACCCAGTGCATGAGTTCAATTGTGCCTTGAAAAATACACAAAATTACCCAAATAATACCCAACAGTAAACAAACCCAGTTGTAGTCCCATCAGAGTAGGCCGTCGTCGATCGGACCCGCCATTATCGTCGATTGGAACTCGCCATTCTTCGTCGATTGGAACTCGTCAGTCAGTGTCCACCGGAATCAATCATTTATTTCCGTCTATGGGGTTTGCCGGAGTTTTCGCCGGAGAAAAGACAGGCCGGAGTTACGGTTGACCGGAGAGGGGGTGTCGGGGTGGCTGGGGAATCGCCATGGCTTTGAGAGAGAGAGATGTATCAAGTGAGGTCTGGAGTATGGTTTTGGGTAAATAATCTATTTGCCCCTTAAACTATTCCAAAAATGTTTACTTCCCCCTTCAACTATCAATTGCATTTATTTGCCCCTTTAACTATGTTAAAACTACTCAGTTAGTCCATTCCATCCAATTTTCACGTTAGTTGGATGGAAAAGCAAAAAAGGAGAGCCAACTGAAGAGTAAAATAGAAATTTCCTCCGAAACCCTACTCAATCCTGGGATGGGGGGAAATTGGCAAACTCTAACTTACTTTACTTTATGAGAGAGAGAAAGAGAGAGAGAGAGAGAGAGAGAGGAGGAGGAGGAGGAGGAGGAGGAGGCCATTGTTGCTACTGGTATTGTTTTTAAAGGCTATTGAACAGATTTTAGTGTCAATGGATCGCCATGTGCATTCTGACCGTGGTATAGGGTTTGAGAGAAATCCCCAAAAAATTCAATTACAGCAACAATTACAGCAACAGTGACTTAGATCACAACCAAAACCCCAAGTCTCGTCATTTCAACCCTTTGTTGTGATCGAAATATGTGACCCAACAATTATTACTTGGTTTGTATCGTAGTTACACTTGGCAAGTCAATCAAAGAAAAGATTTTGGGTGGATGGACAATGGGCCTGTTGTTCGGTAGCAGCCAGGCTGTTTTGGCACTTGCTCCGCCTTTAAAGTTAGATAGAGAGAGAGAGAGAGAGAGAGAGAGAGAGAGAGAGAGAGAGATGTTTTGTTTGGTCATGTGAAAAGCCAAAATGTTTTGTCATCTCTCATCTACCATTGAGAAAGATGTTCTTGGCACTAGCTACTTGGTTTTTCCTCCAATAGTTCCTACTCCAATCGCCAAATGCCACCATACTTGGTGGTTAGGAAAATATCAAAGTGAAACAAGCTCCTTGCATTTTTTTTATAACTAAATGCCGGCCCAATAAGATCGATCACTGGCGGAGGCTCCATTTAAAGCAGATAAAAACTCGTTATGGACTTGACCCAAAAAGAGTCGATAGCACATGAGAGTTTTCAAACCTGAAATCTTACGATGGTGCAAATTCTGAAGTTTGAAGTCTCAACAACCAGATGAAACCCCTAGACTTAACAAGCTCATTGCATTGCACATCGGGAATGGGATTGGAGGGGCTCTTTTTCCTTATAACAATCATGTCACTAGTGAGGGCCTCAACTAAATAAATGTGGGATAAAGATACCGTACGTATGAATTAACTCAAAATAAAAATTAATTACTAAACCAAGGGAGTGAAATACTTTTCCTTACCGGCCAGTACCGACTGGTATGATAGAGGGCAGATTTCGTCTCGTCCAACTTTCCGGCATATGAACCGGTATGACTGAACGGATAAATAGTGGAACATAATAATATCCCTTTTAGTTCTCAATGGCAAAATGGTAAACCAAACCAGTGATTAGGGTGCACTGAGAAGTGAGAAGGTTCAGCCCAACAACACTTTAATGCCGAACTCGTTTTTGATCCTTTCTTATAGTATATAAAGAAAATTCTCCTATTTTGCTATGTCTGTTCATCCTTCTTGACGGGTTATGCTTTGATTCTTTTCCCTGTTATTTTGAATGTATTCATTTTTAAGAGCCGAATGACTTTCTTGAATGTAAACTTTTTCCCAAATAATAATTTTTTTGAAATGTGTCAAGATATCATATCAACAGCCATCCGGCATCGATTACAACGAGAGACAGGAATGAAATCAAACCACTAACAAGTGAAAAAGAGAACGGCAAGAGGCAAACTAGGCCACTGACTTGTAGACACACCTGCCTAAGCAGACCCAACACCTAGGGGACGGAATGATGAGTCCATTTCAGTCACTAGCAGAGAGAATCCCAACGGACTCCAGACTCAAACCATAATACAATACAGCGCAAAGTAATCGATAACAAAATAGAAATTACAAAACAACAAATCAAAATACTAAGTAATCAGAAACCCAACAAATCTGGTACAACCAAGAACTCACTGAGTTGCCCCACTGAGGGTCACTAAGATCCACTGAGTTCACCGACCAGTCACATCTACGGATGACACCAAGCTCCCGTAGCCGCCGCCCATGGCATCGGAGAGCTTTATTAGCCGGAGGGGGCAGAGACACCCAAGATCAATCCATCATCAGACCGTCAAGAATGGAGGCGTGGCGGGGTTCAAAATGAAGGGGACTTTAGATCTGGGATGGGGTAGAGGTGGAGGGGTGGTGGTTCGACAGAGGGAGCGGTGAGGCAGAGGAGGTGGTGCGGCGGCAAAGGCGGCGGATCTAGGTTAGTGGAGTAGGTTTGGCGGCGGCCTTCTCACGGGTTGATGGTGGGTGTCCCGGCAAGGGAGGTCGGGGGGGAGGGGTGGGATGGAGAGGCGGCAACCCCACCCCAAATAATAATTCTAACATTACCAACTAGGCCATGACTTGGGAGAACTAATTGTAACCTACTAAGTACTTACCACCAACGAGGGGATAAGATGGAGAAAAGTACGCCAAAGATACCAATTAATGGGCTCGGGGATGATGCAGTGCACATGTTAAGAAATATTGTCTCACATTGCTTAGGAGTGGAATGAGTGATCAATTAATATATACTGAGACCTCTCCACTTATTGTCAATTGCTTTTGAGTTGGATAAAGAGTTTCCACATGACCCAAAAAGTGGCCACACGTAACAGACCTCAAATGCGGATGCACGTGAGGGGGGTGTTAAGAAATATTGTCCCACATTGCTTATGAGTGATCAATTAACCTCAAAAACACCTTTTTATAATTTAGCAAGTCACTTTTCAAAAAATTCACAAAATCAGACTCTCTATTCAAACTTTAGCAAGTCACTTTATCAAAAACTCACAGAATCAGACTCTCTATTCAAACTTTTACTCTTCACTCCCTCCGCCTCTTTTGGTGAGTGAACAGTAGGTCACCAAATTTGTCAAGTTACTGTAGCAAAGTTAAGAAATCTTCAAATTGGTGAATTCATTTGGTGAGGCTAATTTTTGAGATTTTGGAGGAGTTTGTTCTCTACTTTAGCTTTAAAGTTAAAGTAGAGACGCTGATATTGATGCCCTTATATGGGCATATCTTCTCTCCAGTTGATTTTTTGAATTACGTGTGACGTTCATTCGGTTAGAGTGGCCAGACCACCTCGATAGAGCGGGCTCTAAGGTTTTGGAGGTCGAAAGTAAAGTCATAAAATGGGTCTCTATATATTTTCAAGCTAATTTTGTTCAACAAATATTCATTATAAAATGGGCCCCAATTTCAGATTTTTTGTTTTGTGAATTCCACACTCAATCTCGATTCTCGGCTTCACGAGCATGGAGAATATTAGATTTGTTTTCTTTAATTCTTCCTCTTCCTACTTTCCATATTCCGATAACATCTAGTATATTAATTAAAGACTAAAAGTTTAAAACTATGCCTTAAGTTACATGATCATGCCATCTTGTTTTTGGGGCCCTAAATCTTGTATTGGGCTTATTTATACCTAACCCATATACAAAACTAGTTGGACTCTATATATACATACACAAAAGCTAATATACTTGCGGGCCCTAATTTTGGGCTTTTTTGGGGGGCCAAAAGCCTAGGCTTTCTGAGCTTTGCCCCAAAGCTGGTGTTGCACCTTGACTTTGGGACTAGCTGCGCAAATCATCCATGTAAAATATGGAATCCGGGGGAGGCGCTGTGTGGTAGGTGTTGTGTGCGGTGTTGTGCGGCAAAACTACGTCGTTTTGCTCATTTTCTTAGTATATCCAAGGGCCTTGTTTGGAGAGTTAAGTGTGGGGTTTAATTTTGGGGTTCAATTTTAGGGGATTTAGGCTCTTTGGGGTAGGGTATAGTGGGTTTTAGGCACTTGAATTTTAGGCACTTTGGGTTTAGGCACTTTGTAATAGTTTTTTCTTCCTCCAAACAAGGCCCTTGGAAGCTTTGGAAGTGTGCACAAAAATCAAGCAAAATGACGTAGATTTGCCGCACAACACCTACTGCATAGCATCCACCCCGGATCCTAAAATATGGGAGAATATTCTTTACACCGGCGGTGCAAATCAAAGTTTCCTCCAAATTGTTTACATTGCGCTATGTGTCCAAACGGTGGTCCCAAAAAGGTAGAACATGGACACATCGCGCAATGCAATCGATTTGGAGAAAACTTTAGTTTACACTACCAGTGTAAAGAATGTTTTCTCATAAAATATTAGATTGCTCATATATTAATCATTTCAATTAGAGCACATCTATTTTGAAAAAAAATAGACGGTCATCGGTCAACCTTATAAGCCCGTTTATTTTTCACGATAAAGATCTTTCAATAATCCATCTGCAAATCTCGATCAACCAATTTCGTTAAACAGACGAAATACTTTGGCATCCCAATCGTGGAAATTGGTAATCAACTATGTTATTCATAACTTTTCGTTTGTGAAGTAGTTGTTTTGAAGAGCATTTGCAAACTAATACTACTAAGGTAGTTCAATATTTGAATCTCGTTCTTTGTTTGGGGCGCGGATGAAGAGTAAAAAGACTTTCCCGTCGGGGAGATAAGGACAGGAACGGAGATGGGAGATGGGTTCGGGGGATTGGAGACGGAGATGGTAATATCTTGCCCCACCTTGTTACCGTCCCTAACAACCCTATTTATTTTATTCTCTTCAATAATTCCCACATACAGTTGCATATAAAAAAAAATTATCATTTTGTTTCCTATTTACAGCTATTTTGGATTCAGATTCTCACCAATTATCAGCTAAATGCTCTGGGCAGTGTGGGCACTCACCTAATCAATCGGTATAATCAATTGCCTAATGACTTTCATAGAAGCAATATTTCTGACATTATCAACTAAAGAAGAAGACAGGAGAAAAATATGTCAAGGAAAATTCTACCGTCAGCCCAATGGATGGGCATTGAAGTTTAAAAAATGAGAACTCTCCCGTGGAAGAATTAACTCCTCCATGTAGAGTCTTTAAAAAAGTGAGGAATTGTGGCGCGCAAAAATTAACTCTTCCATGGAAGAGTCTGGATCCGGGGTGTGTGGAGCGAGGGGGCTCACTACATGGGTGTAGTGAGCTCCCTCGGCCATCCAATCAGCGATCAATGGTCCATTAACATATGTACGAATAGGATTAGTTTAATGGACAGAGGATCTCTGCATTTTTTCCCCAATTAGTTGTGTATATATTTTTTTAATCAATCATAGCGTACATTTGGTGGACCATCTCAATTCTTTTAAGCGTTGATCTCATAGGATTAGCTGAGCAAATCATCCATGCAAAATGTTAGGCGATCAGGTATTAGTAGCAAAATAATAAAATGGCATCTATCTTAAAAGCTTTTTTTTTTTTGCAACGGAAATTATCTTAAAAACTTTTCTATTTCCGTCTCCGTGGCATTTTCACGATAATCTTTTTTCTGTTAGGTCGATCAGGTATCAGGTATTAGGCTCCGTTCCTCTTATCGACTTTTTACTTTTGTCTATAATTTAAAAATAAACAAGCTACGAGAAACACACTTTTTTAATATTTAATTTTAATGTTTTTCACAACCTTAGACCAAAACAAATCTAAGTTAAGAAGACCAAAACAAAAATAAAGACGAAGCACGTGAAAATTCTTAAGTTATGATAAGGCCCCTCCTTTTTTCCCCTATTTTATTTGGCAAAAAAATAATGGAATAAACACCATATGTTCCAAACAAATTATCAATAATTGAACCAAATAATCAATTATTTTATGCATTGCACCCTACGAATGCTTGTATAAATAAGACGTGGCTATTTTTATACAGTAACTTTGTGCATCAAGAGCCACTAAGTCACAAACCAAAGCAATGTCCACATTTTTTTGGTTAATTCTTCTAGCACACACGGTATCCCCTGTCTCATCACAAAACAAAAATATATTCCTTTTGGCCGGACAAAGTATCATGTCCGGCCATGGTGGCACAATCAACGGTACTTGGGACGGCGTTGTCCCACCCGAGTGTGGGTCCAACCCATCTATCCTCAGCCTAGCCGCAAACCTCACGTGGGTTCCCGCGACCGAGCCGCTCCACCGGGACATCAACGTGAACATAACGTTCGGGGTGGGGCCCGGAATGTCGTTTGCCAATTCGGTATTGGCCAAAGACTCGAGCATCGGCTTAGTGGGATTGGTTCCTTGTGCATACGGTGGGACTGTAGGGATGGCAATATCGACCGAACCGACGGGTAACCGAACCGAAACCGCTTTTTTTCCCCGAAACGTAACTGATTTTTTCCCCGTGGGTGCGGGTGTGGGTTTGATGAATGGGAAACCGAACGGGTTCGGTTCGGTTTTGGGTTTATCTGGAACCCGAACCGGTAACCGAACCGAACCGAACCGAACTCCTATTAATTACATAGAACCCCCCTATATTATATATAGATATTATATAAACCCTATATGAAATTACAATTTTTCCCTTTATATATATACATAACATTTAGGGGTGAAAGGGTGAACCGGCCAAACCGGACCAGACCGGAAACCGGACCGAACCGGCCGGTTTGGCAGCCCTTTTAACTAAGCCGGTCTGGTCTCGGTCTCATGCTATGGGAAAACCGGAAAAACCGGTCCGGTTTCGGTTGTAGGGGTTTTAAAACCGGCCCGGACCGGATATATAAATTTATAAAATTATATAGTTTTATTTTTAAGTTTTAAAACCCTAACCCTGTAACCCACTACCCCCCGCCGCACAATTCCCTTCCCTCTCAGTCTCTCACTCTCTCGGTCGGTGCTCTCTCTCCCTCTCTACTCTCACTCTCTCTCTACCTCCGGTCCTCCACCGCTCCACCGCTCCACTTGCCGCCGGTAAGTCACCGTCCGATTCTTCTTCTTCTTCTCTTCTCTCTCTCTCTCCCCGTCCGATTCTTCTCTCTCTCTCTCTCTCCGTCCGATTGTTCTTCTTCTTCTCTCTCTCTCTTTCTATCTCTCTCTCTCACGAACCCTCTGATTGAAGATTTCTCTCGTTTTTTCAGATAAGAAGAGGAAGAAATCACCACTTATAGAACGCGACTGATCCAGAGTTTGGGTAGTCAGGTACGGTCATGGCTTGTATGTCCAGATCTGGAGTTTTTAACATTTTACAACTTTTACTTTGGATGGGTTTCGATCGTGGTTCTGTTTGTCCAGATCTGGGGTTGTTGTTTTTGACTGTTACATACTTACATGTTAGATACTATTTGTCTATTTCTGTTTGATGGGTTCTGTTTGTCCAGATACACGGTATATACTATATAGTATATACATGATTACATGTTTTGAACGGGTTTTTGAAATGTTACTTCTTTGAAAAATGTTCTATGTATTTTGGTTTGATGGTTTCTGAAATTTTCACATTGCTGAGTGCTGTCCTATTTCTATTGTTCAGGTCAAATCAAATTTGCTGTGTTGTTGCTTGTTGGCTGTTGCTTGAAAGTTGAAAGTAAGGTTCAGGTTGTTCAACTAGCTTAAAGGTAACTCTACTAACTCTCAGGCGGCGGGACCGTTTTTATTCTGCAGTTTTTAGTTTTATCAGGCGGCGGGACCGTTTTATTATTGTTTGAGTGACTGTTTGAATGACTGTTATATGTAGTTTTTAGTTTTATCAGGCGGCGGGACCGTTTTATCATTGTTTGAGTGACTGTTTGAATGACTGTTATATGTAGTTTTTAGTTTTATCAGGCGGCGGGACCGTTTTATCATTGTTTGAGTGACTGTTATATGTAGTTTTTAGTTTTATCAGGCGGCGGGACCGTTTTATCATTGTTTGAGTGACTGTTTGAATGACTGTTATATGTAGTTTTTAGTTTTATCAGGCGGCGGGACCGTTAAACGTGTTTGAAATTAGAGTATTGTTTTCTTTGTAGATGGATAATTCTGAAGAGCATGTGTTGAAAGAGATAAAATTAATTCTAAGCTTGTTCCTTGTTTGGATGTTGCAACTCGTTGGAACTCAACTTTCTTTATGTTGGAAAGAGCTTTAATTTATCAAAAAGCTTTTGAGAGATTGGAAGAAGAAGATGGTATCTTACTTAATGTTGGTGTTAGAGAGGATGAGGTTGATGTAGCCCATGAGGTTGAGAACGGCGATGAATTTGATGGGGAAGAAGAGAGGAAAATGTGGGAAAGGGAAATCATGATTCCCGAGATAGAAAAAGAGAGAGGAAAAGGGAGAGGGAAAAGGAGAGGGAGTGTAAGTTATGGTACTCCTAATAGTGACGATTGGAAAGTTGTGGAGTTGTATGTTGAAGTTCTTAGAGTGTTCTTCGTTGTAACCGAGCGGTTTTCGGGGTCTTTGTACGTGACTTCCAATACATTTTTCAAAGAAGTCATGACCATTAAAAAAGCAATTGCCACATTGGAGAAGAGTGAGGATCTTAAGTTGGTGATGTTGGCTAAGGGCATGAACAAGAAGTATGACAAATATTGGGGAACATTTGACAAGATAAACCAATTGTTGTTATATGCAATGTTCTTGATCCCCGTTGGAAATTTGTTTTTGTGAGATGGTGCTTGAGTAAACACTATGATAAAACGGTTGTTGATCACAAGATTCTAGAGATGAAAGAAGGGATGACAAGGCTTTACAATTGGTATGAGATGAGAAGCATTCAATATGCGGAACAACATAATGTTGGTGAGTCTAGAGACATGGAGAAAAATGCAAAGGGCTCTTTTAATTATTGTGATGAAATGGAGTTGGACTTTGAGAACACTGCCCCGAACCGAACCGAAAACCGAACGGGTTATAAAAATCTGTTCCATAACTGAACCGAACGGGGTTCGGGGCAAACCCGAACCGAATGGGTACCCGATCTGAATTCTGATGTCTGAAATTTTAGGAGCATTTTCCAAATCTATGAAGTACAGTCAATCTATGAGAGTCGATCTAAGAGAGAAACAATGGACTTACAAAGTAGTTGCAGAAACAATGGACTTACAGAAACAATTTTCAGTCGATCTAAGAGAGTACAAAGTACAATTTTCAAAGTAGCTACAGAAACAATGGACTTACAAAGTACAATTTTCAGTCGATCTAAGAGAGTACAGTCGATCTATGGACGATCAATTTTCAGTCGATCTATGAAGTACAGTCGATCTATGAGAGAGAGAGAGAGAGAGAGAGAGAGAGAGAGAGTGAATATGCGTAACTGCTTAATCTAAACTTCAAGTTTTTCATTCAGAACTTAGGATCCTGAATTTTGAATGAAAAACTTAAGTTAGGATGAAGCAGTTACGCATATTCACTCGAGTTGATTTTTTGCAAGGACACTCATAAAATCATCTTAAAATTATTGAATGGTTTGGATCATTCGTATGAGACCGAAAAGAGGGTCTCATACACAGATTATTCCTATGTGCCCCAGCACAGATAATTTCCCAATCTGTGGTGTAATTGATATACCATTGTTTAATTTCCCAATCTTTTTCCTTAAACCCTAAGCACCCCACCACAGACACAACAAAGTAAAACCTTAGCCGCGCGTCTGAATTGTCAATACACATACACGGAGAGGAACGGTGATTCGCAAGGGGGGGGGGGGGGGGGTAGAGAACGAACATCTGCGAAGAAGACGGTTGATTAGTCTCTCGATCGAACTCATCAAGGGGTGTGGTTAGAGTGATTGAAGGGAGCTATCGGCACTCGAGTGATTCAGCGTCTTCAACTCTCATCGTATATCTAATCACCATTTTCGCAGGCCCATCTTCGATTTCGGACCAACGACTCAGGTAAATACTTCATAGGATAGGTGTGTTTAGTGCATCTGCACTCTTTACCAAAATTTTTACTTAAATTTGAGTAAAAACTTGATTTGATATCGCTCCTTCCAACCCTTACTCAAATCCACACCATTGAATGGCAAAAGGAAAAATAAAAGTGCATAAAAGGAGCTTTGAAAATTTGGTTCTAGATTTGGTGATTAGCAAATTTGGTGAAACATTTGAGTAAAACCAAATTTGGTGGAGTGTGATTTTTGGTGTTTTCTTACTCGAATTTGATTTTGGTGAAAGATTTGGTGAAGGGGTGGAGATGCGCTAAGTACTCTCTAAAAACATGGACCCTTTCTTTTGATGGAACCCATTCTGGGTCCACTTGTGCGATCGAAACCGTTCATTTTGATAGGCTTGTCGACTTGATTGTCAATGCAAAAAATTAGGTTGATTAAAATTGAATAAGTATAGGATCAGACCATATTTTCTTTGAAAAAATTGAAGCATTTCTGGATGGTTTCAAAATGTGTTGTGAGAAAAATGTGCACTAGTCGTAAGTCTAACAATATCCTATGACCTATCAATCTAATTTGTTCTCTGGACAATCCACAGAAAATGACGCTCTGCTGTCCGATCATTGGAAATTGAGTTTTTGGAAAGCCCGAAAAAGGGCGCATCAGGCCCCCTTCTTCCGTTTGTTAATGAATTAATAATATTCCTACGTGTTGCTGAGTTCAGTGGCTACCACTACAAACATAACAACTTTACTATTCTTAGCAATGAGTTTCGTTGCATTTACAACAACTAATGTGATTCACATATTACATTTGCCTTAGTTCAAGTTATGTGGATTATGCAATTCTGTAACTATTTGGACTTTCTACAATTTAGATTTGCAAAACTTCAAGCCAGTTAAGATGGGAGTGGAACAAGAGGATGGTTCTCTTACCAAGATTCCGCCTCCTGAAGAACAGGTACTGGTTTACCATCTACTTTGAATATGACTGGTTATTTTAATGTCTACAAAAAGCAAGTGGTTACACGACCATTCCGATTCATCACTATGCATATTCTTCAGTTGGCGCATCGTGTTGTCAAATTATATTTACAATTGCCCCTGGTATTATGGACTTTGTTTACAGCTGCTTCCTAAGCAATGGAAATCTTGATTTTCCTCTGCTATCAGAAAATCCAGCAAGCGGTTGTTGGATTTCATACCAAGCCATCCTAAACCTTTGTCAAATTCAAGTTTAAATCCTACCTAAACCTGGAATTTTCCTTCTTCAGTTGAAAGCCCTGCATTCATGTCATAGCTCCCCATATTTGATCGTAGGGTAATTGTCTTGAGGATCCGTCCTATAACATCTTGTCTCTTTTGGCTTAGCCTAACCTTTTTGTTTTGCACATAAGAAATTAGTAGTTGCTTGAAGTTGTGATGTATTTCAAGTTTTGTATCTGGTTTTTTTATTTTTTGATAAGTAACACTATCTTGTAAAAATTTAGATTCACAAAGGATATCATGTAAAAATAAAAAGTTAAAACGTGAATGCATGCCATAGTACGAAAAGTCAAATTTTCCCTACCTTTTCAAGGTCTCTGTCTTTAATATCTGGAAAATGCTCTAGTACCTGTAAGACCAAGATGTCTAGTAAAACTGTTATTTCTCCTGCTGTTTTCTTTATCCTTTAAGTCTCAAGGTACTTGGGTTTTTCGCTTTGGGCAATCCTGTATCACATTGATTAGCTATTGGTGTTTAGCCTTAGATGTATTCATGTGTGTGTGTATGTGTGTGTGTGTATTGCTGTAACTTTCCCTATGTTTATACTTCTCGTTTATACTAATTACTGAATCTGGCAACAAACTTTTGGTGTGCAGGAGTTTTTAGATGAGATGGATATTAAAGTAAAGAAGTATCTTAGAGGAGGAAGCGCTAATTTGGAGGTATGGCACTGTTGTTTGAGATTTTTAATCACGTTTACTTATTTCTTCTTCTATTGTTCAGACTTCTCATAAGTATTTACAATTTGCAGGCTTTGAGAGACAAAAAATTGAAAGGTCAGCTTGCTGTTAGAGAGGAATTATATGGAAAATCTGCCAAGGCTGCTGTCAAGATTGAGAAGGTGAGTGTTTTTTGGGTTGATAAGTTGATTCGACTTCTAATAGTTAATGCAGTTAATTCCTGTACTTGTCAATTATCACGCAATTTGTCTACTGAGCAACCAATTCTAGTACAAGTTGCATTTCCTTCTCCAATTTTTTAATTATGGCATTATATTTGTTGAAATTGGAAGGCCAGCTTGCAGTTGATGGTAAATCTTTATTTATCGATAACAATAATACACTATGTTGTGTGATGCGAAGCTCAATGATATTTTGGACAATTGTTTGGATGCCTTTTTGATTGTGTCCCAAACTCTTCAGGGAAAAACAAAATATCCTATTTTCTCTTTCTTTTTATGGTTCTTTTCTTTTTGTGTCCTTGGACATTCTGGAAGTCATATGCAAGATTTTTTGGTGCAAATAAAAAGTTGATGTGTGTGTGTGTGTTATGTAGTGGCTTATGCCCAGCGAGGGGGGCTACTTGGAGGCTGAAGGTATAGAGAAGACTTGGAGGATTAAACAGGAGTCAATTGCTCGTGAAGTCGATTTATCAAGTTCAAAGAATCAATACGATATTGTCTTACCAGGTCGATACCTTCTGTTGAATCTCTTTTATGTATTTTCCCAAGCATCACTTAGAATTTACAGATGAAACTGTTAGTGAGAGGACCCTTTCATACAAATACTTCTCATGTCCTTAGGATTCAGTGCGTGTTTGGTAAGATTCCATGCATTTGTTGGCGTCTTAACAGGAGTAATGGTTCTGGCTTATCCTTGACAAGTTGTTGTTAGAACGCCCAGAAACATATAGCCGAGAAATTGTGAAATATTGGCAATCCTGCCTATGGTTTGAGTTTTATTATGGAACATCGATGGTGAGGAAGAAGTGTTGAGAGGAGAGGAAGACAAGTTTGCATAATGAATCTCAACTCCTAAATGCCTTGTGCAGACTATTTAGGTTCCCTGTAAGAATCTGTTTGAACATTCCATTTTGGCAAATATATTGAAGAGAAAGAGTTAAGAATTTGACCTTGTTCTCATCATAGCAAAACCACATTATCTTGGGCCATCCGCGAAAGCTCCGGATTACAGACATCGTCCAATCTCGAAACAGAGATAACTGTTGTTAAAAGAGAATAAAGTTTGTTGGTAATATGCAGCCATGCGAATAAAGTCTTGTGAGGTAGTATACATGTGGTACATGAGTGTGGGGTTTTCACATATATACTTTTAGTTAGCTTGCATATAAAACAAATTAAGAAAATTTTGTTGGTATAGGCGTATATAGTAGTATAGTACTATATAGTTATCTTTGTATCTTTTCCTTAAGTAGGATGAGTGACAATTTACAAAATTCCCTTTTGATAACTCCTTTTTGGTGCCTAAACAAGTTCCAGTTGTGTTTGTTTGATGCTTTCAATGTCAAATGAGCACAAGTTGTAGAATTGTGATGGATTTATGGGACAAAGTGTATACAAGGTTTGTCAGTCTATAGTCAACACTCGGACAACTAAGATCTTGAGTATTTATCTTTTCAGATACAACATAAGCATGTTAGCATAATTAAGTGGAAAATGTAAATTCAAGATGAATGTAGTAATTTTTGTAATGGTTGAAGGGATTGCAAATCTCTATTTGGGCCTTTGTAGAACGCTTGCACCCAAGGCATAAATTGCTTTATGACTTAACATCTATGAAGCGCCGACACTCCTAGGAGGCGCCGTATTGCCGTATGGGACACGGGGACACGGCTAAATACGTAAGGGACACGCCACGTGGCGTGTCCCCCAATTTTTTTGAATTTTTTGACGTATCCGTGTCCGTATCCATGCTACATAGCTTAACATCATCTTTCACTTTCCCCTGGCTTAGCAGCGACAATTAGTTCAGGATCCAAGCTCAGCAATTCCAACTGAACATGAGGATTATGCTCGCTGGGCACATGCCTATGTTACATCGGATTTCTAATCCACTGAATCACGAAGGGGTTTTGAATAGATTATGGTAAAACTAAGAATCTCCAAGGGTTTTTCAACCGGCTTACCCACAACCATTAAAACCACATCCAGTCACAGTTAGTAGGGGTTTTCTTGGATCAAACGAAAACCAACCACCTCGGTGTACAAACAAAGTAATGTGTCTTTAACTAAGACGTCTTTCTCAAAAAAATAAAATAAAAATGAGAGACATGTGCATGTTTGTGAAGGCTAATTGTGTGTGCCCAGTTTAGAATGACGATTAAAATGCCCATCTTAGAATGAAGTCTATCAAGCCGTAGTCCAAGAGATGAAACCACACCCATTCGAGGTCATACAAGGCATGCCATTTCGTGATCTCGGTTGAAGAAGGCAGCTTCATCTCTTGGTCTGCTGTGTGAATCTATGCTTGGTAACCTTGGCTTCACCCGAGGTCAACAAGCATGGGTCGTATAAGGCATGCTTGGTTTGAGAGCATGTCATTTGTGTAATGTATACTCTTTTTTAAGTTGATCACATTTTACTTGTGAAGGAATTCCGTTTGTTTCTAGGTATAGACATCTAGTATCTTCCTTAAGCTCTTCCCTCGTTTATTTCCACGAAAAAAATGATTTAACTTCTTTTTGTTATTATCTTTTGCAAAGAAATTTTATTAACGAAAGAAAAAGACAAAAAAAGTTATATTACTTCTGTGGAGTTCAGCAATTCCTCATTATGTGACGCGCTAACTTCTGTCGTCAAACATTTTGCTGTTAGTCTGTCTCTCTTTCTCCCTTTCGATTGTCACCAAGTGTCTATAATGTAGACGTGTTATCTCTCTGTCCTAGATATATCTGCTAAGTTTGCATCTTATTTCCATGGGTTACTAATTTGACAGTGGTTATTAGAACTCTTTGATGATTTATATCTACTCATACTTGGTGATGTCTCATTTATTTATGGCCGTCGGAATATCCATTATTACTGACGTCAATATTATATTCGCGCAGATCTTGGTCCATACACTTTGGATTTCACCTCAAGTGGCCGTTACATGGCGGTTGCAGGACGCAAGGGCCATCTGGCTATTATCGACATGATGAATATGGGCCTTGTCAAAGAATTGCAAGTATATCACTGCCTCAAAGTTGAGCTTATCGTATGCATGCATACATACATACATGCGTATATTTGTATATTATATGTACATGGGGCTGGTTCCGGGGACACAATTTTGGACACAAAAATAGTCGGAGCCCCACGCTAATAATCGGAGCCGTTTTGTTTAAAACGTATTTTTAAGAGTTCCCATGAAAAATCAACTCATTTGGACATCGGTAAGGGCTTGATCCATTCATTAAGTTTTGAACCTGTCAACTTTAGGATCTACTATCGATCAAACCCTTATCGATATTTGATTTTTTTTATGGGAACTCTAAAATACATGTTTTAAACAAATTGAACGGCTCCGATCATTTGCGTGGGACTCTTACACAAGGTGGTGTACAATTTGATTTGTGTCAAAAAAATTCTCCAGGGAACCGGCCCCTACATGCTCTTACGCAGGTATTTAGCTGTGCTAGTTGTGTTTCTTTCGTAACTTTGCATCTAGAGAACATTGTTGTGTCTTTACAAAGTCTCATCACAGACAAATCCCTGCATGTCAACGTCTTATATATTTACATCTATTGGCTTGTTGAGTGTAGCACATATAATAATATAATATTCATAATTTAAACATGTAATATGTATGGATCTGGTTGCCTTCGGTTCCACTCAATGTTAATGCTAAAATAAACCCCAATTTGGAATCCTTATCCAGCTTGCTTATTGGACTAGATTGTGATATGGGTTCAGAAAAATCTGTCTGTGTCAATTTTGGAAATGAAAAATCTCATGGGATATGAAATTGACATTCTAATACGACATAAACTGTTAAGATTTAAATGGAAGTCCTGTTTACTTTGACATTTTGCAAAATACAGCTTCTAGGTATCGGCTTCATCTTCAAAGGTCCCAGCCTAGGGAATCTGGACATTTTCTTATGTACACTAAGGAGACTGGATAAGTGCAACATTAAATTAATTCACTGACCTTAAATTCTTAGGGTTAATGTTTAATTACTTAGTTCCTAAACCTTCTGTAGAAGTATCGTTGCTGACATTAAGTTTTCTATTAGTTGTAAAGTTTTCTATTAGTTGTTCAGTTTTTCAACTTCTTGCACTGTCCTCGACCTATATTTCTGTTCTGCTTCTGCATTTATATAAGCTCGTCATTTACTCAATCATTTGAGCTACTTATCTGCCTCAGTAGTAATAATTTCAAGTTGCTAATGCGTATTTTTCAGGTGAGAGAAACCGTGCGTGATGTGACCTTCTTGCACAATGAAGTGTTCTTTGCTGCTGCCCAAAAAAAGTAAGGCCCAATCTTCTTAACTGTAAAATGTCCTGTGATTATGGTAGGGTTTGTAGAAATGAAACTTAGAACACTTAGAAGTACATGTTCGACAAGGTATAAGCGTACTTTCTCGTTATTTGTGCTTCTGGTAGTTGGATGTTACCTTCAATAAGAAGAATTTACACTTGAAAGGCCATCAATGTTGTATCATCCAAGAAAAAAGACATAAGGTTATCATTTATTTTGGTATATGTGATGATAATTAATCTGCTAATTATATTGCTAAGCCTTTGTTGAGTTTGGAGTGGAAACTGAAGCAGGTTACGCTTTGCATGTAGAAATTTAATCCTTTCTTTTTTAATGCTTTCCATGCCTGAATATTTCTTTCTTCCATTTTTGTTCAACAAAATTGCTTCAACATAGACTTCTTTAAATTTGAGAAGCTTGTACTTCAGTTTGTGAGTGTTTTTTTGGCTTTTGGTGCACATTTATACTCCTGATGAACCATTTTAATTTAGTTCTAGATCTCTTGGAAAAAGGAGAAATGTCTTTTGGTTTTACTGGTATACCTCATTCCTCGTAGATTGAAGTGTTGGTATTCTTTGGAGGGAAAGACATGTTGGGCTTGCTTGAATGGGAAGAGATTTGCTCGTCTATTCCTTCCAAATTCTATGTATCTATGGTGCTCTCAGTATGAGCGAAGAAGATGTGGGAGGGTAGGTGGGAACAAAGAAGTATTACGAGAAATCGAGTTTATTCAGTACTCTCATCCTCCTTTCGCAGTGTTGAATAGGGATGAAAATAGAAAGGAAGGGTTGGGTTACTGCTTGATTTTACAGTTTAGTAAAAGAAGGGCTGTTTTTGCCTTTTGCGAAAGGGATTTTGTGGTTCTGGAGTGGCAATCTATCCTTCTCTCTCTTCCTATTCTCCCTTGACCCTTCAAAGTGAACACAAAAGGTTGGTTGGGCATTCTCACGTCTTCATTTTCTTCCCCTTCATACCAAATCAACATTACAAAAGGGGGTTGGGCATTCTCACGTCTGTTCTATCCATTGTATCTCGACCAAGTTAACTGTATGACGTGATGAATCCACCATACTCTTTTGCCACTTCCCCTTCTACAAAATCAACCAGACCCTCCTTTATTGAAGACTAGGCTTAAGGAAACGGGAGGAGTCACTTTTTTTTTTTTTTTTTATAGTGGAAAAGGCAAGAAAAAGGAAAACTAAAGCGTACTTATGCTTGAGAGTAAAGGCCAGGGCCCGGAGTCTTCTTTTTACTTTCAGATGGATGGATTAGGACGAAGTGAAGAGGCAGACCTTTTAGTTTACCTCTTGAACCCTTATGATGCTGCTGCATGTAAGAGCTTGTGTTTTATACGATGGAAAAATTAGTAGTACTATCTAGTGGCTTTCTTGCTCAACTTAAGAGCAGAGGGACGACAATATATGTGCCCTCTTTTACATTTTCCTACCCTCTTATCATTCAACTGTCTTTTAAAGGAATCCATCTGGATTATTTGCTTCTCTTTCTTGGGAGCTAAATCCAGCTATTCATTCAGCCTTTTTCAGTCAATGGGGTTTATGGCATGGATTTTTCTATTCCATTTATATACCCCATTCGTTCTGTTATTTTATTTTGTTCGACTAGCACAACATCTGTGTGGAACGGTTTGAGTCCGATCCCTTTGTCCTGCTGTTTTATCCTTGTTCTAGTTTAAGCTAGCACTGTAGCACACACGTTTCTTGATTTCCAGAAGATTGTGATCACCAAGCGATTCTAATGTTACTAGGTTGTCAAGTTACATTTTCCATTTATTTGAGCGAACTAAGTTGGTAAACAAGAAATTGAAATACCTACTTCTATTGTTGGTACACACTTTTCTCTCTCTGAAAGCTGTGTATGTTTTATAACCTTCAACTATACTTAATTACCTACCAAAGAGGACGTTTTTCTATAAAGAATAGTGCTTTGATTCAAGAATGCTGTTTTCTTTGTCGAGTTCTTGTAGAAAGATGTCTAAGCTTGAAAACATTGTGACAGGTACCCATACATTTATAACCGAGATGGCACAGAACTTCATTGTCTGAAGGTCAGTATTCAGTGGTTTAGTTTCTTGTATATGTAATCGACTGGAGTATGCTGTGGTCTTTTTTGGGCTCATAGGGTAGTTGTCTTCCTTTTAAACTGTCTCTAGTGCTAGTGCATAGACAGGCTATGCACAATCTTGTGAAATGACTTCTTGTTCAGATAGTTGTATATGAAAAGTCGGACCAAGATGAGTTCGTTAAATAAGAGTCTGGGAGGGATATGTTGGGTACAGTCCCAACTTTTGCATGATATACACAAAGTGGTTACCCTCATATCTGAGTACATTCAAGCTATAGAACATCCAATAGAACTCTATATAGTTTTCCTACCTTGTCATGCAAGAAATACTTCTAGGAGTATAACTACCATTTTTTAAACATTTTCTCTTGCTAAAACTCTACTCTCATCAGTCTCTCTAGAACTTCAGTTTATTGCGTTTGATTGTTTGGGAAAAACTATTAGGACAACTTTAGATCTTATTATTTGAAGTGAAATGACACCATGTTATGGAACGTGCATTCTTAAACTTAATTTGCCATGGTAGTAGCATTCCCTGGTAAACATATGTACAGACAAGATTATGACAAGTGCGCATCATCTGTAGTTCTTTGTTACTTTGTTAGTATGATGTAGCGAAAATTGGGAGCATTTGGTTCCAGCATTTTGGGAACATTTTGGTTCCCTGTACACCCAACTCATTTTGGGCTGCCTCTGTTTTCTTAAATCCTCCTGATTTTTACCTTTTCCCTGACTACTTTGTGGCTGACCCAGGCTGTTATCAATGTTGACCTCGAATTGTCGAGAACACGAAGATCATATTCAAGTTTTCTTTTGGCTCGGCTAGAGTTAGTAGTGTTAGTTGTAGTTAGTGACGTTTGAACCCCAGTTGAATGCATGGGAGTACAAAGTGCACTATTGGGTTACCAGTCCACTTGCAATATCATTTTTAAATTTGACTTTGTTCATTTGGAATCTGGGTTGCTTTTCCTTCTTTCTTATTTTTTCCAATTTTTTCCCACTTATGTACTACAGGAGCACGGTTCAGTATTGAAACTCCAATTTCTGAAGAATCATTTCCTCTTAGCATCCATAAACAAATTTGGGCAGCTCCACTATCAAGATGTCACTACTGGCTTAATGGTAGGTAATTTCCGAACTGGCCTTGGCCGTTCTGATGTGATGCAGGTGAACCCCTTCAATGGCGTCATTGCTTTGGGCCATTCTAACGGGTCTGTAACCATGTGGAAGCCCACGAGCGGTGCTCCTATGGTCAAGATGCTGACTCATCATGGCCCAGTTTCAGCCTTATCATTTCATTCCAACGGCCATCTGATGGCAACAGCAGGAACCGATAAGAAAATAAAGATTTGGGACTTGAGAAAATTTGAAGTTCTTCAAACTTTACCTGGACATGCGAAAACATTGGATTTTAGTCAGAAAGGTTTGCTCGCTACTTCTACTGGTTCTTTCGTACAGATTTTGGGAGATTTCTCCGGATCCCAAAACTATAGCCGTTACATGACTCATTCTATAGCCAAAGGTTACCAAATACAAAAAGTTATGTTCCGACCATACGAGGATGTTCTAGGGCTAGGGCACTCTATGGGTTGGTCTTCAATTCTTATCCCAGGATCCGGAGAACCCAATTTTGATTCTTGGGTGGCCAACCCTTTTGAAACGCCGAAGCAGAGGCGAGAGAAAGAAGTGCGGTCTCTTCTGGACAAGCTCCCTCCAGAGACAATTATGTTGGATCCGAAAAAGATTGGTACTTTGAAGCCACGTACAAAGAGGAGAGAGAAACGGAGCAAGGAGGAGAGAGAAGCCGAGATGGAAGCTGCCGTTGCAGATGCCAAGAGCAGCGTTTCAACAAAGAGGAAAACAAAAGGGAGGAGCAAACCAAGTAGGAGAGCGAAGAAGATGCAGGAAGCCGGCGAGAGAGCCAAGAGGCCTTTCTTGGAGCAACAAAAGCAGGAGGAAGAATTGTCTAAGAACAAGAAGCAGAAGATAAGTGAGCAAAGTGAACAACTGCCAAAGTCTTTGCAGCGGTTTGTTTCCAAGAAAGCTGGATCCTGATTCTGCTAGTTTTGATTGCCTAATTTGTCTTAATTTCGGCGAGTCCCTCCAACCTCTTCCCCTCATTGCGTCTTCAGAAATCTCGAAGCGAAAAAGAGCAGGAAAATTTTGGGAAAAAACGGCGCGTGACAAGGGTGGTTCTTAAATTGTTACGTATTTATGTATCCTTTTTTGAGTAATTTTTTTCGTTTGTAGGATTGATAGAAGAGGAATAGAGTGGGACTGTTTTTGTTCACAAAGATGAGGCAGCCTCGGAGGTTTCTGAAATGTCATCATTCTCTTGTATCTTTACTGACATTGTAGTTTTACCCCTTCAATTTTGCCTCCTTTTGTAAGCCTAACATGATTAGTGATGTCACTATGCTTTTGTTTGTCCATTTTCAATGTTCCTATTAAACAAGATTTTTATTGCATATTTTTTTTGGAGATTCTATTAAAATGGTATATATAAGCAATTAAAAATTAGCACGAACATCGAAAATGAACAAATAAATTAGGACGGGGAGTAGTTCATTAGTTTGGCGTACCACAATTATCTGCACCTACTTAAACTAGAAGGATTAATTATGCTAGGGTCTTGAGTTTGATAAAAGACCTAAGATAAATCCTTCCAATAAAATAAATTTATATTTATATCATACCGTAACATGAAAGGACAATAACGCTCTTTTACATTAAAGAGAGATTATAAAAATTAACACACTCTCTCTCTCTCTCTCTCATATTTATCATCTTTCGATGGATTGATAAATGTGACATTTCAGTTTAATAAAATTATCATTACTGAAATAGTGGTACATTTTTAGCGATAAATTCATCAATTCGACCATGTAGCATCCATTTTAGAAATTTTCTAGTTGACAAATGTTTTGAAAAGAACAAGATATCATGCTTTTTATTATTATTGTTTTCAAAAAATTTAGCAAAATATTAAATAATTTACTAGTGAATACTTATTTGCTTTCAACCATCTTCTGTGGCGAGACATTGACAAATAAAATATAAAATCTTCCTATATAAAATTTGAATAGGTTATTATTATTATTATATATTTTTTTATTTATCACTTTATTTTGCTTTAATTTTGAAAATGTTAACATGAGAGTTAGCTCTGTTTTGGCTATTTATCGTTTAAATTTGGAAAGATATATTTACGTGATCTTTAATTTGGCAATAAGGGTATTCATGAAACAAATATATAATATATTCCAGCAACAATGATACATGTACAACAAAAGTCTCCAACACGAGTCACACAGTGTGTGGGCTTCACATACCATGTGAGTGTGTTGGAGACTGTTGGAGTTGGTTGTTGAACACTTATTATTTGTGGAACCTTTGGTCTCCTTTTCGAATCGGGCATCCTTATCTGGCACACACAAAAAAAAAAACACTAAATTTAATCTCAAAAACACTTTTTATAATTTAGCAAGTCACTTTTCAAAATATTCACAAAATCAGACTCTCTATTCAAACTTTAGCAAGTCACTTTATCAAAAACTCACAGAATCATACTCTATTCAAGCTTTTACTCCTCTCCCTCATCTTTTGGTGAGTGAACAGTAGGTCACCAAATTTGTTAAGTTACTGTAGCAAAGTTAAGAAATCTTCAAATTGGTGAGTTCGTTTGGTGAGGCTGATTTTTGAGGTTTTGGAGGAGTTTTGTAACGCCCCCAAAATTTGGGTACGTTAATAAAAAAAATACAGAAATAATAAATAGGGTTTTACAACAGTAACCCATAAGAAATTACATAAATCCTTCTGCTAAATACAAACATCCTCTAGGTTTCTCTACTTCATCGCACGGCCGTCAATCCTGGTGGTGTCCTGCTCAGCTCCGTAAGCCTTCAAGCCATAGTTCTCTTCTCCTGTCCATCTCTAAAGTCTGGCATAATACGTCGGAGTCGCAGAGCAACATCGTGGTATTATGCCAGGGTTACACAAGTGTAACACCGTGAGCGGTAACGCCCAACAGACTACACTACCCAATCTCTAACTAGCAATTCTAGAACAATAACTCAAAAACAGTATATAATATTTTTGAACGGTAAAACCATGCAATGCACCATGCGTGTCTATGCGGATCAGAGTACATACGCAGAAACAGTAACTCATTTTAGTATCTCAAAACGGTGTCACGTGTCAGTATCTTAAAACAGTTCTTATTTCAATAACTCATCACATGTCTCAAATCATTTTCTCGTATAGTGCCGCTTTCAGCATTCTTCTTCAAATTTCAACCTAGTCAATATCTCACACCACTCGAAAGTTATTGGTCCGTTTACGCCTCCTTTCAGCTGACGGTACCAACCCTTTCCGCTCGAGGCCCCAGTTATCGTGCATCACCGAACTTAACAGCCTGTTTGCACGGTCCGTTCACCCCGCGACTCACACGACACAATCCCGGTTGCCTTGCATCACCGAACTTAACAGCCTGTTTGCACGGTCCGTTCACCCCGCGACTCACACGACACAGTCCCGGTTGCCTTGCATCACCGAACTTAACAGCCTGTTTGCAAGACCGTTCACCGTGTGTTGTGCATGCTTAGCCCAAACATCCAAGTTCTCTCCGCGAACTGGAAGTGGTGCTTTCGCTGCACTACCGTATCAAAACCATTCCTCTAAGTTCTCTCCGCGAATCTTGAGGTGGCAACATAATCATCTCATCACATTTCATTTCATTTCCCGATAATTTCATTTCATTCTCATCTCTATTTTCTCATTAATAGCTATTTAATTTCACATCCGGTGTCGTAACGTATCGCGTACGTGCTCAGTGCCACATGCTCAAAATCATGCTCATGCAATATTCCATAATTTCCCTCTAAAATCATATTCCTCCAAATATACATTTCTCACATAAAATCATGCATTAAAAATACACCAACTCTCTAAAATAAATTGTTTCCTCTAGAAAACTTGTCCCATAAAATCATACATCTTAATACACCAATTTCCTTCAAATAATAATCCTTCTAAAAATCCTTTCACATAAAATCATACACCTTCAACTCTCCAAAAATAATATTTTTCAATTCTCTCAAATTAATCCTTATCAAAAATCCCATTTCTTCCTTGTCCTCTTTCAAAACTATTTTATTTCTTTCCAAAAGAAATAAAACCAATCAACTTGCTCTTTCTAAAAATAGTTTAAACAAAACTCTTTTCTAGAAATTTCTTACCAAAAATCCACCACAACTAATTGTGGACTTTCTAAAATTATTAAAACTCTCCCAAAAATATACTTTCTATTTTTCTAGAAACTTTCTTTCTCAAATAAACATCTTTTTCATATCTAGTAAAAATCACAATTTTCTTTCTAGAAAATTTATCAAATAATCTCACAAATATTTTAGTAAAACCTTTCTAGAAATTAATTATGAAAAACCCTCTCTTCATATTTATTAAATAAAACTCCATACTTTCTTACCAAAATTTTAATAAACAAAAGGCATTTCTTTTCCAATAAAAACAATTTCCTCATAAAGAATAAGTTATTCCACTTATTTAGGAAATAACATCTCAAACAACAACCAATGATTTAATCAACCAAGATTAACTAATTCTTCCAAGAAATATTAACATAATCATACTAGAACCTTGTCTAGTAAAAAGAAAAACACATCTTCTAATTAACTTCTAATCTCTTCTAATCACTTTCTAATTACCTTCTAATTACTTCTAATCACCTTCTAATTACTTCTAATCTTACTAATCCACTTCTAATTTCATGAAGAACTATTCTAATTAGAACTTCATAAACATACTTATTAATCATTACAACATGAAATCCTCTTTCTAAATTACTAAGAAACATGCTAAGCAACTTAACACATGCATAAATTAAATTAGTCAAACTCTAAAATCATGCTTAGAAACTTAATTAGAACAACATAATTAAACTAGAAATAACTAATTAGAAGAGTAGTTTAGTAACTACCTTAATTTCCGGGTGTAAACCGGAAGCCGATTAGCAATCCGTTGGTGTAGAAAACTCTTAATCTACCTAGCTTACCTACTAATTAACTTAGTAAGTAGCTAATTAGGACTAAAATAGGTTGGCTCAAGGGTGGTAGAAGTGGTGGTTTGTTGGGAAAATGGGAAACAAACAAATAAGGAAAGTTCAAAGGTGGCCAAATAAACAAAGTATGTGGCTATTTATAGACAAAGTGACCTCTCCCTCTTCTCTACTAAAATTTTCGGTGCATTCACCCCTATTTGGCCGAACCATGCCCATGTGGAAGTGTTAAATGTGTGCATGAATTTGCACATGGTAAGTACATTAGTTGGCAACCTAGGTTTAGATAGGAATCTAGGCTAGGTCTTAGGCTAGGAATCTAGGTTTATTCTTGCTAAATGAACCAAAATGGGCACACATACAAGGTACTAACGTGGGGAACAAGGTGGTGAGGAAATAATGCCTCTCGTTGTGTAAGTTTTTGCACGGTCACCTTTGTTACGGGGTGTTTTTAGGACTAAATACACCTAATGTGCATGTGAAAGCCTTAAATGGCTAAGGGGTAGCCTTAAAGGCTATAAGTAGGGGGAATATTCTCCTTAAAACATGGAGCCATGTTTCAAGGAAACTTGGGGTGCAAGGTCAAGCATAACTAAGGCTAGGTTGTGTAGATTGTGCTCAAATGCATGTATTGTGTGGGTATGCAAAGGTTACTCCAAAAATAGCAAGGCTTGTTCTAACTAGTTTTGGGTACAAAACCTTGGCTTAGGAAACTTCCCTTAACCCTCCACTTGCTTGCACAAGTGAACAATGCATTAACTCATGCATGTGCATTATACTAATTTATGCACACACACACACTACTCTCTCTCTCTCTCTCCACCGAGCTCTCTCTCTCTCTCTCTCTCTCTCTCGGCATCTCTCTCTCTAGATCTCTCTCCCCGTGGCTCTCTTTCTCTCTCTCTCTCTAACTTGGTCAACACCAGGTTCCAAGGTGCGAGGGGACTACACCATGACGTACTATGGTGGTTGAATGGAGTAAATGTGGTGGGCCGCGTAAGTTTCGGGTATTAACTTCGGTTCTCGGGTGCTACGGTAGTGTAACGGATGTGTTACTCGGGTTCGTACGCGTATACACATGGCTAGAATTCTATTTATTCGAATTAAAAGAATATTTTAATAGAAAAATATTCCGATAACCGAAAAATTAAAATAACTAATTAAATTATTAAGCGAAATTTTTATTTACGAAAATCCGGGTCGTTACAAGTTTGCTCTCTAGTTTAACTTTAATGCTGATATTGATGCTCTTATTGATTGTTATGTTCATTTTCAAAACACTTTCCCCTTCTTTTGCTGTGTAAAGGAAGGAAAGTTCCTTCTTTCCTCTCTTTTGTTTCCTTTGGGAAAGTTTTGGGAACATGAAAGCATCCACACCGGGTGAATCTCATCTGGTGGATGCTTTTTATGTTTCATTTCATGTTTTCTTTTCATTGTACTATACATAGCCTCGTTTTCTTTTTAGGTTAACACTTCCCCTTCTTCTTCTTTGTTATTTTCACCAGAGAAGCTTTATACTATGCATTTCCTTTTTTCTCCGTATTGGATGTGGTCAAAATATAAAGCAAAAAACATTATATATGAACTTTAAAGTTATATTTGACAAAAATCGTTAAAATTATTCTAATTTTTTTTTTTTATTTTGACTCTCCTTTTATATATATATCCATTAGCACTTTTTTTTGCCTTTATTTAAAATTAATTTTCCATAGATACGACCATATATAGACCAGAGTGCAACGTGATAAAAAAGAATTCAAAACTTATTAGCTAGTATACAATTGTATCCCCTTGCATTTATGCCCCAACTTAAAGCCCCAAAATATTCAGGGCCGGCTCGGTACATAGAGAATCTCTCTCATTTTTTAATACATTTTTTTTTGTCATTCGTCATTCTTAATCTATTACATAGGTAAGGAGAGAATGAAACTCGATCCCGAGATGCAGAGTGAGGCATCCAAGAGCTCTACCCCATGAGCTAGCCATCACTTGCCTATTTTTTTAATACATTTGCCTTATGTTTGCGTACATATTTACCAAAAAATAAAATAAAATAGTATGCGTACATTGTACTTAATTTGTTCATATTTGTTTGTAAAGGTTGTGCCGTCTTCTTCATCACCAACATAAGTTAACTCCTCCCCACCCCCACTCCTCTACTCTTGCATTTGAGAGGAGGAGACAAAAGCAATGTTCACTTTCTTGTTTTTAATCCTTCTGGCTCACGCCATGTCCCCTGTCTCTTCACAGGACAAGAGCATATTCCTATTGGCCGGACAGAGCAATATGTCCGGCCGAGGCGGTGTAATCAATGCCACATGGGACGGTATCGTCCCGTCCCAATGTGGACCCAACCCATCAATCCTCCGCCTGGCGGAGGACCTCACGTGGGTTCCCGCAGCGGAGCCGCTCCACAAGGACATCGACGTGAACGTAACCACCGGGGTGGGGCCTGGGATGTCGTTCGCCAATGCAGTATTGGCGAACGACTCGAGCCTCGGCGTGGTGGGGCTGGTGCCCTGTGCGATCGGTGGGACCAAGATTAGCCTGTGGGGTCGGGGGAGTTTCTTGTATGACCAGCTGGTGAGGAGAGCTAGCACCGCCGTGCAAGACGGAGGGAAGATTCGGGCGGTGTTGTGGTATCAAGGGGAGAGTGATACAGTGAACAAAGAGGATGCAGAGTTGTATAAGGGCAGATTGGAGAAGTTCTTTTTGGATCTTAGATCTGATTTGCAGTTGCCTTCAATACCAATAATTCAGGTACCTACCGATATTTTAGGTTACTTGTAATCCTTGTAAACCATCATCTTTTTGTTTGTTTAACTTTTTGAATTCTGTCTCTGTCCTAAAATGTTTGTCGGGTTCGCAAAACAAAGACTTTAAATCCAATTTTTTTTTTCATAAATTGGCGGATCTCACTGATATTTGGTGTGGTTGATGGGTTTTTGCATTTTCAACTTCTCATTTTGAACTTTTCGGTGTTTAACTATCTTATGTCAATACTTATTTTCAAATTTTGACATTGGAAACAAGAAGTGAAAAGTACGATGAGAGGAGTTTTTTTGACTTTTTATTTTCAACTTTTCTCATTTTGATTAACAAAAATACATTCTAACTATGATTCAATAATACATTCTACTCCTAACAAATACTCTACATATTCAATAATACATTCTAACTATGATTCAAAAGGCAAAAAAACAAAATGTAAAATACAAAAAGTGAACGAGGAGAGTGTCCCAAACACCCCAAATATTTTAAGATGGCGGTAGGTAGTATGTTTTTTTTTAATAGAAAATTCTTCCCTGTTCCTTTTGGGGCCCTTAATGCATGAGGGAGGTGTGGAAACAATTATTGGATATTAAATTCATCAATCAGTGGCTTTATTGTAGATATGTGGCTAGGGTTGTGCTACCCAATACATATGTAAGCAAGCAAAACCTGTCATGTTTGTTTTCCTTTTACCCACGTGGGAGAGATCATCAAGAACATTTTAAATGGTTTTTGCAATTTAAGTGCTAGTGTCAGTTTACGTACGCATCAACTAGTACCGAGATATGAGCGGGGTGTTTGCATTGGGAAGTCATGAGATTAGTGGACCCTATGAGTTAAAAAGTATTGCTAGACTATCTATAATTTCAGTAATTCTTTTTTCCCATTTGATTCCATACATATTGCTGAATTACCCCAAAGAACTTTTACAATTTTATTTACTTTACTATCAATGAATCAATGAATCCTGACTCGACCCTTGTCGTGAAATGCTAACCGTAACAATCAGACAAACTGAACCTTCAATGACTCCAAGGATTTTCATTCGGAAGAGTCTATCTACAAACTTGGGAGGGTAAGTCCTTGTTCGTGTAAGAGTTGGTAGTAGTAAATCGACCTACGAGCTCGAGCATCGTTGTCATTTGCCATTCTCCTCTTAGTGTTTCTTTTAAGATTAATAAATTAATAAATCTAATCTAGTTTCACTCTTCAAAAAAATTGGTTGTATAAAAGATGCTCAAATTGTACTCTTTATCGTTGTTGATGGTAGGTGGCATTGGCATCAGCTCAAGGCCCTTATATTGAGAAAGTAAGAGAAGCTCAATTGGGATTAGACCTTCCCAATGTCAAATGTCTTGATGCCAAGGGACTAGAGTTGGGACCGGACCACGTGCACCTAACCACTCCAGCAGAGGTTCAACTAGGGGAGATGTTGGCCCGTTCATTTCTCCGGACCCGGCCCAATCCCCTCAAGAATAGTGCCCCCAATCGACGTCGTTTTGGAGGCAACAAGCTGCTGTGACGATGGGGCGCTACAGGGACCTTCCCTTCTCCACAAGGCCCCTGTTCGATCTTTACTTCTTATTTTTTGATCAATTAGATCTTTGATTGTTAGAGTAATTGAATAATTTTTTTGGTGGCCCAATAAAACCATGGTGGATGACTAAAACGGGGGCCTGTAGTGTCACTAGAAGGGTATAGTGAACCATCATGGCCATCCATTCGGCAATTAACGATTTGGGTTATCTTATATGTGAAATCATTATATTTATGTGAAGTTAGCGTGAAGATAAATCTGGACTGTTGATTGCTGAACGGACGGCTGATGATCACGCACTACACCCCTGTAGTGAGTTTACTCACATTGAGTTTGCTCCGAAGTTTTGCTTGCAGTTTCACACTTCTTTGAGCAGGTTGTCAAAAGGTTTTAGAGCAAGTGCGTCAGTTCCTAGCCAAAAATACTAGAGTAGTTTACTGTGAACATTTTTTATTCTACTTAGATCTCTTTCAACACTCTAAGAATACTCTTTATTTTACCCATCATTCTACTAAAATACTAGTATCATATTTCACTCTCTTTTTTTATTTCTTCATTTTCACCAGGGAGAACCAAGAGAGAGAGAGAGAGAGTTTAACCCCAACGGTTGGGCAGAGTAGTTTTGCCTTGAGAGTTAGGGATTTGCTCTCACCTAAAGTCTCAGGTTCGATTCCCCTTACCAGCAAACTCTTAGGGTCACTGGTGATTACGTCTGGTCATTACCTCCAAAGCCCCAGAATTAGTCCAGGTGTGCGCATGCTGGCCAGACATCCGGTTATAAAAAAATAAAGAATATGTTTCTTTTCTTTTTTCCTTCAAATACTCCCGATGATCCATTATAAAAATACGTGTCATGTTTGGATATAAAAATTTAAGTGCATTCATGTATTAACATTTTAGAACTTTGTAAATTCAATTAAAAAATTGAGTAAGTGAGATCTTTAATTTGAATTTGAATCAAAGAACGTATAAAAAATTACTAAGACGAACATGAAAACAAGGGCCTGAAATAAAAAAACCCAAAGTGGTACCCGAAGAAGTTGAGGAGTGCACCCATGGAGAGCACCACCCACGGTGGCGTGACCTCGTTGATTAACCCGGATAAAATGCCGACGTTTCCGCCCAAGTCCTTGAAAAAGCTGAGCAAAGTGATCGTTGTTTGGTCATAGCCGAGTGCAGGACTTGATGTCGCCAGAGTATTCTCCGAACATATAGGTGGCGCCGGCAGCCGACATTACCAAGAAGGAGGCGAACACCATGAACCACCGCCCCGACATCACTTGAAAGGCGAGGTTGTTCGTGTTAACACAATGCCCACCAGGCCCACCACAGTTGGAAAACGCCATGTTTCTCCCTTAGCTAGTAGCTCTTTTGTTGATTTTGGAGATGTAGAGATCGAAAGTAAGGGCTTAATGGCTTATGCTCGATTTATACAAGTTGGAGAGAGAGAGAGAGAGAGAGAGAGAGAGGGTGGGGTTCGGAAGGGCTTATGCGTGCAACGACTTCGGAGTTGACCAGATGAGTACTTCCCAGAAAGTTCGGGTAAACTAAGGTAATATATATATAGGCACACATGTATATTTCTCGTTTATAATAATTACCTATATACTTGTTTATACGAGTATATGTAATCAAGCCTGTAGGATAGGTTCTTTGTTTACTAAATAAAATCAACTTGGAGAGGCTAACAATAGCTAATAGTTAAGCAGAGAAATAAGATAGTGTGTGAAGGGGTAAAAGATTAAGCCAAATATAGAGAAAGAGAAGGCAGCAGTGTTCATTTCATTTCCCTTTGAATCATCATCGTCCTCGAACCACAGTTCCAGAGATTAGACGGGCTCGAGAGCACCAGCAAGAACAATGTTCTTGATTCCAGGGCTCTGAGTCACTTTCTCTCTCTAGAATTTCCGTGCTCTAAGGATGAATCAGAATCTCTCTGGAACTTGTGAATGAGTGCCCCATATTTATAGGGATCTGCACCCAATCATGGGGCTGCAGACTTTTCCCCAATAACATGATGACACGTGCTCTCTCCGTATACCTGGGCGACGTGGGTGATGGCACTGGCCGTTAGGAAACTTCCATTAGGTCATTCCAGTGCATCATTTCCCTCGCAGCGACCCTTAATCCTTTAAAGCCACCAAGCCATTTGTATCTCCCCTATTCCCGCGGCGTTGGGCATGGTCGCGAGCCTTTTTGCTCGCGCCAAGACCTAATGCGAGCTCGTATCGACTTCCCTACCCCTGCCTTTTGGCCAGGTACCGTCGCGAGCTTGGTTCGCGTATTCGCGTGAGCATTCGTTCTTCATTTCTTCCCCGTCGCGGCAACCCTCTTCGCTGAGGACCTTGCGAGGGGTGAGCTTCCTTCTAAGTGGTGTACGTTTCCCTTATTCAGGGCACCTGCAATTCTGTCACGTTCCTTCCTCGAGGTTATCACCTTCGCGTTGGGGTTTTCTTTTAGCCATCATCTGCTATTTGAATTATGACATGTCTTATTGAGACTTTTCGAGCCACGTGGCGAGCTTATATGGGTTGGTCAACTGCCTTGTCACCCTATGCGCTGACCTTTCCTACAAAGCTTGTTGGAAACTACGGTTTTTGCAAGATGTGATCCGGGTATTTTCACACTAATGTATTTCACTAGTATCATCTGATGTCAATTTACATTGAAATGAATATGTAAAATCTCACCGAAGGAATAGTGAAGAAATATATATATATTTTTTTGATACAAAGGAAATAGGAAAACAACTACATCCTCTCAAAAGCCACCCCCCTCATATCAGCCTCGAGGAGGGGGATAATGTCATCAGGTGGCGAGATATGGGAAACCCACTTATCCTCTTGATCAACTCCGATATTGGCCAGCTTGTCCGCTACTTGATTCCCCTCCCGGAGAATGTGCTTTAGGGTACATCCAGTGCTTGCCAACAAAGCTTTGCACTCTTGAATCACGACCGCATATGGGGAATGATGTGAGTCTCCTTCATTTATGAGGGTGATAGCCGTTGTGGAGTCTGAGTCCACCTCTACTGCCTCCATGTTTTGGCTCTGGACCAGCTCCAAGCCTTTGAATATGCCCCACAGTTCAGCCTCAAGGTTGGAGCAATCCTCTAGTCTTCCATAAAACCCCAATATCCAGTAACCACGATCATCTCTAATCACTCCACCAAAGCCTGCTTTCCCCGGGTTACCTCTATTGCTGCCATCCGTGTTCAGTTTGAGTTTACCTGTACTTGGGAAATTCCAGGACACCAGCTTAAGTTGTTTGCATTTAGCAACAGAAACAAGAACGCAAATATTAATATTTTCAGCAGCTAAATTAAGGCTGTCCAGATGTGTTGTCATATGATTAGGATTGGTGTCATTAAAAACTTTCTTATTTCTCATTTTCCAGATATGCCACAGAATAACCAAGTTTAGAATAGTGCTAAAAAAACTCCCTGAATTTCCTCTGATCTGATTAATGTTGCTCTTTAACCAGCTCCTCCAATCTTCCACGTCTTTTACAGCATTTTTTTTAATGTTTTATATACCCACACTTGTACGTAGGATAACATAATCTAATTGGCTATTTATTCTAAACCTTAAAGATTTTAATCAAACATCGAATGCGAGATTTCCTTGAAGATCCGTTGTTCATATCGATCAAGTCAAACAAACAAAGCTTTAATGTAACTTGCTTTTCGGGTGAGTGAAAATATTCTTTTATTAGAGCTTAATTTTCGTGAGAGGAAAAGTGATCAAACGTACAAGAATGAAGTCTTAGGAAACAGATCATGGAGTTGTGTAAAAGCTTATCCTTTACACGCACCAACTCCAATGGTATTGGAATTTTGTCAAATTTTGCTAATACAGCTCCCTACGGTTTGAAAAGCTATTGAACAATTATCATCAATATTATATGTCAACATGTAAGAGATATTAAAATAGCTCCGGTGGTTTGAACTTTGAATGCATGTGCTCCTTTTTGGGTTTCGTAATTGAGGCCAAGTGGAGATATAGCTATCAGCTAGCCTTGCACGTTGTGCTATTTTAATTCAAGAGGGATATTATATGCCAACATGCAGGAGATATTAATCCCAAAGGGTTGGACTCGTGGTTTCCTCTTTCTTAATGTCTCACATTCAAAACAAATCCGTAGAGATGACAATCTTCCCCAAATTATTCCGATGGGTACTCGTCCCTCCCCTCCTATTTGGAGGGAGATATTATCCGATTTTTAATCCAATACGAACGGGTATGGTAGAACTTAAAAAATCCCTGATTGACCACGAGACATGTATGATTTTGAAATACTCACCCTAAACATCTGAACCCGCCCCGTTCCAAATGGTATAATATTTTTTATATGTATGTCTGTAGTATATAAATGTATATGTGTGTATATAGCTAGGTACGCATATATATATATATATAAGAGTTCCAGATAAAAAATATATATAGTTAAATATTAAAAAATGTTCATGACCGTATTTTTAAAATTTTTATATAATCTTTGTGGATAATAGTTTGTAATCTATCATTCTATTTTGTTTTAAATGGAAATTTTTTATATGGGACATTTTTATGGCTTTTATTGAACCCATGCTAGTAAACGGTAAAAAAACCTCCCAAAATTAATTGAGATGTGTGGAACCTAGCTCAAACACCGGAATTATGGAAATAGATATCAGGTATCTGTCCACATGGTTATATAGATTCATTCGCAGTCCATGTGCAATGTGGACTGAATGTCAATTTCTTTTTTTTTTTTTGGTATAACCCTATATAAGAGCTCCATTGCATCTGGTGCTACAATTATTACAGGGTGAGGACTCTAATGGTGTTTCGGCAAAACAATTGATTCAAATTATTTTTTTGTCTTTATTCAAATCTTTTTCGTATTTGTCAATTTTGCATCAATTTTTTTGTGAATTATTAGTTCGTTTCGATAAGAGAAATGTAAAGAGTAAACAATTAATAACGAAACTAAAATTATTTTTATGAATAAAGACATGATTTAATATGTAGTGATGATTATAAAATTTCCAGCCCAGCATCGTATGGATGTATGGTCTGTTTAGATTTATAGTCCAAACAAATAGATAGACACGCTTTTGCACAGATATAATATTGGAGTACGTCTCATGTTCACCTTGTTCGGTTTGAGTCTCAAGACTCACCCAGTACCCAATAAAATTTTCTTTCTATCTCTCTCTACTCATTAGTCCAAAAACCCTTTTTCAAAACTCAAACCGAACAAAGCCGTTGAGTCTCATTTCCATTTGTTTGAACGCAATCACATATGGACACATTAGGAATCCGTTTTGAGCAATCAATTCCGCAAAATATTATTACTAGATGACAGAGTACTGACAGTTCGTACCTTAGGAGGGGATTTTCATTTGAATACGCTATTGTTAGAGAGATTTACGTAGTGGTTGTGTGCTTTTGAATACGCTATTGTTGGATCTTAGATGACACTATGACAGTAACATTTCTTCAACCTCCATTCTTGTGTTTTTTTTTTTAATAGGAGTCTACTTTTGTTGATTTTCGTCCACTCAAAGCCTCAACTACCGAAAGATCAACCCCGGATGCTACAGCCTGTTCCAAATTACCTTTCCCACGTTTTCTCAGCAACCGAACAATAAAATTTCCTAATCAAGAAAAATAATACTACCACAAAACCATCAATTTAAGTGTCAACTCAAATCCCACATGTGTCAGGTATGGTCACTTCGCGTTATAATGTTTCTTCTCCGAGAACATGAGGAGATAGCATGCGGGATGCTGAATCTAATGGATCAACGGCTGGATAAATTCCGAGCTCAGAAATCTGCAGTAATTACAATGGACAGCGTTCACTAGCAACCGAAGATGGGGAGTGATTTCTACACCCCAAATTGATAGCCACACCTCTTTCTTGTCTTGTAAAAACTTCACTAAAAGACAAAAAAGGGAGTGTGGCTATCAATTTGGGGGTGTGAATATCAATTACCTATTTTATTTATCTCTGTACTATTTTATTGTTGGAATAATGACAAATTGAAGACATTTGCAATAAAGTAATTAGAAGACAAAGGAGTACTATCACCTCTTCCACAAAGGTCAACTCTCCTATGACAAGGGACTGTCACCTCTTCCACAAGGTCAACTCTCCTCTGCTTCTCCTCCTTTAAAAGTCTTCAAAATTCATGACTCCGTCCCTTTTTTTTAGTGTAGACATTTTTATTTTGAGTTGTCCCGTAATAAGTATGATGTTTTGAAAAGTTAATGGGTAAAAATTTGTACAACTATCATTTTGCCCTTTTAAAAGTTGGTGAGCAACACACTTAAAAATGGACAGATGGAGTATTGAGCAAATGAGTTTTAGCTAGCTTTAAAGCATTATTATTCTCTCTCTCTCACACACACAGACACAGAGAGAGAGAGAGAGATAGAGTATAAAAATGTCAGTATATATATAAGGTTGAAACCAAGGTAGGCGAGGTTAGGGAAAATAGATATTGTTCGTTTTGGGCTTCGAGACCGGTTTTCTCAATTATTACTCAATCATTATTCACATTTTCTCCAATTATTACCCATATTTTCAAATATTATTCATATTTGTCTTTCTATCTCTCTTCAATCATTACCTTCTATTTTCAATAATTACTCTCATTTCTCTCTCCAATTATTACCCAAAACCCAAAACCAAACATGATAGAGTTTGCAGTAATAAAAGGGAGTAGAGAAATGGAAACTGGTGGGAACTGGGAAGCATGAGGTGGAGGGGTTGGATTGGGGAGATTATGTGCATGGCATAACATCGATAAAGCTATGGATACAAAAGTTTGGATTATTTTTGTCATTAAGAAAGGTTTTAAAAACTTTGATCATAATTTTTACTTTTGAAATTCCTCTTTTTGAGACGAACAGTAACCAGAAAAAAAAATATACGCAGAACTATAAATGCGAAAAAATTTAAATAAGAACAAAAAAAAATAATCTGGCTTGAATATTTTGCCAAAACAACAATTTCAAGCACAAGTCCCAAACGGCTGCCCAAACCAATATGGCGATATTTGGAATTTAATTTTCTCACTTAAAAAATAATTCATTTGTTTTGTGATGACATCATATGATGACATATTGCTTACATATAAATGACCTCACCCAAGGGGTGAGCCAGTAAAAATGGTAGGCCCTAGAATAATTTACTTAAACATTACTTTTCTCACATTTTTAAGAACAAAAATAATAATTAAGCTCTTATAGCCTACAATATTATTTTCAATAGATATTGTAGCTAATTCATTGAACTTTTTCTTGCAACATAAATGACTGGAGGGGCAGAGGCACGGTAGTTGACAACAAAGCCTACAGATGTGTCCTATCCCTGTAAAAATACCAATGACATCAACATGTTTAACTGTTTAAGTATAGAAGGGTAAATTTCACTGACCTCCCTAAGGTTTCTAACAAACACACTGACCTCCCCTCTTCTTTCTGAAATTCCACTGCCCTCCCTTACTTTTGAAAATAATTGTCACTTACCTCCCCTGTCGTTACTTTTCGCCCAACGGTGTTAATTTTGTTAATGAAATGACGTTAATGCCCTTAAATTTGAACTTGGCTTTATTTTATTTTATTTTTCCTTATTTGAGATTATATTGCATTAAAATTTCGAAAGGCATGAAAACTAACTTAATTATTTACTTTTTTCTTAGAACTTTATTTTCTTTGACACAAAATTATTATTATTATTATTATTATTATTATTATTATTATTATTATTAATATTTTACTTCCCATTAGGTATATTTTCACAATTTGATAATAAAATCAGGAGTATCAATAATCATCTAAGCCCATTGCTTGCATTGATGGTTTTATTTTTTATTTTATTTTGTTAGGTTTCTTTAGCTTTCTCTAAATCTAAAGCTCTAGCTAGATTCATTATTATTTTTTTTCATATTTTACCTAACCATTCTCTTTTTTTTTTTTTTTTAGCATTAGAGGTAATAATGGTCTAAAATAATATTTACCTGCTTAAGTAGGAGTGTTATATCATCATTTTATTGCTTTCAGCAAAGTTATTTCTCCCTCCATCCCAAATATGCACACCCTTTTAGGAGAACTAAGCATTTTGCACCAAAAAAAAACTATTAGCATGAATTTTTTTTGGCACCAATTCAAGGATCCCATTGAGAAAAAAATTAGAATAGTTAAATCAAGGTACTCACAAATAATAAACTATTAGCATAAATCAATAATTATTCTAAAATAAACTATTAGCATAAATCAAGGTACTCATAATTATTCTCATGATTATTCTAAAATAAACTTGTTAAAAAGGAATATCTATAATTATTCTTTTGACTGGTTTCATTACAATGAAAAGGGGATATATTATAAAAGTTTGTTTTATAGAATCCCAAGTTACTGTTTTGTATATGGATACAATAATGGTAAATCCTAATTTAAAAATACTATAAGTGTTAAATAGGATTATTTAAAGGAAATAATTCCTATAGCCCTGCATTGTTGGTAAATAAAGTTTCTGGTTAATTGGGATTCAATTGATACCAAAAGGGTCAATTGCATTTTAATTAATTAGTTAGTTTTATTTTCACATAAAAGATTTTTGTATGACTAGCGGGAGTGTCAGCTAAAAGAAAGGCGTAATCTTACATGTTTAAGCGATATATCTAGACAATGGTTTGCACTTGGACAAATACTATATGACAGCCTAAAGGTATCATATGAGTTGATTTGGAGGCTAAAAGAAAATTGGAAGTTATAAATAAATTTATTTTAAAAGTGATAACATGTGATGATATTATGATAGGTAGCAACTACCCACCCAATCAAGGTGTGTACATTTATTTCAAAAGAAATTTTTGTATATGCAGGTTTGGGTTTCCAATGCATGTTCACTATGAAGTTTTTCAAATATAATTGTTATATTTGTGGGGTTATAAAATTTTATGGTTCTAGCAAACAAAACCATTGTAGTTTCAAAATCTCGAATCCAATGGATTACTTATTTACATGAATGCAAAATTAAATTTGACACATTTTTAATATTGTTGTTTGTTTTATTGTCTCTTTAAATATGCAGATTCAAAATATCTAATCTTAACCCTTTGTCCAGAATTCTTGACGACAATTGTTTGGTTGGACCAAACTATATGGATTGGAATAGAAATTGCCGTAACTTTTTGGGAATGCTGAAAAAGGACAAACCTTTGGAAGGTATGTCTAGTTTGCTTGTTATTGAAGCCAATTTAATAATTTGTCCTCCTAATGCTAGGTGTGTAGATTCTAGTGCGACCTCACACGTTTGCAATACATGGGTTCAACGAGACTCGAAAGTTTAAGGAGCGGGAGATGCTAATAAAGTTGGGAACAAGTGCAACTATTGCAGCTGTTTCCATGGGTAGTTTAATTTGGAATTATCATTTAATGGGACTTTAGTTTTAGTAGATTGTCTATATGTGCTAGAAATTCGTAGGAATTTAATTTCTATTTTGAAATTAGTTTTGTTCAGATATTCAATTTTTTTTAATACAAGAGTTGTTATTAAGCACAATAATAAATTTGTGCTTTCTGGTATTTTATTGGATGCTCTTTATATAATTGGTCCTATTGATAATATAAATTGTGTTGAGAATGATACTGCTTATGTATTGCCCCTTAGAAGAAAATGGATGTTAATCAAACTTACTTGTGGCATTTGAGACTTTATCATATCAATTTAGAACGTCTAAATAGATTGGTTAAGGATGTGCCTTTAAATTATTTACAAATTGAGCCTTATCCAACTTGTGAGCCATGCTTACAAGGAAAAATGACTAAAGCCCATGTTCTAGGAAAAGGTATTAGAGCGACAAAAAATTTAGGATTAATACACACTAATGTTTGTGGTCCAATGAATCACATGACAAGAGGTGATTTTTACTACTTCATTAACTTCACTGATGACTTTTCTAGGTATGGTTATTTGTACCAAATGAAACATAAATTTGAATCTTTTGAAAAGTTCAAAGAATTCCGTAATGAAGTAGAAAAAACAACTTGGAAAAAGTACTAAGACTCTTCAATCAGATCTTGGAGGGGAGTACCTTTCGGATGATTTCAGAAATTATTGGAGTGGATAATACCTGATTACCCTAGTAATAGGCCTAGCACGTGCCTTAAGTAGTCACCACGAGAGGGTGAGTAGCTCGGCACCACATAGGGGAGCCTTAGCCCTGTGCCGAGCTGTACTGACCATGAATAATGTCAGAGTAAATTAATATACTAGGACGTGCTAGCTCGGCATGAATTACAAGGGGATACCCCTGACCTAGCCGAGCTAGGTAGGCTACGTATAAGGCTTAACGACATTCTGGAATACATAACTCAGTTCAGCAGATATGGGCTGAGCTATGTGCGTGTTATGTCGAGCTATGAGGAAGCACGGCATCGCTCTATACAAGGCGGTGAAACATTGCAGAATATGCGGTTCCGTATGAGATAAAGAACAATCACGTAAAATAGGGGAATTATATGGGAAGTTCTAACGTGATTATGAGCATGCCCCATATAGGAAAGAATCCTATATGGAAAGAAAGACCATTGCTAGACAAGATCTAGCAGGATATGGAACCTTGCTTCTACAGGAAAGTCCTATTAGAAAAAGGATTCCTATAGCAAAAAGGAAACAAGTGCATGTGATGCCTAAGCCATCTCCACCTATAAATAAAGCACCAGACCTATGAAAAAAGGTACGTTGTGAAACCCCTTCATACGCATTGAGTGATTTGTGATTTCTAGTACGAGATAGTAACTTAAACATCGGAGGGCCTTTGCTGATGAGAGGCAAAGTGTTCTGACCCTTTCTCTGTCTTGCAGATTTAGGGTTACATCAAGGAAGCACGTGACCAAGACCTTACGTGGATTTTATCCCCGTACAATTATCTAAAAGAAAATGGTATCATATCTCAAACTAAGTCCTCCTAGTACACCACAAAATAATGGGGTGGTAGAAAGAAGGAATAGAACCTTATTAGATATGGTTCGTTCAATGGCGAGCTTATAGGAATTGCCAATTTCTTTTTGGGGTTTCCGTGTTAGAAACTGCTATTTACGTGTTGAATATAGTTCCTACAAAATCAGTTCCTAAAATCCCCTATAAATATGGGCTGGGAAAAAGCCGCCTAGTTTGAAGCATATTAGAATATGGGTTTGTCCAGCACATGTTAAAAGAACAAATGTTGACAAGCTGGAATCAAGGATTGATAGATGTTTTCTTTCGGATATCCCAAAATGTCGTTTGGATACTACTTCTATACTCCCAAGTTATTGTAAGAAGAAATGCTATTTTTCTTCAAGAGGATTTATGGTTTCAATGAAAATAGAACAAAAGTTGTTCTTGAACAAGTAGTACATGAACCAATGGATGACATAAGCGTGAATAATAAAGGGCACCCATCTCACAGTTGGAATATTCGTTTTGATGAGGCAATCAAATCATTTGGTTTCTCTCAAAATATGGATGAACCTTGAGTTTACAAGAAGGTTAGTGGGAGCGTCAATGTATTTTTGGTCTTTTATGTTAATGACATACTACTCATTGGGAATGATGTCGGGGCCATGTCATCAGTTAAAATATGACCTTGGACAGATTTTGCATGTAAGATTCCAAGAAAGGGTTAGTACCCTTTAGACAAGGAATACATCTAGAGAGATGGGTGTCAAATACATGTGTGATTGGTTTGAGATCAAGTGGGAGATTGCTAGAATTATGCTCCAAAAACCAATTATTATTACTTTCAATAAATTGTTTGACATTTTATTTTGCATTCTTGTAGATTATTATTTTGGGTAACGTTATTATTTGTTGTCACATAAGATGTGAACATAAGGTCCCTTGGGTAACATTGTAGAAAAAACATGCTAATGGTTAATGAACCAAAGGCGAGGAGTTATGTTTTTTTTTCAGTGCCTTGTAGACCCAATAATATTCTAGGCTATAGGTGTTGATTGGGCCTCATACCTATTATGGCCTACACTTGTTATGTTGCTATAAGATAGAATGATTTTCTCCATCATTGAGATAGTGACCCTAGACAAACAAGTGGATGATATGTAACAAGTACATTCATTGAAAGGATCAGTTTAAGAACACCTATAGAAGGAACACTGTCAGATTAGAAAGGTAAGTTCTGCTACTATTTACTTATTTTCCTTTGACCTGAGAGGCTAGTATAAATTAATTTTTTATTCATTTAACATTGACATTGTCAGTCAGTGATGCTGAATTAAAGGTTATATACGGACATGTTGGGTAATGTAGGTGACAGTTAATTTATATCAGTGTTTAACAAGGAATCCACCATTCTCAAAGTGAGAATGTATATTCAAGCAACTTTCACAATAATGTTGGACCAGAAAAAAACTAGCCGGTGTCTTTTAGTAAAATGTTTTCGCCAGACCACTCCTGTTCAGGGTCACGGGTTGAGCGGGGAGCGAGTTCATCCACGCCAATGCAGACTACATCGGGCCAGGTTTTCAGTGTTTCTGCAGTTGCACCACCACCGCCACCACCACTCCACACTACTTCGCAGGCTCCAGATGCATCGGTTGTGAGGGGTGCATTTCTCTTATTTCACTCACTTGCAAAAGTTTTATTTGATTCGGGAGCATCGCATTCTTTCATAGCTGCATCATTTGTACATGCTTTAAAGTTGTAGTCCAAGGAGTTTAGTCCGCCGTTGTTTGTTGACACACCGTTGGGTGGTAGAACTCCGTTAGATCGTATATGTCGGGATTGTGAGTTGATTATCCGCGATCGTCATTTTGTGTTCGATTTCATAGTTTTGGGCATTACGGGGTTCGACCTTATTTTGGGATTGGATTGGTTATCGACTTTTCACGCTACTATTGATTGTTTTAAGCGTCGGGTTCGGATTTGTTCGCCAGAGGGTGATTGTTTTGAATTCTTCAGGGAACGTCGGGAACCGTTGGAGCCGTATTTATGTGAACCACGGGAAAGGGAATCGATAGCTTGCCTCTTAGCTAGCTTGACGCTAGATGAGGATATGTCTACACGTGGGGAGTTACCGCGGGTAGTTTGTGACTTTTCGGATGTCTTTCCGGAGGAGTTACCGGGCTTGCCACCCGAGGAGGAGGTTGAGTTTACCATAGATTTACTTCCGGGCACCGCACCTATCTCTATGCCACCGTATCGTTTCGCACCGACCGAATTGAGAGAGTTGAAAACACAATTGCAAGAGCTACAAGATTTGGAGTTTATTCGTTCGAGTACTTCGCCATGGGGAGCTCTGGCTCTCTTCGTGCAAAAGAAAGATGGGTCGCGCTGTTTTGCCAAGGGGTGAATTGAGATAATGAACTGTTTTGCCTATGGAGAAGTATTTTTTAAGAAACGCGTCCTTAAGTTGATCCCAACTAGTGATCGAGTTCGCGGGTAAAGTACTGAGCCAATGCTTAGCACTCTCTTTCAGTGAAAATTGGAACAAAATTAACCTAAGCACCTCATTAGGAAAATTATGAATTTGAAGTGTGGAGCTTATGGTTATGAACTCATCAATATGCTGATAGGGATCTTCCTTAGTGAGCCCGTGAAAGTTGGGCAATGCATGCAGTATACTGGGTTTAATCTCATAGTGTGTTGCCGTGAATGGTGGTAACTGGATGCATGATGGTGCAGCATAAGATGATGGCAAAAAGTGTGTGTGAAGTGGGGCAAGGGGCGCGACAGCTGCCCCTGGCGGATTACCACCCCCTGGCGGATTAGCGCCATTCTGCATATCCCCCATTGAAAGTAAATCAGTCTCACTCTTAACCCTACGTCTCTTTCCAATATCCAGATTTAGAGGAACAAGTTGGGGTTTCTGAGACCGACAACCAAACATACACAGAAACAAGCAAATAAAAGGGAAACAAGACTTACAGTGAGCAACGATATCGCTTTTATATCACGGCACCGCTTTTCACTGGTTGGTCCTGCTCAATTGAATGCTTCGCTGCTTGTGCCCTGAGTATCACTTAGCAAACAGAAAATTAAAAAGCCCTAAACTACGAATTAAAATAAAAATTAATCGAAACTAAGCAACCGTGCAAATTGTCCCCGGCAACGGCGCCAAAATTTGGTAGGTCGTTTTACACACCAAAAATATATTTATAAAAGTAAGGAATTAACCCTTATTCAGAAGAACAGTGGTCAAGTCCGAGTGTCGATCCGCAGGGACAGATTGGCTAAGTTGCATTAATTCCAATTAGCTTCTAAATTAATTCGGTAAAAAGATGTTTGAGTGTTTGATCTTAGGAAACTAAATTAATCTAAGAGACAAGTAATAAAATTGATGGAACGGTGAGAGAAAAAGTCTAGGGTTTGGAATCCACCCCTACCTCGTAACCATGCATTCGCATAAACCAGGTTTCTATTCGAATCGATAAATAACTATCGCTAGGGCTTGCAATCCCTATCGATAGTCAGCAAGAAGATATTTGTGATTGTTAAAAGGCATAGACTATCCCATAGCATGGACCGTCTCACTGGCATGGTATCACGCCACCCAACGGCACGATCCGTCTTACGAGCATAATCTATCTCAGAACTCCAAGCACAACATTGATATCAATTATATGAAATGGTATTTGAGACTAGTATACAAATACGCAATTGATTGGAAGAATAAAAATAATTAAAACAAGTTCTGATCATATAATCCGATCCGAATAAAAAAATCCTAGTTCATACGAAATACATCGTTACTTGGAGCGGGGCTTCATCTTCCCCCTAGATGAGGGTTTAGCCGGACATAGTGATAGAACAAATAAACATGAAATAAACAAACTCCATGAGAAACAGATTTAAAGCTTACGAAAGAATGAAATTTAAAACCCAAAGCTCTGTTCTACCCCAGCCGTCGCCTTGAAATCCTGAAGCCGAAATAATGTAGTTGCAGCGTCTCTTCTTTGTTATTGCTATGCGGACTATGCTTTCGCTAGCGCTGAAAAACTCATATGCGCAGTCTCGTGATGTCCTCTGCATGCAAAAGTCAGATCCGCCGCTTCCTATTTACTCTTATGCGTCCAAAAAGATCCCCCGTGTACCAACCCTTGCAGCCCTTTTTATATCCTCTTTGACCGACTTTTTCCCAAAAAATATAACCTCTCTTTCTCCCCCCAAGCCTTGAGTTGTTGTAGTGGGGCCCCTTTAAAACTCACCGCTTGAGTTAATTTGCCAATGTATCAATTAAGATTCTTTGGAAAGCTATAAATCCTTCTCTGGCAAAAATTAATTTCCCTTTTGTGATCATATTTAGTTTGGCAAAGCATGTACAGACCACGTGCCAAAGATGAGTATAACATTGGGCGCATTTATGTGCGCCTGTTATTTCAATTATTTTGACCGTGGATTTGCTTCGACACCGAGTAAAATTCGACATTGTACTTATTTTATATCGAAGCCTCCAAATACCTACAAAGCAAAATTAAATCATTTAAACTCCAAGTAACAATATAAGCGGACTTAACAATAATAAATTAGAGGGCGCTAATGTGAACATTTATGCACTTATCAACTACCGTAAGCTCAACCGGGTCATGATTAAGAATAAGTATCTGATGCCTAGGATCGATGACTTGTTTGATCAACTCCAAGGTGCCACTTGCTTTTCTAAGATAGATTTGAGGTCAGGTTATCACCAGTTGAGGGTTTGTCGTGAGGACATTCCTAAAACCGCTTTTCGTACTCGATATGGCCATTATGAGTTCGTGGTCATGCCTTTTGGCTTAACCAATGCTCCCGCAACTTTTATGGACCATATGAACCGTATCTTTCGTGCCTACCTTGATCGATTTGTGGTGGTCTTTGTTGATGACATCTTTGTTTATTCACCTTCCAAGGAGGATCACCAATCTCATCTTTCTATTGTGCTTGAAACCTTGAGAGAACACCGTTTGTACGCCAAGCTGAGCAAGTGTGAGATTTGGTTGGCCGAGGTGAAGTTTTTGGGTCACGTGGTATCGAGGGAAGGGGTGTCCGTTGATCGGAGTAAGATTGAGTCGGTTTTGAATTAGGAGCGTCCGAAGAGCGTGTTTGAGATTCGAAGCTTTTTGGATTTGGCCGGGTATTATCGTCGATTTGTACTTGATTTCTCCCGTTTAGCGGCTCCTATGACTAGATTGACACGGAAGGGGACTCGATTTGTTTGGGACGACAAATGCGAAGCTGCATTCGAGGAGTTAAAAAAGCGGTTGACTAGCGCGCCTATTTTGATTGTGCCCGAGCATGGAGTTGGCTACTCCGTATATTGTGATGCCTCGCGGGAAGGGCTTGGGTGCGTGTTGATGCAACGGGGTAAAGAGGTAGCGTATGGGTCACGACAACTTAAAACTCATGAATGAAATTATCCTACACACAATTTGGAGCTAGCAGCCGTGGTTTTTGCTTTGAAGAGTTGGCGACATTATCTATACAGTGAGAAATTCGAAGTGTTTTCCGACCACAAGAGTTTGAAGTACTTATTTTCACAAAAAGAGCTTAACTTGCGCTAATGCCGTTGGATGGAGCACATGGAAGACTATGATTTCGAACTTCAATATCATCCGGGCAAGGCAAATGTGGTAGCAGATGCATTGAGCAGAAAATCGGCACAACTAGCGAGTTTGGTAATCGATGAGTGGAAAATGATGAACGTGTTGGGTTTATACGCTTTGCATTGCAAGGAGGTCCGCGAGGGAGTTACTTTGTGCAATTTGACGGTTGGTTCAACTTTATCGACCCACGTAGTGGAAGCACAACAAACGGATGAGGAAGCGAGTACTTTTCGGAGAAAATTTCTTAGTGGGGAGGCACCTACTGGTTGGATGATTCACGCCGACCAAAGTATTAGGTTCCAAGGCAAGTTCTTTGTGCCAAATTTGTGTCGGGACGGGATTTTGCGAGAATTTCGCCATTCGCCTTTGGCTGTACATCCGGGTGGAACGAAAATGTATCACGACTTGTGTAGGCAATTTTGGTGGCCGGGAATGAACGGGGACGTGGCGATTTTTGTGTCCAAGTGTTTGACTTGTCAACAAGTGAAAGCGGAACATCGACGACCGGCGAGCGAGTTGCAACCTTTACCGGTAGCCGAATGGAAATGGGAGAACGTGACGATGGATTTTGTTACGGGTTTACCGAGATCGCCGAGAGGGCACGATGCCATTTGGGTTATAGTGGACCGGTTGACGAAAACCGCGCATTTCTTACCAATCCAAGTGACCGATTCGATTGGGACGCTTAGCCGTTTATACATCCGTGAGATTATTCGCTTGCATGGGATTCCGGTATCTATTGTGTCCGATCGAGATCCGCGTTTCACGGCTCATTTTTGGCAAGGCTTGCAATCCGCACTTGGCACCAATTTGTTATTTAGTACTGTGTATCACCCATAAACCGATGGGCAATCCGAGAGGATGATCCAAATTCTAGAAGATATGCTTCGGGCTTGCGTGTTGGATTTTCGGGGTAGTTAGGAGGATCACTTACCGTTAGTGGAATTCGTGTACAACAATAGCTACCAATCGAGCATTGAGATGGCACCGTATGAAGCCTTGTATGGGAGGCCATGTAGATCACCCGTGTGTTTGTCCGAATTGGGAGAAGCGACTTTAGTGGGACCCGAGATAGTGATCGAGGCCGCCGAGAGCATGAGATTGATTCGCAAGAGGCTCAAGGCCGCGCAAGAGGCAACGACCGAGAAAGTTAAGGTGATTCGTCAACGTTTATTGACCGCTCAAAGTCGCCAAAAGAGTTATGCCAACCGACGTAGAAGACCGTTATCGTTTGATGTGGGGGATCACGTTTTTCTCAAGATTTCACCGCGTAGGGGTTTGACTCGTTTTGGGGGAGGGGGTAAGCTTTCACCGCGATTCATTGGCCCGTTTGATATCATCGAGAAGGTCGGGGAGGTTGCGTATCGTTAGGCATGCCGCCAAGACTATCGGGTATTCATGATGTGTTCCATGTGTCCATGCTTAACAAATACGAGCCAGATCCATCGCATGTGTTGGAGTGGTCCGAACTTGAGCTTGAAGCCAATGCATCTTACGGGGAGAAACCGATTCGAGTGATAGATACACGGGAGAAAACGCTAAGGGGTAAAACTATTCGATTGGTGCAAGTTCTATGGAATAATTTCGGTAGCGAGGAATCGACTTGGGAAAGGGAGGACGAGATGAAAGAGAAACACCCGGAATTGTTTACTGTATGAACTATGTGAGTACTAGTTTACGTTATTGCATTTTGAATTTATGAAGTTAAGTTCATATTGCATCTCATGCATGGCATGTAGTAGAGAGCATGTTTGTCTTAAATTTTGAGGACAAAATTTTTGTAAGGTGGGTAGAATGTAAAGACCCGTAAATTCAATTCTATCTTTTCTAAGTAACGTTTCGTTGAATTTTTTGTATGAGCGTGTGTTTTGTACCGGGGGTTTGGTAGAGGATGGAGATACTTGTCATGACATGGTAACATGGCTTGAGGGTGTTTAGGATGCGTTAGAAATGATTGGGGGGTTAAATTGGTGGTAGTGGAAAGAAATCTCAAAATTTTTCCAGGGATACCAGTAGCCCATTTTTCTCACTACCGGTATCCCCCAACCAGAAACATTTTCTTCAGGGATACCGGTATCCCATTTTTCTCACTACCGGTATCTAGTGTATTTTTCTGCAAATTTTTGTGCGCGATCAGCACACTATATAAAGGGGTCCTTGGGTTCTTTTTCATTCTAAACCCGATTTCTAACCCTAAAATCACCTCTCTACCCTTTCTCTACCTTCTCTCTCCACCTCTACCTCAAACCTTGTGATCTCAACCTCAATCCACCTCAAAACTTCAAGATCTACACATTGGATTTGTGATTCTCCCTTGGATTTCAGGATTTGAAGCCTTCTCCACATAGGGTTCCATCTTTCCACCATTTTCAAGCAAAACCTTGAGGTAGGGGACAAATTTCTACTCTCTGTAGTTGTATATTGTTGATTTGTTACACATACTCTTGTCTTACTCACCAATTTCTTGTAAATCATGTTTTCCACCATGAAAAATGGGTTTTGTTCAAGTTTGAGCTTTGATCTATGTTTGGGTTTGTTGAATCCCTCAATTGGATGTTAATTTCCTCTTCCTCCATGTTTATTTGTTGATTAGAACCTCAATTTTTAGCTCAAAACTTCATATATGCACTTGGGTTGAAATTCCACACCTTAAAGGTGACAATCTGCACTGTTCACTGTTCATATGTTGCTGTCCCATTTTCTAGCTGCTGCCCCGGTTATTTAGGTGGTTTTTGGCCACCTTTTGACGTCCGTTTGGCCCCCGATTGTGCATATCTTCTTATATTCGACCTATGGCATCTTGATAATTCTCGAATTCACTTTGAAACCTCCACACTATTACTTTGACATGTGATTTTGTTGAGCACTTCATTTTGTGGGTTGGACGCGCACCATTTGAGTCGGTTGACAACTTTTACCGAAAAGGGGTGACGTTTTGAATGAAATGCGATATAAGTAAATGTTTTGAGTATGATGATAATGAATACTAGGGCCACCTTTCGGTGCGTCCCTGGCCATGGGTGTTCGAAGCCCACGAAATCTGGCAGGGGTGTACGGAGTGCACGAAATCCGGTAGAGGGATTTATTCCCTATTAAAGACAAATGGGTACTTTTATGAAAAGTTGGAAATGGAGTGTTTTATAACTACAATGGTGTTTTAATAAAAATTAGATACTTGGACACGTTTTTGGACACGTAAGTGTTTTGTGGTCATTTGTAAATTATTTTTGACCTATCATAGCATGCATTGCTCATTCCACTCTTCTCCATTCAAATTTTGGTGTCCTTATCATCATTATACACCTAGCGTTAGTAGATTGGTTTCCTACTGGGCTTGTGAGCTCAACCTATCATTTTTAGGTGCTCAGCAAGGCACATGAGATGGATGCATGAAGTGTGGAAGCATGTCATGGAGATTATTTGATCATGAATTTATTTTCTCATCTTCACACTAGTATATTTTTGCAAGATGATTTTGTAACTTTAAATTCCTCAATCTTTTGACTATTTCAACTTATGTAATAACTTTAAAACTTTCGATACTCATGAATGTGGGTGCGGGTACCCTTGGCGAGAATCTCATTTAAACTTTGACTTTGAGATTGTATAATTGACTTTGAGATTGTATAATTGACTTTGACTTTTCAATGGAGATGTGAATGACTTTTGACTTATCCTATGTGGATATTAGTTGTATTTTGGTTATTAAAATGGGCTCCTTGTCGATAAGGACTAACTACAAGGATTATAGTGTATTTAATCCATCAAAAAAGAACGTGACTCCTCCGGTCCAATTTAAATTGCGCATCCCGAGAATACCCCCACATGTTTCAAAAGGGAGAAAGAGATACCGTACTCCTACAGAGACTGAAATCGCCATCGTCGATCGTACAAATACTGTTCCGTCGTCTCTTTCCGGTTGCTCATCGTAGCCTGTCCCTCAAATTATTCTTCAAATGCTCCAAACAATAAGCATGATAACAGTTTGAGAAAACCTCTGGAACATGCTTCACAAGACCAGTATGACGATCCGTTATAATCGAAAGTTCACGAGTTGACAGAATACCTTTCAACTTTATCAGAAACCAGAGCCAATTATCATCCGTTTCAGAATCAACAATACCATAAGCCAATGGAAATAAGCCTGCAACAAAGAGACAAGAATATCTCAGCCAACCTAATCTCTGTATAAAGCAAGAGATAAGAATGTCTCACACAAACCAGACTCTTTATCTACAAACTAAACAAAGACAAACAAATATATCAGCCAAATCAGACTCTGTATATACCAAAATAAACAAATAGATAACAACATCTCATCCAAACCAGTCTTTGTATCTACCAAAATAAACAAAGAGATGTGCACATCTCAGATAGAAAGAAACAAAAACAACGACGAAAAAGAAAACTAACCTTGATTAGCATCCTTCCCAACAGCAGCAAGGAGAGTGCATTTATATCTACCCTTCAAGAATGTACCGTCAAGACACAAAAATGGCCGACAATAGTTGAATCCTCTAATGCATGCATCGAATGCCACAAATTACCTTCTAAACCGATTGTCTTCACAACATTCAATATCCACAACACTACCGAGATTTTTCTCTTTCGGTATATCTGCATACCACCGAAGTTGGTCAAATTGGAACACATAATCACCGCTTATTTCATTACTTGCCTTCTCAACCCCCAACCAAGCGTGGTTGTAACTAATTGTAGCACCGTATCTTCTCTCAAATAACTTGACAGCATCTATCGGCCTATACGACGACTTTTCACGAACTTCATCCAAGATACAACTTGCAACCAACTTTGAACTCATTCTAGAACTTTTGGAACTACAAGATGTACCACCACAGTTGTGCTCATTGTGCAACTCCTTAATGCGAAAAAAACCATTTGATTTGTCTAAAATTGCATGAACAAACCATTTACAGCCGTTAATCTTTTTACGACAATAAGCTGTCACCCTTAACTTGTCATTCTTCAGTACATAAAGTTGAATCCAAGTTCAATTGCATACTTACACAAACACGTCCTAAAATCCTCAACACCGCCTCTAAATTCTTGACCAACATGAGTAATCAAAGAAGCCCAATCAGCAGAAAGCCGCTTTGTCTCATTATGATGACAAAACTTTTCAAGAGGATCTTCAAGAATTTGAACAGTACGGCATTCCCCATTTCCACTACTATTACCATGATCAAAACAACCAGAAGATTGAATCTCCTCAACACAAATGTATACCTCAACACAACTAACACCGTATGCAGTAGCTAATGCCAACATGTTATCAAAATCATCATCATTCTCAAGAACGCAGTTACGATGTTCAGAAACAACATACAAAAGATTGAATCTCCTTGATACCAACTCATTCCACTTCCTAAGAATACTTCCAATAAAATTCTCAAACCTAAAACCAGTTGCAACTTTAACAACCAAAGTAAATGATCCACATTTGCACAATAGAAGAATGGATGATTCCATTTCCAGTCAACTTTACACTGCAAAAAAGAAATAATAAAGCAAGAGATAAGCATATCTCAAATAAAACAAACTCTGTAACACCAAAACAAACCAAGAAATAACCAAAATCTCAGTCAAAACACACTATCAGCCAAACAAAAACCAAAGAGATAAGCATCTCATCCAAAAAAGAGAGAGATAACTGTATTCCAGTGCATATACACATATATCACCCAATGCATTTACCAACAAACAAACAAAAGAAAGATATAAATAATTGAACAGCGAGATTGCACATCTCAATAAAAAACAAACACTTATCTACAAAAAAACAAGATAACTATGTCTCAGCCAAAAAAACAAGGCAGAAATAAAAAAAAAAAATTGAACTAATCAAATCAGTAAAAACATCTGGATTTCAGTACATATATCACCCAATGCATTTACCAACAAACAAACAAAAGAAAGATATAAATAATTGAACATCGAGATTGCACATCTCAATAAAAAACAAATACTTATCTACAAAAAAACAAGATAACTATGTCTCAGCAAAAAAAAAAGGCAGAAAAAAAAAAAATTGAACTAATCAAATCAGTAAAAACATCTGGATTTCAGTAAAAATATTTGAACTGAACACACAAAGAGAGAGAGAGAGAGAGAGAGAGAGAGAGAGAGCGCAATCGAGAGACAGAGAGACCGATCGATTGATCGATCGATCGAGAGAGAGAGAGAGATCGCAACGTTTACCACTGATTTGGTGCAACAGATCGACACACAAATCCAAACAAATCGACACACAAATCCAAACAAATCAGCAGAGCTAGATCCAGCTACATCGCGTTGGAGAAATCGCCATCGCCGCGATGAAGAATATCTGTTTGAACGGAGATTTGAACGAAGATAGCAACATTTATATACGTTCCAGCGCTGGGTATTATCGTCTAGGAAAGGACTAACCACATTAGCACTTTTAAAACACTGGACGCTATACATCTTAAACTAGTCCAGTGGACTAAAAAGCCCAAATGACCTATACCCATGGACCCTAGCCCAATTTGCCGTAAAATGAGGGCTTGACAACAATACACTACTTAGTTTGTAGGCAACTACATTCAATGTATAGACTGTAAAGGTCATTACCAAGTCAATTTGTACAAATAGTTGATCTGAACTGTTACAATTTCACGTCTCATTGATTTCACCAGCATCACCAAAATAGGAGATCATCGGATATCAGCGACCGCGTGATCGGATCACATTTAATGCATCCCGAAGGATTAAAGTCTTATAGTGGACAATCCGAGCTCCAACTGATTTTTTTTTTGGTGATCGGAATTGTTTATCTTTTACATATTATGGAATCCATCAGTCATACAAAAAACTAAGTGGATCACATATCGGTACGCATTTGATAGTACGAAAAGTATCATTAAAAAAACAAAATGGGTCCCGATCATCGAGCTTTCTAAACTCGATCAAGAAGAAACTTTACACGATTGATTTCATCAATAGAAACAACAAAATCAATGACTCGATTGTTAAAATAGTTTAGTGTATTGAGTTTCGCAAAGTGTTATCAGTGGCTCGATTGTTAAAATAATGTGACGATTGGAAAAAATTGCTCTTGACACCTCTAGAGTGACGTCGTTTAAGGAGTTGCAAAAAACTGCCCTGTTAAACCAAGTTTGGAGGCACTTTGTCCAGCCCTATCAGATAAACATTAAAAAAATAAAATAAAATAAATTTGGGTGTTCGGATGGAATGCCCCATTAGGTTATAGTATTTGAGGCACATAATAAAAAATGCCCCTTGTTTGAGTTCAAGAGTGACGCCGTTTCACGATTTGCAAAAACTGCCCTATTTGACCAAGTTTTTGAGGCACTTTTGGTAGCCCTATCGGATAAACATTTTTTTTTTAAAAAAATACAAAAATCCAGTGTCATGTTGGAATGCCCCAGTAGGTGAACACAATGCAGCACTTAAAAAGGGAATGTCTCATTATCATACTTGATGAGTTAGTTTCTTAAAAGTGCACTTTAAAAAGTGCCCCAAAATCACCATTTTTGTTGTGTGGGATTTCTCCTCTAGATATGATGCCCTTCATCCTTGACCATTTAATCTTCGTAATTCGTTTCAAAGGTTAATATATCTATTATTTTTGTTGTTCCAAAAAAAGAGGGAGGACGTGTTCCCAAAGTCGCGGAAAATTACTTAAGGATCACCAATAGGTAAGGCCCTAGGAACGGCACATGCCAAAAGAGGACACATTCCTAAAGTCGCGAAAATTACTAGTGGATCGCTAATGAGTGAGGCCCTAGGAACGGCATTCAACGTGTTATTTGGTTGTTTCACTCTTTGAAATAGAGGAGGAAGAGGGTGTGTGGTGTGTATGTTTTCAGTTGTGGATTAGAACGAAGCTGATTTTTTAATAATTAATCTCATGCATTGTAGGTTTACACACTTGTACAATACACCACATGTATAACTATTTTGTTATTATGAAATGTATGAATATTATGTTGAAAATTCAGGGCGTGACAGAACCTCTTTCCCATTTGGTTGGAGTTGCTCTAACATGCCATTTTGTACTATTTTCATTTCACGTGAATACATGCATGATTCCACTCCAGAGTCACACAATGATAGTAAGTGTGATAATATGCTGAAGAGAATTCTACACGAACCTACTAACGGAGATAAGCCATTGAACAAGCCAGCAAAAGAAGAGGAAACAAGAATTCACATTTCAATTTCGTCCAAGAATTACAAAACAAGATAGTACCGTACACCACTAAATGACATTTTGAAGCTAATGTTATTCAATCCTAACCAACAATCTGGAGAAAAACTTGGTGCCCGATGGGTATTATGTGGTGGTACTCGTCGCGTATTTCGGCCGTCTAAAAATATTTAGGACGGCTCTGAGAGAGAGAGAGAAGGGTTGAGAGAAATCCAGACCGTCCAAAACACTTTTGAACGACTGAGATGCGCGCTCGGCACGACGTGTGCATATACATTATACTCCCTCGGCACCCAAGTTTTTCTCACCAACCGCCATCACCCACTTTCCTTAGTACCCATGCCGCTCCACCACAACTCTGCCGCCACCTCCATCCAATGCCATATCCATCTCGGCTGTCTTTGCCTCCTCCCTGAACTTCTTATAAAGATCACTCCTATAAAACTTCCTAGTCCTAACCACCAAAATCACAGAAACAAGCGCTCCGATAACTGTCACCACCGTCATAATAATAAAAGCCTCCTGAAAACAACGCACCCCATTACAATTCAATTCCTCCCCAGCCTTTCTAACAAGCCCCGCCGCAGCCAATTGTCTCTCACCCTCTCTATCATACAAGTGGCCTGTAACCCTGACATTCAGTATATATTCCCCGATTGGGCTTGCCGCCCCTCCGAAATTGTACAGGGTTGAGTAATACTTGAGTCCGAATATTTCGGATATGATTGCAAAAAGGAGCGGCCATTGGGCCCCGAAGGAGAATCCAATGATGATTGAGGCGACGTAGAGGCCGTTGGGGACGTTGAAGGCAATTAGGAGGTGGCCGATGCAGGAGAAGAGGAGGATGAAGGTCACGAATAAGGGGCGGGGGAATTTGTATTTGGTGAGAAGGATTTCGGAGATGAAACCTGCAGAGACGCGACCAAGGTAGTTCCAGATGGATACGAGGGAGACGAAGGTGGAGGTGGATTTCTTGGGGTAGCCGAGGGAGGCACCAATCTGACCGAGGTTGTCGATAGCGGTGAGGGTGCCACCGACGCCGCAGATCACCGCGAAGAAGAGGACGATCATGTCGATGCTGAAGAGGGCTTGGAGGATGGTGTAGTCTTCGCCCCTGTTTGGCGGGCGGAACATGTTTTTGAAGCAAGATACTTGGTCTTCTTGGTTTTGTGAGGTGGGTAGTGTTTGAGCTGTAAAGAAACAATAATAGTACAATTCAGAAGCTAAAAGAGTGATAAACAAGCAAGAAAAAACATGATATCTCACCATCTGGTATTTAGAACACAATTATGCCACAAAACTTGATTTTTTTAGCTTGAATTAAGTAGCTAAAATTCACCTAATATACTGAGCTTAATTATAGCCTCCATTAATTTGTAAGAAAAAATGAATTTTTCGTTTGAATTAAATAGCTCAATTCAGCTTATACGTCCGGGTTAGTTTTAACTATTTTTTTTCTTCACCCTAATTTTTTTGTCTTCATCCTAATGGAAAAACACAAGTAATTTGTTTCTTCTAAAGATACTCCCTCCGTCCCATTTGTTTGTCTCCTTTTTTATTTTGACCCGTAAAAGTTCCATTATTGCCCTTTCTTATTTTTATACAAATTGTGCATTAGAGAATTAACGTGCATCCTCATTTAATGCAAAAAATGTGAGGGACATTATTGAAAAATCAAAACTTTTATAGTAATCATTATGTCTCCTAAAAAAATAAAAAAATCCTTAAAATGGACAAATAAATTGAGACAAAAGAAGTATCATTTAGTCCATTTAGTTAAGAGAAACGACTTATCTTCAATAGTGGAAAAATACGTGCAAAACATTAAAAATACAATTTATTCAATAACGGATGCTCAGGCTTGAGGTCTAAGCGATGGCATGGTTGTTAATCAGCCTGCTAACACTCAGGGCTAGTTCTAATGTTTGGAGGTTTTTTTTTTTTTTTTTTAATATAAAGAAAGAAAATAAGAAAGTAATTGAGTAATATGATTTTCGTAATACTGTGGATTGGGAGGGGAAAACAAAAAGCTTGGAAATTCAAAATCCACACACATTTACACAAACACAGACATAAATCTGTGGAGCTCGTACACACAATACCACCAATTTGTGTATTTTGGTGTGTATTTTAAGGCCCAGTTTTTCAAAAGATTTTAGCACCCAGGTGCTAAAATCATGATATTTCAAATAAAAAAATGAAGTGGTTCCATGAATCGTTTTCCGATTTTTTTTGCACCAAATTAAAGTACTCGTATATTTTAATTTAGTGAAAAAAAAATCAAAAAACGATACATGGAACCACTTCATTTTTAAGTTTGAAATATTATGATTTTAGCACCTCTTTTGGAAAACTAAACCTAAATTTGTTGGGAAAAAAATGGAGTAGAAAAAAATCAAAAGAAAGAGTTGCAAAAGAAGTCTCAAAATTAAAAACAAGGGAGTTGCCGAGGAATTTACTTGCAGAAAGTCTAGGTACCCATAATTGATACCCAGAATTTGAACCCAGACTACTCTGGTCTAAACTGTTGAAGTTCAAATTCTGGATAGTTTCTGGATACCCATTTTAGGTATATATGTAACAGTGCTCATTTACTTGCATCTAGAGACCACTGCACCAGGTACATCATTTGCATTTTGTAGGAAAACTTTTTTTTATTTACACATATAACTTACGTTGATTTTATTTTTTTGGAAGCCCCAGCTCGGAAGCAGCTTGCTGGGCTCACATCTGGCCTGACCTGCTAAATACTATTTAAAACTTTAGCTGTATTATTTATTTAAAAATGTACCTACGACATTCCCAAAATTAGATGTACTAGCGAGTCAAAATTAAACTTTTTTCCAATACCTGGTCCAGTGGTTGCCGCACCATTGACAGAAGACGACGACGCCACCACATCTCCATTCGAATTCTCCTCCGATTCGGTCACGATTTTCAACTGACTCGCCGATCCATTCATCGCCTGTAATTTCTTCCCCATCCAAATATCGTGTTCCTGTTTAATCACAACCGCCAGCGGCAGAAACAACAACACGAGCACTGCGGTGGTGGTTAAATCGTACCCCGCCTTGCTAAATTGGAACCGCGCCTCCACTAGAATAATAATCATGAGGAAACCAGCGAGTCCGAGCGATAAATACAGGAAATCGTAGAACACTTTGAGCTCGTTGGGCATTCGTATCACTTTCATGACTCGGATCGTACGGAGGAAAGCGAAGGAGATAGCCGCTGGGAGCCAACCGATGAAGAGGATGAGGGACTTGGAGTCGTTGCCGTAGACGGCGTGGTAGAGCTGAGTTATGATGGCGCCGCTGAGTCCGACGAAACCCTTGAGGAGTCCCAAAACGACGCCGCGGCTCTCCGGGAAGTTCTTGACGCACGTTACCAGAGCGCCGGTGTTGGCGAAGGTTTGGGAATTGGCGCCTATGCATATGTATAGGCACATTTTCCATATTGGGGGTGTGGAGATTTTTTTAGTGACGGCCAACCAAATCATGAAATACCTGTTTATGATTTGAAATTTGTTACTAATTCGAGGAAATTTGTTACAGCACTGCTACACAGAAAACACACCTAGAATTTACCCAGAATTTGAAAGCTACACAGAAAACACACCTAGAATTTATTCAGAATTTGAAAATCAATGGCCCAGTGAATCTGAGCCGTTAATTTACACTTTCAGGGTCAATTCTGGGTCCCCTTTCGGGACACCCAAACTTACTGAATTTGTTATTAAGTGACAATGAATGGATTTAAGAATGTGTTTTACTTAAGGTACTATCATCACAATAGGGAAATGAATTTTCCAACCCATTATTTTATAAATGTACTCCAATGTCATTTTAGTGTTTAAATTTGCACATAACATAATTCGCAATGCACGCGAGAAAATAACCTTTACAATGCATTTATAAAATTACTGGAGTAGTGCAAAAGTTATTTTCCAGAAGAATATATGGAGTGCTAGTAGGATTGAGAAAATTAATTGGATGATCAAGGTCGAATTGACGTCAAATACTGTTTGAAGCCAAGTTCTTCTTAAACTTTTCCTTCGGTGTCACACCATTATTTTTGAATTTTTGTTAGATTCATGCTAAATTTTTGGATTGAATATTTGTCTCCATAACAGAAGTCTAAAAACAAAAGAGTACCAAACAACTGTGCTTCTTTTTAGTGACGACTTATATGAATTTTTTTTCATAATTTTAGTCCACGTACATTTTATATTTTTTCTGATTCATTTTGTCAAAATGAATGATTAATTTTAAAAAATAACGATGATAAACTAAACAAAAAATTACAAGAAGTAAATAACATAGGAAAAATAATACAGCAAAAATTTAAGAAGATTCTGATTTTAAAGATCTAAAACAGTAAAATGATATGAAGTACATTTTAAAAGATATACTAAAACAAAAAGTATACAAAAGGTCAACCTTGGTTTCTGTATTTTTCTTTGGTTTTAGTTGTGTTAGTCCCTTAAAATAATAGGATATGTTTTAGCCCCAACGGTTCGGCAGAGTAGTTTTACCTTGAGAGTTGGGGTTTGCTCTCGCCAAAAGTCTCATGTTCGATTCTTTTTACCAGTAAACTTTTAGGGCCACTGGTGATTACATCCGGTCATTACCTCCAAAGTCCTAGAATTAGTCTAGGTGCGTGCATGCTGACCAGACTTCTGGTTATAAAAAAATAAAGAATATGTTTCTTTTCATTTTTTCCTTCAAATACTCCCGATGATCCATGGTGAAAATACGTGTCATGTTTGGATATAAAAATTGAAGTGCATGCATGTATTAACATTTTAGAACTTTGTAAATTCAATTAAAAAATTGAGTAAGTGAGATCTTTAATTTGAATTTGAATCAAAGAACGTTTAAAAAATTACTAAGACGAACATGAAAACAAGGGCCTGAAATAAAAAAAACCCAAAGTGGTACCCGAAGAAGTTGAGGAGTGCACCCATGGAGAGCACCACCCACGGTGGCGTGACCTCGTTGATTAACCCGGATAAAATGCCGACGTTTCCACCCAAGTCCTTGAAAAAGCTGAGCAAAGTGATCGTTGTTTGGTCATAGCCGAGTGCAGACTTGATGTCGCCGGAGTATTCTCCGAACATGTAGGTGGCGCCGGCCGCCGACATCACCAAGAAGGAGGCGAACACCATGAACCACCGCCCCGACACCACTTGAAAGGCGAGGTTGTTCGTGTTAACACAATGCCCACCAGGCCCACCACAGTTGGAAAACGCCATGTTTCTCCGTTAGCTAGTAGCTCTTTTGTTGATTTTGGAGATGTAGAGATCGAAAGTAAGGGCTTAATGGCTTATGCTCGATTTATACAAATTGGAGAGAGAGAGAGAGAGAGAGAGAGAGAGAGAGGTGGGGTTCGGAAGGGCTTATGCGTGCAACGACTTCGGCTCTTCGGAGTTGACCAGTTGAGTACTTCCCAGAAAGTTTCCGGGAAACTAAGGTAATATATATATAGGCACACATGTATATTTTTCGTTTATAATAATTACCTATATGGCTATATACTTGGAAACAGGAAGCTACAGTTTTCGCAAGATGTGATCCGGGTATTTTCACACTAATGTATTTCACAAGTATCGTCTGATGTCAATTTACATTGAAATGAATATGTAAAATCTCACCAAATGAATAGTGAAGAAATATATTACTAATAGGACGTCTTTTATGGTTTTTTTCTTTTTTATGTTTTATATACCCACAGTTGTACGTATGATAACATAATCTAATTGGGTATTTATTCTAAACCTTAAAGATTTTAAACAAACATCGAATGTGAGATTTCCTTGAAGATCCGTTGTTCATATCAATCAAGTCAAACAAAACAAAGCTTTAATGTAACTTGCTTTTCGGGTGAGTGAAAATATTCTTTTATTAGAGCTTAATTTTCGTGAGAGGAAAAGTGATCAAACGTACAAGAATGAAGTCTTAGGAAACAGATCATGGAGTTGTGTGAAAGCTTATCCTTTACACGCACCAACTCCAATGGTATTGGAATTTTGTCAAATTTTGCCAATACAGCTCCCAACGGTTTGAAAAGCTCCGGTGGTTTGAACTTTGAATGCATGTGCTCCTTTTTGGGTTTCGTAATTGAGGCCAAGTGGAGATATAGCTATCAGCTAGCCTTGCACGTTGTGCTATTTTAATTCAAGAGGGATATTATATGCCAACATGCAGGAGATATTAATCCCAAAGGGTTGGACTCGTGGTTTTCTCTTTCTTAATGTCTCACTTTCAAAACAAATCCGTCGAGATGACAATCTTCCCCAAATTATTCCGATGGGTACTCGTCCCTCCCCTCCTATTTGGAGGGAGATATTATCCGATTTTTCATCCAATAAGAACGAGTATGGTAGAACTTAAAAAATCTCTGATTGAACATGAGACATGTATTACTCACCCTAAACATCTGAACCCACCCCGTTCCAAATGGTATAATATTTTTTATATGTATGTATATAGTATATAAATGTATATGTGTGTGTATATAGCTAGGTATGCATATATGTATTATATATATAAGAGTTCCAGATAAAAAATATACATAGTTAAATGTTAAAAAAAGTTCATGACCGTATTTTTAAAAATTTTATATAATCTTTGTGGACTATAGTTGTTTGTAATCTATCATTCTATTTTGTTTTAAATGGAAATTTTTTATATGGAACATTTTTATGGCTTTTATTGAACCCATGCTAGTAAACGGTAAAAAAACCTCCCAAAATTAATTGAGATGTGTGGAATCTAGCTCAAACACCAGAATTATGGAAATAGATATCAGGTATCTGTCCACATGGTTATATAGATTCATTCGCAGTCCATGTGCAATGTGGACTGAATGTCAATTTCTTTTTTTTTGGTATAACCCTATATAAGAGATCCATTGCATCTGGTGCTACAATTATTACAGGGTGAGGACTCTAATGGTGTTTTGGCAAAATAATTGATTCAAATTATTTTTATGTCTTTATTCAAACCTTTTTCGTATTTGTCAATTTTGCATCAATTTTTTTGTGAATTATTAGTTCGTTTCGATAAGAGAAATGTAAAGAGTAAACAATTATTAACGAAACTAAAATTATTTTTATGAATAAAGACATGATTTAATATGTAGTGATGATTATAAAATTTCCAGCCCAGCATCGTATGGATGTATGATCTGTTTGAATTTATAGTCCAAACAAATAGATAGACATGCCTTTGCATGGATATAATATTGGAGTACGTCTCATGTTCACCTTGTTTGGTTTGGGTCTCAAGACCCACCCTATACGGTACCTAATAATTTTTTTTTTCTATCTCTCTCTACTCATTACTCCAAAAACCCTTTTTTAAAACTCAAATCGAACAAAGCCGTTGGGTCTCATTTCCATTTGTTTGAACACAATCATATGTGGACGCATTAGGAATCCGTTTTGAGCAATCAATTCCGCAAAATATTATTACTAGACAGAGTACTTACAGTTCGTACCTTACGGGCCGTTTGGATGACGTATTAGTTTTGGAGGGATTAAATAGTAAGGGGTGATAAAATAGTCAGGGGGATTAAATAAGAAGGGTGGACCCACAGATAAGAAAGAGGGATTAAATAGTCGATAGTTTGGATGAGGGATAAAAAAGGGAGATAAGGAGGGTGGATGATGTAAAAACCAGTCAAATGACTATTTTGTCCTTTCAAAAGCCCAAATTAGATTATTAATTAAATAAATTATATAATAATTTCAAAAAATAATTAATTTGTTATACTTAATAAAAAATAAGCTATAATAAGTCCTAGTAATTTTTTATATAAATTAAAATTATTAAATATTCAAAACTTGTTGCATATTAAAAGTTTTTTTTTTTTTTAGCAAAATTGTGTACAAGTTGGTGGTAAACAAAAAAAAAAAATAAATAAAACAAATTGCATGTTAAATAAACGACAAGTGGCAGGGCCACTTGTTTCTCATTCCATTCCCAGCCACTTCTTTTTTGTTTTTTGTTTTTTGTTTTTTCTTTTTTCTATCTACTTTCTTCTCTCTCTCTCTCTCTCTCTCTCTCTCTTCTTCGTTCTTCCTCCTGCTGAAGAACCCAGAAGTCCAGAGCCGGCGACGACGGCCAATCCGACCGCAACAACGGCCAATCCGACGGAAAAAGTGGCGATGGTGATGGCGGTGGTCAACAATTTCACCCAGATATGCATTTTTTTTTCCTAATCGATCGCTTGTATTTTTTCAAAATTCCTAGATCTGAAAAATTTGAGAATTTTTTGCTAGAAACTTGTTAGAAAAATGGTGTTTGTGCTTGTTGTTGTGCTTGAAACAGAGGGGTATGCTCGTCATTTGGTCCCGGATGAGGAGCCGGACTAAATACAAGCACCCCCCCTGCTTGTATTTAGTCCGGCCTCCCCCTGACTAATTAGCCGGCGGCTATTTAGTCGGGGGGGCGTTTTTGGTGCCAAATCACGGGCTAAACTCTCATCCCCCCGGATTGAATAGTCAGGCCCCCTTGTACCTCATCCAAACGAGCTGTTAGGGGGGGATTTTTCATTTGAATACGCTATTGTTAGAGAATTTTACGGAGTGGTTGTGTGCTTTTGAATACGCTATTGTTGGATCTTGGATGACATATGACAGTAACATTTCTTCTACCTCCTTTTCTTGTGTTTTTTTTTAATAGGAGTATATTTTATGGGAAGTGATTTCTTTGCCCTAAATTAATAGTCGCACCCCTCTTTTTATCTTTTTTTGTCTAAAAGACAAAAAAAAAAGATGCGACTATTAATTTAAGGGTGTGAATGACAATTACTTATTTTATTTATATCTGTACTATTTTATTGTTGGAATAATGACAACTTGAAGACATTTGCATTAAATTAGTAATTAGAAGACAAAGGAGTACTGTCACCTCCACCTCTCCTATGACAAGGGACTGTCACCTATTCCACAAGGGCAACTCTCCTCTGCTTTTCCTCGTTTAAAGGGTAAATTACACTGACCTCTCCTGAGGTTTCTGACTTGTACACTGACCACCCCTATTTTATCTGAAATAGCACTGACCTCCTCTGAGTTTTATATTTTAGTATCAAAAGCACCCTTCTGTTACTCAAATAGCGCTGACCTCCCCTGAGTTTTATATTTTAGTATCAAAAACACCCTTCTGTTACTTGGCCGTCAGTGACAGTAATGGGAATTGATTAGGTAAGCCATTAACCTTTGTTGAATTTCCAAAATAGCCCTTGACACTAGTTACAATATAAATGCAAAAGGCTCTCTCCTTTTTCTAAATAATGATCATGCATGAACACTTAGAATGTGGGCAATTTCTATAAAGAAAAATGAAACGATCGAATTCCCCGTTTGGCTTTTGCTATTAAAAAAAATGCCATTCAAAAAAAAGAAAAAGAAAAAGAAAAATGAAACCAAGATAACAAAACATGGAAATGCTACCAAATATACATGTCTTTTACTTCAATCTTTTGTTTAACAAATGGACATGTCCTAGTTCATAAATTTTACATCAAACAAGAGTATAAGTAAGTCATTTTCATCTACTTTGCATCACTTGGGTACTGAATTTTCTACTAATACAGTAGAAAATTTGCCATTTTGCACATCACAACACCATAAGTAGCAAAAAAAATTTCATCACAAATTTTCTATTAACAGCAAAAGTCAAATAAGGAATTCGTTTCATTTTTCTTTATAGAAATTGCCCACCAATAAATTATATTCTAAGTATTCATGCATGATCATTATTTAGGAAAAAAAAAAAAAAGAGCCTTTTGCATTTAGATTGTAACTAGTGTCAAGGGCTATTTTGGGAATTCAACAAAGGTTAATGGCTTACCTCATCAATTCCCGTTACTGTCACTAACGGCCAAGTAACAGAAGGGTTCTTTTGATACTAAAATATAAAACTCAGGGGAGGTCAGCGCTATTTGAGTAAAAGAAGGGTGCTTTTGATACTAAAATATAAAACTTAGGGGAGGTCAGTGCTATTTCAAATAAAGTAGGGGTGGTCAGTGTACAAGTCAGAAACCTCAGGGGAGGTCAGTGTAATTTACCCTCGTTTAAAAGTCTTCAAATTTCATTACTCTATCCCTTTTTTTTCGTGTAGACATTTCTATTTTGAGTTGTCCCGTAATACCTGTGATGTTTTGAAAAGTTAATGGGTAAAAATTTCTACAACTATTATTTTTCCCTTTTAAAAGTTGGTGGGTAATTAGAGGATAATTTTGAAACGTAGATGTGAAAAGTGTAAAATGGCGGTAAAAATTGAAGTGAAAGGTGTAATGAAGTAAAATGTGTAATGATGATATTTCTTTAATAATTTGAATTTATGAGCAGCACACTTAAAAGACAGATGGAGTATTGTGCAAATGAGTTTTAGCTAGCTTTAAAGTGTTATTACTCTCTCTCTCACACACACACACACAGAGTATAAAAATGTTCGTATATATATAAGCAAGAAGTTTCCTATGGAAGCTTCCTCACAAAAAAAAAAGTGTGAAAAAACAGTTGTGAGCCGTTGGATTGCGTGAAAGGCATAGGATACGACCCACAACTGTGTTTTCCGCACTTTTTTGTGAGAGAGCCCTCATAGGAAACTTCTTAATATATATAAGGTTGAAACCAAGGTAGGCGAGGTTAGGGAAAATAGATATTGTTCGTTCTGGGTTTGAGACCGGTTTTCTCAATTATTACTCAATCATTATTCACATTTTCTCTAATTATTACCCATATTTTCAAATATTATTCCTATTTCTCTTTATCTCTCTCCAATCATTACTCTGTATTTTCAATAATTACTCTCATTTCTCCTTCCAATTATTACCCAAAACCCAAAACCAAACAAGATAGAGTTTGCTGTAATAAAAGGGAGCAGAGAAATGGAAACTGGTGGGAACTGGGAAGCATGAGGTGGAGGGGTTGGATTGGGGAGATTATGTGCATGGCATAACATCAATATAGCTATGGATACAAAAATTTGGATTATTTTTGTCATTAAGAAAGGTTTTAAAAATTTTGATCAGAATTTTTACTTTTTAAATTCCTCTTTATGAGACGAACAGGAACCAGGAAAAAAATATACGCAGAACTATAAATGTGAAAAAATTTAAATAAGAACAAAAAAAATAAAATAATCTGACTGGAATATTTTGTCAAAAAAAAAATTTCAAGCACAAGTCCCAAACGGCTGCCCAAACCAATATGATGATATTTGGAATTTAATTTTCTCACTTCAAAAATAATTCATTTGTTTTGTGATGACATCATATGATGACATATTGCTTACACATAAATGACTTCGCCCAAGGGGTGAGCCAGTAAAAATGGTAGGCCCTAGAATAATTTACTTAAACATAACTTTTCTCACATTTTTAAGAACAAAAATAATAATTAAGCTCTTATAGCCTCCAAAATTATTTTCAATATATATTATAACTAATTCATTGAACTTTTTCTTGCAACATAGTTGACTGAAGATACGATTTGATTAACTTCAATTTTGTTTTTTCCCCTCCGGAGGCAACTATATTTTATAAGCCATTTGAAGAAAAAAAACCATTTATCTTAAATAATGGAACACTTCCTCTGTGTTTTTTTTTTGGTAAAACATCCTTCACGAAAGCCAGATTTTTTTATTCTTTAAATATGTTAGATAAGCATACTATCGCTTACGCTTAGTATAAATTTTAAACCATAACCTTTTTAAGATAATATGTTAACCGCCATTTTTAGGGCCTTATTTTGGAATTCAACTCAGGCCCTAAGTTTTATTAAAACCATGAATTTAGAATTAATGCTCGATGCAATGGAGCTATACGGGGGGGAGTGTGGATTGAATGCATGTGCTCCATTTTGATTTTCGTAAGGCCGGCCAGCGGAGTTACAGCTTTGCATGTTGAGGTATTAATTTCATAAGAGATATTGTATGCCAACATGCATGTAGGAGATTTCAAATTATTCGTAGAAAAGATTTAGCCGTTGGAAATTATGATAGTCAATGCTCCAGATAAATAAAAAAAACCTTATATAGTCAATGGTTAGGGATCAGGGTGGAGGCCAGGAGGGAGAGAAAATAGTTAAATATTCTATTAGACTAGTTGTCGTTTTATTAAGTTTTGACACGTTTACCTCTATATAAAAATTAAAGAAAGACCTTAAGAAGCGTATTAAAAGTCAATTTATGTAACGTGATCTATTAAAGTGAATATGTTTATGTAACGCAAATGGGTTGACTTAGTGGTCAAGGTTTAATACTTAAGAGTTCTTTCTCCATTAAGTTTGAGCTAGGTTAGAAACTGTTGGGAAAAGCAAATTGCAAGTGACATATTTCAAAAAGAACAATTTCCTTTATAACATAAACAGAATACAACAAAATTAAAATACTGGAATGGAATACAATAATCAAAATACAAACTGAATGGAAGAACACGAAATGAACCGAGCCCTGTGAAAATCACAATCTCCTTAAAACAGATTTACTGTCTATCGAGAGTGTTGCAGATGAACCGGTGTCTGGCTCCATGCATTTGAATTGTGGCTCTCACAGCACCATTCTCTGTTGGGTTGCCAAGTGTCCTAGGATGCTCGCATGAACTCCATCCATTAAGCTCATGGGCAGTTGCTGGAAGTTATTTGCTTCACTTCAACAAACAAGGGCGTTGACAAGAGGTTTCATTCCCTTCACTTCCTCTTGCCGTGCAAAAAAAACAAAAAGAAATCATGGGTAGAAGTTACTTCTCTTATTTTACGGAAATGGAAATCATCGGGGTCTCTCCCAATTTCGCAAATGCTGAAGAAGGAAATGAGCCAATTGACCAAGTCAATCGGCCTTTGAAATAATTAACCAACTCAATGTGGGCTTAGCCTATTTGGAAAAATTACAAATGGCCCAATTATCATAAAAATACAAATTGGCCTTTTACTTGATTTGGGCTTAGCATGTCAGAAAACAATAATTTCGGCCTCGTAATATTTTTGTGCTAAATTTGGTTATAACCACAGAGTTACCAAAAAAGATTTTATATAACTATCTACATAGTTATATAGATACATCCATAGTTCATGTGGCATGTCTATTTGAACAGTGTCAATTCTTTCATTTCGTATAACGTTGGAAGAGCTCTAATGCATCTGCACGTAATTAACGTTGGTGCTAAAACTAGGACTACATTTGTCCTAAAAGTCTCTTGTTTGATGGTGTTCGTAGAGAAGGTCTAATTTCAAAGTTGAAAGTGTTACTTTTGAGGGTTCGGGCTTGAACCGAGCAGCGTAATCCGATCAGCATAAAGGTTGAGCCGCCATAAGTGCCAGCTACGAGGCTCGTTGGTTTACAAGTTTCATATGCTCCCAACTTTATAAGTATGAAAGGCATAATTGCGTAATAAAAACTATTAGAAGGCGTAATATAAACAATTAGAAGGCGTAACATTTTAACTATTTGAAGGCATAATAATTCTTCAAAATGGCATACTATATTATGACTTTTCTTTTTTTTTTTTTTTTTTTTTTTGCAGTGGCCTCCATCATAAAACAAACCATTCAAAGGGCTCACATAAACTATTAGAAGACATAACATAAACTATTACAAAGCCACGAATTAACGTTTCCATCGTTGACATCACGGTTTAATCAATCTATCTATTTTTACATTATACACATTGATCTCCATCCCCCTGTTTCCTTTGTCCCATCACTTCTCCATCTTCTCCACCACCTTCGCTTCTTCGCTAAAGTTCTTATAGATATCATGTCTATAGAATTTTCTCGTCCTAACCACCAATATCATTGAAACAGCAGCCCCCAAAACTGTCACGGCTGTAATGGTAATAAAAGCCAACTTAAAACAATCTGCCCCTCTACAATTGAAGTCACTCCCTGCCATCTTAACAACCCCTGATGCTGCCATTTGTCGGGCAGCCTCTCTGTCGTACAGGTGGCCTACAACCTTAACATTTAGTACATATGATGCTATGGAGCTCGCCATTGCTCCGGCATTGGAGATGGTTGAGTAATACCTGAGTCCGAAGACTTCAGATGTCATTGCCATGATGAGAGTCCCTTGGGCGCCGAAGGAGAATCCGATGATGATTGAGGCAATATAGAGGCCATTAGGGACGTCGAAGGCGATTAGGAGGTGGCCGAAACAGGAGAAAAGGAGGCTAAGGGTGAGGAACAAGGGGCGAGGGAATCTGTACTTTTTGAGGAACATTTCGGAGGCAAAACCGGAAAAGACTCGACCAAGGAAGTTCCACAAAGAGACGAGGGAGACAAAGGTGGAGATGGATTTTGTAGGGTAGCCGAGGGAGGAACCAATCTGACCGAGATTGTTGATGGCAGCTAACGTTCCCCCGGTTCCGCAAAAGTTGGTGAAAAAGAGGATGAGCATGTCGATGCTGAAGAGGGCCTGGAGGATGGTGAAGTCGTCACCCCTTTTGGGTGGACAAAACACGTTTTTGAAGCAGGAGATGGATTCTTGTTGCTTTTGTGAAATGGGTAGTACTGATTGAGCTGTAAAAGAACATTCATATTGTAGCCCAAGAGCATTAAAATCAGAGAATTTAGAGCATCTCAAAAACTACTAGACAAAGGCCAACCACAATTACACATGCAACTGATACTGTTTTTACAAACATGGTTTGTGGTTCCACAAAATTCTGCAGGCTTAGCACTGGGATTGTACAAGTACTGCGAGCTGTCTCTAATTCGCAAGTGGATTCCTGTGGAGCCTAGTAGAATATACGGTGAATAAGGTTGTTAGGGGTTGTCATGCGACAGTACCCCAAGACTATGGAAATGTAATTACTGGTCTAATAAGATGGACATTTGTCGAGGGATAACCCAAAATTAAATACTAAAAGGAAAAAAGGATAGAGAAAGTAGTATTAATCATTGACATTTTCTACTTGATAGTTTTATCCATACTCAAGACTTCATGTCACATTTTTTCTATACTTAAGACTTTTCAACTCGGTTCATAATTTAATATTTTTTTATTCCTCTCATCGATCGGGATAGTTGGTAATTCAACAGTATTTGAATTTTTTTTTTAACTAAAAGAAAATGTAAAAATAGATGGTACCGACTACAGAGTTATTTTTAAGGAACAAAAAAATTTGGTCACTCAGCCTAAATATTGATAACTAGTATTCTAACAAAGTTTAAAAGAGGATACCTAGTTCAGTTGTTTCATCACCGTTGGTGGATGGCGGCGACAGTGGCGGAGCCGCCGTCTCCGCACTGGGCGTCTCGGTCATGATTTTCAATTGACTTAATGAATCGTTCATCGCTTGTAATTTTTTTCCCAGCCAAATATCATACTCTTCTTTAATCACAACTGCCAGCGGCAAAAACAGCAAAACAAGCACCACGGCAGCGCTTCCCTCGTACTCCGTCCTACTAAAATGAAACTGGTTGTCGAGTACCATTATAACCATGAGAAAACCAGCGAGCCCGAGCGATATATACAGGAAATTGTAAAACACTTTGACTTCGTTGGGCTGTCGAATCACTTTCACTATCCGAATCGTACGGAGGAAAGCAAAGGAAATCACCGCAGGGAGCCAGCCGATGAGGAGGATAAGAGATTTGGATTCGTCGCCATAGATGGCCCGATAGAGCTGGGTTATGATGGCGCCGCTTAGTCCAAGGAAACCCTTGAGGAGCCCCAAAACGACGCTGCGGCTCTCTGGAAAGTTATTGACGCAGGCGACTATAGCGGCGGTGTTGGCGAAGGTCTGGGAATTGGAGCCTATGCAGGTGTATAAGCACATTTGCCACACTTGGGGTGCGGGGATTTTTTCGGTGACAGCCAACCAAATCATGAAGTACCTGCATGTTTGGGTTTTGAAATTTGTAATTTTTTCTTCGTTATATAAAGACAAGACGCTAATTTGGTTTCAATATGGAACAGTCATCTTTTGAAAGCAGTAGATAGGATTCCCAAAAGACGTACGTACAATTCATTCTTATCAAACATTTCGATGATGCTACAATGTTACCCCCAAAAACCAAAGTCATGACAAAGACTTAACAAAAACCATTAAAAGACATAACAAAAAATCATTAGAAGACGTAACATATTATACGGTATAACATAAACAATTAGAAGGTATAACAAAAACCATTAGAAGGCATAATATTTTTAAAAATGACATAACATGTTATAACTTACTTTTTTTGCGGTGTCCCCCATCGTAACATGAACATAACAACTGAATACTGTTTCATTAAATATACAATTCCGAAATCACAAAGACTCTGCATTTTCAGCAAACTATGAGTGCCACTATTTGCGTCAAGCTCAATGTTTTGAGTTGGGGCGAAAGACATCGATTACCTTGTGTTTTCTTGTTTTAGATTGGTCACACCGTCACACATGATTAGTTTGTCTTTCTCCAAGATTTTTGTAATAAACTTTGTTATGTAAGTGCCACTGGGATGTAATATTACTATAATTTTCTTCATTTTGACACCAAAAAAAAAAAGAGTAGGGCTGCAAATGAACTGAGTCGACATTAATGAACTGTTCGAGGCTCGCTTAGTAAAAGTTCTTTAAAAATTGATTTGGATACTAAATGAACCAAACTTGAGCCTTAATCTTAGGCTTGTTAATAAATAAGCCAAACTTGAGCCTAACAGTGTTCAACTTGAATAGGTTCGCAAATTTGGAGTACAGATTTATATTTCATAAGAATTTCATGCATCACCTTGAAAATGTATAAGCTTTTGCATGTACATAATGAAAATTTTATCACTCACACACACACACATAAACATTTAAAAGTGCCATAAATTTTAATATGCTATCATAATTTTATATATGTATGAACTTATATATGTAAGAAATAAAAATTTAATTTGAATTTCTAGATTTGTATGAGAGCATAGATATCTAATACTATTTTTTACTCGTTTAGGCTCGTGATCAAGATCGAGTTTTAGTCTAACTTAGGCAAATTTGTCTTGAGCTCGGCTCATCAAATTTTCATTGAGCTCGAACTCTGTTCGAGTTCACTTAAGAACTTAACAAACGAACCAAAATATTTTAAAACTTAGCTTAATTTTGGCTTTTTCGCAGCCGTACTCGAGAGACTCCCAAGTGCTGTGCATGCATGGGAAAGATAACAGTAATAACAAGTCTTAGGCTCCTGTACTTTACACGAAGTGTGATCTTGTCCGTTAGGGCCTGTTTGGAACTTGAGGATGGAAAGAAAGTGGGAGAGAAAATAATAAGAAGGAAAGTTTGAGGGAAAATTAGGAAAAAATTGGAGGGAAAATTATACTTGTTTTTTAAGCTTTCCCTTCTATTTCTTTAGGAATTCCAAATAAGGGAAAGAAAATTTTTAAAATTTTCCATCCTCTTTCCTTTCCATCCTTAAGTTCCAAACAGAGCCTAACACTTTCATTCTAATTTATCAACCCCTCGTACTATATCAGTCACGTGTTAATGTTGCCTTTAGTTTCTTCTACAAAGAAAACATCAGTTTAGTGGTACTAGATGCAAATAACTTCACTATCAGAACAATAAAATAGCATGGATACACTAACGTAAAAAATATGCCACTCTTTTTTGAGTTTGTATTCAATCGTTAAATAATGAGTCGAGATCAATTTGTTACATAGATAAGCTAAATTTGAAAAATTTTCGAGATAACACATTAAACTCTCAAACCATACTATTACTCAGCTTGTTTGGTTTATGATTGTATAAAATAATTCAATCTACCATAGATTGGCTCATGTTCCATCAATTGCTCTGGTTCAGTCATAAGACATGCCATTCGTTACACAACTCTAAGGTTTAAATATTAGGAAAATGTAATCTTAAACGGTTTTCAAAAAGTGGGGTTATGGAGTTTTTTATGAGTTAATGACCAACTTTTGCGGCGCATGGCATCATTAACCAACTTAAACTTGGGTTAGGGGATATTTAATACTCCCTCCGTTCCTATTTGTTGGTCCTCTACGAAAAGTCGTGTCATTTTTCAAATGAAAAAATAAAGTGTTTTCGTGTATCATTTTTTAAATTTTTTTACACCAAATTAAAGTACTCATCGTGTACTTTAATTCGGTGTGAAAAAATTTGAAAAATGATACACGGAAGCACTTGATTTTTTTATTTGAAAAAAGGCAAGAGAGAGAGTGTGGGACAAACAAATAGGAACGGAGGGAGTACTCTATATGTTCGTTTGTATCATGAAAAGTGAGGTGGATGTGAAAAAGAGTGAGAGGAGAGGTTCCGAAGAGCTAGAGGAGAGGTTCCGAAGAGCTTAGTGGGTGGTGAGTAGAGCATCCTCATCAGGAGAATCAAAATTTTCACCAAATTTAACTTCAAAACCACCTTTTATAAATTAACAAGTCACTTTATCAAAAACTCACAAAATCACACTCTCTATTTTAACTTTACTATATTAAACTATTCCCCACAAATCCATTAAAAAAAATCCCTAAAGAAGTCTACCCCCACCAGGGGAGAAATTTCGGCAAAACAAATAAGTGGGTAGTGACCTACGTGTCACACCCCCACCCAACCCCTTCAACGGAAACTTTTCTTCTCCCACCCACATGTTGCCACGTGGCGCCCCCCCCCCCCCCCCCCCCCCCCCTTTCTGTCAGGAACCAAAACCGGAAACAATAAAAAAAAGGCTTTGGTGTGTGAGCAGTACCGCACCAAATTTGGTGCGGTACTGTAGCAAAAACAAGTTGGTGAGTAAAAATAAAGAGCCTGATTTTAAGGGGATATGAGGGGTTTGGCTACTCAATTTAGCCACGTAAGATGCCCTACATAGTAGGAGTATCACAAGAATAACACAGATTCCATTTACTTTCTTGACACTTACTGACTCAGAATCCATTTAACTTTTAACTTTTAAGACCCACTACCCCGGTTAAAAAGAGGGATTTCCTTCTTAAATCATTTCCTCTTTAATGATAGTGTTTTCCTCTTCTTATTAATTGGTTCAGTCGTCTTGATTTGAAGATGTAAAAAACTACTACCACCGTTAAAAAAATGAAATGAAAAAATGAAAAGAAAAAAATGGTTGTAGTTCGTGAAATGATAACTTGAAAATAATAATTTTCTTCCCCCGAAAAAAAAATCAAATTTTCTTCTGTAAGATATTAAATATCAATGAGTTCTTTTAATATATAAACGAATGCGGAATATTATTTTGATAATTTTTTTTACGATTTTGTGTTTTGTACCGGATAATCTTTTTGTTAGGAGGCATGGTTTTAAATACCGGTTATTACGTAATGTATTGGCCGTTGCGTAATGGTTTTTGGCCTCTCTGATACTGTTACACCCAATATAATGTTGAGAGGGAAAAATCGCATGTGTATCGACCAGTTCCTTTACGTACCCGTCCGTATCCGATTCATGGACCGGTTCACGACCATTACAGCCATTACTCAACCGTTACGGGTTATTTAAGCAATTTAAAATAATTTTTATGAAAATATGATTTTTAAATATTCACGACCACTACACCCGGTTCCCGTTTCGTAACGTTCGATACTACCGAAACTGTTACACTCAAACCGTTACCGTTACGTATCCCGAACTGATATTTAAAACCTTGGTAGGAGGGAGTAAAAGGCTGGGTATCATATTCAAATTTTTTGTAAATAAGATTAAAAAAAAAAAAACAGTAAGTGATTTGATGTGTTTCTTAAAATTTTCAATTGCTCTGTTTAAAATGAAGTGAAAAAATAAACGACGACTAGAAAATACTAGTACCAAATTACAGAAAAGACCAAACTAAAGATTTTGAAACAAGATAAAAACAGGGGCATGAAATTTGCAGGGGTACCCGAAGAAGTTGAGCACTGCACCCACGGAGAGGGCCACCCACGGAGGCGTGACCTCGTTGATTAATCCGGAGAGTACGCCGACGTTGCTGCCCAAGTCTTTGAAAACGCTGAGCAAATTGAGAGTCGCTTGGTCATATCCGAGTGACGACTTGATGTCGTTTGAGTAGAGTCCGAACATGTAGGTGGCGCCGGCGGCGGACATGATTAAAAAGGAGGCGAACACCATGAACCACCGCCCCATCACCACTTGTAAGCCTAGATTACTCATTTTAGCCTATGCTTAGTGAATGGGATTGGAAAGTGGGGCTTATGGAGAGAGAGAGAGAGAGATGTGGTTTGGGAAGCTCACTCATTCAGTGATCATTTCATTGTTGATGACTAGTTGAGCACTTGACGACGAGTGGAAGGCAAAAATCATTTTTCATATTGACATCTTATAAAAGTACATGCACATGCGTGTATCTGAACTCAAGGGGATCTGCCATTGCAGCCGTCCATCTCTGCAATCAACAGTTCAGATTCACAGTTGCTCTCTTAGCGGTCAAAATGAATTCATGCCAGTAAGAATTCATTCGTGATCTGAACCATTAATTGTAGAGATGGATGATCCGAATGGATTGGCAAGGTCTGCCGTCCCTAAGGGATAGCAAAGCCCCCAGGTTCTGTGTATCTCATACTTGGAATTGATATTTTTTTAAAAGATTTTAGAAGTATCGAGTACTTTAAGCGAGTGACTGGGCCAGAATTTGCAATTAGAATTGACACTCAAAAAGATCAATATATTGCCTCCGTTCCATAAAATTTCTGATTTCCAAACCGAGAACTTAGAAAAATTTGTTTTTTATTCAAACAAATTCAAACTTTTAAAAAACAATTAAATGAATTCTTTCATATTTAGTATCTTGTGGATTTTTTATTGTGAAATTTATTCAATAAAAAATGGATTCTTGTAAGTTATAATTTTGCAGATCGGACAATCTTTTGGTTGAGCTCCTGTGGCCTATTCTTTTTTGGGGTGATAGGGTGTTGCATTTCTAGTGCTATTCTTGGTGTTCCTTTGATGTAGAGTGGGTCGCATATTCATTTCTTAACCGTTTGGACCTTTCGCTGCCCAAGCGGCAAAATTGAGTTTTAGTGACAACGACGTGTCACTAAAAGTGTGTTGCTAAAGGGTATTTAGTGACAGTATTCTGTACTAAGCTGTTAGTGACAACGCACTAAAAAAATTGTCACTAAAACTCTTTAGCAACACGCATTTAGTGACAATCTAATGACAAAATCATTGTCACTAAAGATTAATTTTTTTGTAGTAAATAAATAGTCACACGGGCCAACTTTGTTGAAAAGGCCCAAAGTCTGCGTTTGGAAGGTAAACGGGCTTCTGCACATTTCTTATCGCCATTCTGGCATGATCAACGATGGATTTCGGCCGTAGTTTAGGCCTTCAAAAGAGGAATCTTGCCGTTTTAGGAAATAATAGATTTGCTAATAACTTTTAGTAGAAAATTCCATTTTTGTTGCCCTTTGTTTTGGCAACCTTATATTTCTTTCTAGTTTTTTATTCTTCCCACTATTTCCGAATTTTTATTTTTGGTAATTTTGGTAATTTCTTTGATTTCGGCTTGATTAGCAAATCAAATCTTTTTGTTATTTGTTTCCAAGTTGGTCTAGGTTATTTTGACATTATAAGTATCATTGTAAGCCTAATGGCAGAATTTGGTTATTTATGAACTAAGAAAATTGAGTATTTACTCATTATCATTTGTTCAGAAAGGGAGTACCTCTAGCTCAAACATTGTTCGTGTTTATCTCTTGCAAATAATTTCATAAAAGAAGGCTGCTTTGCATCACCCTAGCTTTTGGTTTTCTTGTTGGCCCAGTGTTCTAAAAGAAGGTCTAGAAGGTCCCTTGCCAACTAGCCCGACTAACCAGACTATCCCGACTAAACCCGACTAGTTGCCCGATTAGGAGCCGAGTACTCGGCCCTGGAAGCTAGAAGGTGTCCGGCCGCCGTGGGAGCGCCTAGCGAGTTTTAGAACCTGACTTGTTGCAGTTTGGTGTGTGTTTGCTTTTCTTGTAGTTTTTGTATTTGTTGGTTTTTTGCCATCATTAGGCTTGTGGTTATTTCCGCTGGGGTCCTAGGTGGCTTTGTTGCCATCACCAACTAGCTGGAAAGAATACACTGAAGCTGCACTTACGAAGAAAAATCATCAACAAAGTGAAGATCTATTATTGTTATGGTAATTCTTAGTTATTGATTTCCAAGTCTGAATGTTTATAGGGCATTGATGCTCTCGAGTTATTGATTTCCAACCTATGCTTTGTATCCTCTTCTATGTCTCTAATAAGAAGATCTTTGCCCCAATTCCTATTATCCCTTTTTGTTCTTTTGTGGGACTCTGACCATTTGTGTATGATTTATAGGGCTTTGATGCTCTCGAGTTACCTGCAGATGTTTGTCCTATTAGTTTAATTCACACGTGGCTGGATTTTGATGAGGAATATGACTGGCATGAGGGTGTCAAGTCGTGTTCAATCGCAGCTCTTGCAAAGTATACAACAACAACAACAATAACATAACCCATTTAGTCCCCAATAATTGGGGGTATGGGCGGGGGAAGGATAGGAGACAGACCTAACCTTTGGCAATAAATGCACAAAGTGGCTGCTCCCAGAATACCACTGAAACAGATGGATTGGAGACAGACCTAACCTTTGGCAATACATGCTCTTGCAAAGTATAACGAAGCAAACAATAATCCTGGGACATGTTTTTAGGATTAGCTTACTAGAAAACAGTTATTTTTTTATGGTTTGGTGTATCACTTGGTGTAAAGAATGAGAAGGCTTGTCTTGTACCTTGACTTGTATTCTGTAACTTTTTGAAGGAAATTGAATGTTGTGCAGAAATGTATTAAGTTATTTAGTGAAGTTTGTATTGTATATTCAGTACGGACATGGTTTGTTCCTCTGGTTAGGAAACAATTGCAAATATTTCATGCAGAAAAATCTGAGGAAACAGCCAGTAGGCCCAGTACAGTTGCAAATGTGACGATATTAGGCTTGAATCCTTCTTGTTGCATCCAAACACTTTGAACAAAGGTCTTTTATACAGCTTACAACAAATATGGAGCAACCATGTCTACGTGCTACTCAAAACAGCATGTCTAAGTGCTACTCAAAATAGTCTATATGTTCCTGCAATCTATTTGCTGCTCCTATGGCAGGTAGTAGCATATTCAAGAAATCTTACTAGACAACACAGGAAAAAAAAAATATCCATTTAACAAACGGATACGATACGGACACGATACGATAAAAACTAAAAGACTTCATTCATACACAAAAAGCATGCCAACAATTAATATTCTATTAATAATCAAGACACGATACAGTAAGGATATGATACAGATAGGACACGATACGATAAATAAAAAAAAATTCATTAACCAACCAAGTGTTCTACTCTTTGCCTTTATTCATTCCATTCATCATTTCTAAAAAAACTTTGTTGACCACCTTGCCATTCATGCAATTGACTTTCCATTAAACTTGATTGTGGTCTTCCCCAACCTTGTGGCCCTCCTCTTATTGCACTTTGTGTGCTCGGTGTAGGCATGTAAAATTTCTAGCCTATCACAAATCGCCATGTGTTGCTAGGGCATGAAAATTGGCCAATTAAATGTTGCCAAGTGTCACAAATCAAAGTCAAAGTTTACGGATGAGCCAATTAAATGATGCCAAGTGTCCATAGGTCAAAAGACTAAGCACGATAAATGGCCAATCAATGTTGCCATGTGTTTACAAGTCAAAAGTCAAAGATATGTGAAAGGTCCAATTAAGTGACGCCACGTGTCAAAACGATGCAGTAATTTATTTATCAAGTTTGGCCAATTAAATTATGCCACTTAGTGAAATTAATTATGTATCTCATTATATATAATTATTTTTCCCAAAATGAATAAAAAGAAAGATGTTTATTAAATTCTAATTATTTTCCTTTAAATCGAATAAAGAAATAATTAGAGAGGAAAAATATGGAAAGAATTGTAGTCTTGCCATAACTCTCCATCTCCCATCCCTATAAATAGAGGTGTTCTCTCTCATATTTTTATGATCAAGACATTGAAGCTTCAACAGCTCTGAAGATCAAGTTTCAAAGCCCTTCAGAATTTCTTCAAGTCTTCAAGCATCCAAGCTCCAGAGCTCTAAAGATCAAATCTCAAAGCCCTTCAGAATTCTTCAAGTCTACATCAAACAAGACGGTTCTTCGATCACAGCCTCAAAGCTCCGAAGAACATTCAGACATTCAAGTCCAAGCTCTAAAGATCAAGGCCTTGTTCGGATGCAAAGTGAAGCCGGTTTTTGAAAACATTTTTTAAGATTGTTGTTCGGTAGAGTTTTGCAGAAGGAGACAGATTCATTTTTGGTTTGAAAGTGCTGGGCCAGTGGGCCCAGTTTTGCACAGAGAGATAGAGAGAGAGCTGGATTTTGGGTGTGAGAGTGAGGGGCCCACGCATTATTCCCTGCAGTTTTACACACACAGAGAGAGAGAGAGATAGAGGAGGAGGAAAAGTGGGGGCCCACGGTTGGGTTTTGTTGGTCAAAAAGAGGACGAAAAATATGATAAAAAAAGAGGACAAACGCAGCATTTTTTAAAAGTGGGGGGCCCACTGGTTTGGTTTTCCAAAAGAAGAGGAACACAGTATTTTTGAAAAGCTTTTAACAGTCCATCCGAACAAGGTGCAAAGCTCCAAAGCCCTTCAGAATTCCTTGAAGTCATCAACACATTCAAGCTTCCATCAGTTGTCAGAGCTATGAAGATTCAAGCCTTTAAAGCCCTTCAAAACTCTTCAAGTCTACATCAAGCGAGACGGTTCTTCAAATCAAAGCCTCAAAGCTCCGAAGAACATTCAAGCTTCCATCAGCTTTGAAGATAAAGCTTCAAAGCCCTTCAGAATCCTTTCAGTCCACATCAAGCAAGACGCCTCTTCAGATCAAAGATTCAAAACTCTGAAGAACGCTCAAGCCAAATCCACAAGTCATCAATCTACTTCTACCAAATTGAAGAAAATATCAAATTCCAATTTGAGACCAAGCTCCAAAGCCCTCAAATCAACATTTGCAAATCTGCCTCTCCTTCAACCAAATTGAAGAAGATCTCAAAGACCGAGAAGCTCGATAGCCCTCAAGTCAACGGTCACAAATTCGTCATATTTTTCCAACAAAATTGAAAAAGATTAAACAATTCAACTTAAGAAGAAGCTTCAAAGTCCTCAAGTCAATATCCGTCAAATTCGTCATCATCTTCACAAAGATCAAAGAAGATCTCGTCGTTCAATTCGAGAACAAGCATCAAGCCCTTGAATCAAACTCTTGAAGAGAAGAATCAGAGGATTATTATTTTTCATTAGAAATTACTACAGAGATTGTAAACCCTAATTTTTAATCAATAAAATTGACTTTGGTGAGCATTTTTCCGTCTTTTTCGCAGACTCGAAATTTGTGTGATACACTCGGCATCAAGTTTTGCGGATTTTGGAAGTTATGGGCCATCATGTTTGGCCACATCAATGGTCCCAAGTTTTGGCCACGTTAATGGTCCCATGTCGCTTGCGTTTTCTGCCATATAAAAAAAAAGTTAACATAAATCAATACCAATAGTGAGGACCCTTTTCACATTTTTGCACCATCTTTTCAAGACATATTTTTCTGGCACTCTGTGAATTCCCCTAAGCTGGTACACAAACAGTTGATGCTTACACACCATTCCTTTAGACTCAAACAACCAACAATTGCAATGAGTTTCATTTGTTTCAACATTGAAATGAATTTTAAATGGCACACACTTCTGAAATTGCTCTTCTTCTTCTCCAACTGTAATCAACTCTTGCATCTCATGTAATGTCACAACATCACCTAATTTTGTTTCACCTAACGAACATACCATTTTTTCAACAAATTGCTCATGAAACTCTCTAACCTTGGCAAGAGTGTAGATGCTTTGAAATTGCTTCTCAAACCCATCATTAGTTATGAAAGGAATGAAAGACTGCCAACTATTGTGATCTTGTTGTTTTTCATTTTCCACCTGTTTGGTCAATGCATTTTCATATTGCTCAATGAATTGTTTCAAGGTTGTCGTAGAAGTAATGTAGCCATCAAAATATGCATTCATACTCTTGCTTCTTTGTGTGGATGACATTCCCGCCCAAAACACATGTTTCACAAAAGCTGGCACCCACCGTTCCTTCTCCAAATACAACCCATATAAACTTTCAGTGGGATACTTGGGTAATCTATATGGGCATGACCGCATGGGAATGCAATTTAGCGTTCGAATAAGAGATTTTGAAAAACTAATTACGATATTAGATTACTTTGGTTCAACAAATAGCCTTAATTATTTCCTTACTGAAAGCATCTAAACATCAAAATGGGTATGGTACAACAAATAGCCTTAGTTGTTTCCAAATCAGGTACGTCTTCTTCGATTAGGCGTCATCGTGGTGGATTTGCTGGGGGTGGACGAGGTTAGGTCGTTGGTGGTGGTCAGCAACAGAGGAAAATCGTCTCTCTCTCTCTCTCTCTTTTCAGATCTGGAGAGCCCTCGCCAAAGAGACTAAAACCTAGACATGTCAATTTTGAAATTTTCAGTTGGACGTCATCGTGGTGGAGTTGCTGGTAGTGGATGGGACTGGGTCGCTGGTGGCGGTGGTGGATGGGACTGGGTCGCTAGTGGCGGTGGTGGATGGGGCTGGGTCGCTGGTGCTGGTGGTGGACGGGGTTGCGTTGCAAATCATATTCGTCCCCCCCCCCCCCCCCCCCCCCCCCGTGATCTGCCCGCAAAAATGGAGAAAAAACCTTTGGGTTAAGTGGCAGGGCCCACATGACAAATGGCCAGCGTGTGGGAGAGTGTGAGCCAAAGGGTGTGTATCTATCATTATTGTTAGAAGATTAATAGTCTTGCATGTTTTGAAGACAACAAAATAATAGAAAACACAAGGACAAGGACCATACCATGGTACTCCAAAAGTTTCCCCGCATTGATACCTGTTGGATTGCAGAAAAATATTCTTGTTTATCAAAAACTTTTGATGAACAAAATAACACCACTCGAATACATAATCATAAATACCTTTACCAAGTCTTTCACCTTTTGTTTGGTTGCCTTCAATTCCTCACTTGCGATCCAAGTGTCTCGCCTCCTCAGTAATATTCACCCTTGCCACTCTCTTCTCTTTATGTGTTTTAATTTTGTGAGACACTCAAAAATTTTGATGGCCAATCTTTTGTGTCTAACGTCTATTATATAGACTCACATAGATAGAGTTTGCAATTGGGTGTGATCCTTAGGGATCTCTACCTTTTAGTTGTGGGAAACAACTAAAAGACTTCTCTTCTATTTGTATCAGGATAACACTTGTCTTATATATTCTTTTTAATTATCACCTAAAGAGATAATTATATAGCTTCCACCAATCACAATAATGTCCATCAACACATTGCAATTGAACCTCTGAAAATAGAGAATTACAAGTGAGGCCTTTTTCCTACAATTGTCTACTAATTTCCTTCCACCAACTTATATTCCATTAAGCCAATAGGCATGGATAAATTCACACCGTCAAAACCCTAGCTTATGCACAACATTCTTAATTTTCACTTTCTAGTTGCACCCCAAAAGACAATTCAAAATTTTGTTTTGTAGTATAGTATTTATACATATAAATTACCAAAAACATTTTACTAGGCTAGTTTTTTTCTGGTCCAACATTATTGTGAAAATTGCTTGAATATACATTCTCACTTTGAGAATGGTGGATTCCTTGTTAAGCACTAATATAAATTAACTGTCACCCACATTATCCAACATGTCCGTATATAGCCTTTAATTCAGCATCACTGACTGACAATGTCAAAGTTAAATGAATAAACAATTAATTTATACTAGCCTCTCAGGTCAAAGGAAAATAAGTAAATAGTAGTAGAACTACCTTTCTAATATGACAGTGTTCCTTCTATAGGTGTTCTTAAACTGATCCTTTCAATGAATGTACTTGTTACATATCATCCACTTGTTTGTCTAGGGTCACTATCTCAATGATGGAGAAAATCATTCTATCTTATGGCAACATAACAAGTGTAGGCCATAATAGGTGTGAGGCCCAATCAACACCCATAGCCTAGAATATTATTGGGTCTACAAGGCACTGAAAAAAAAAACATAACTCCTCGCCTTTGGTTCATTAACCATTGGCATGTTTTTTCTACAATGTTACCCAAGGGACCTTATGTTCACATCTTATGTGACATCAAATAATAACGTTACCCAAAATAAACTCAAGGTTCATCCATATTTTGAGAGAAACCAAATGATTTGATTGCCTCGTCAAAACGAATATTCCAACTGTGAGATAGTTGCCCTTTATTGTTCACGCTTATGTCATCCATTGGTTCATGTACTACTTCTTCAAGAACAACTTTTGTTCTATTTTCATTGAAACCATAATCCTCTTCAAGAAAAATAGCATTTCTTCTTATAATAGCTTGGGAGTATAGTAGTAGTATCCAAACGACGTTTTGGGATATCCGAAAGAAAACATCTATCAATCCTTGATTCCAGCTTGTCAACATTTGTTCTTTTAACATGTGCTGGACAAACCCATATTCTAATATGCTTCAAACTAGGCGGCTTTTTCCCAGCCCATATTTATAGGGGATTTTAGGAACTGATTTTGTAGGAACTATATTCAACAAGTAAATAGCAGTTTCTAACACGAAAACCCCAAAAAGAAATTGGCAATTCCTATAAGCTCGCCATTGAACGAACCATATCCAATAAGGTTCTATTCCTTCTTTCTACCACCCCATTATTTTGTGGTGTACTAGGAGGACTTAGTTTGAGATATGATACCATTTTCTTTTAGATAATTGTACGGGGATAAATCCACGTAAGGTCTTGGTCACGTGCTTTCTTGATGTAACCCTAAATCTGCAACACAGAGAAAGGGTCAGAACACTTTGCCTCTCATCAGCAAAGGCCCTCCGATGTTTAAGTTACTATCTCGTACTAGAAATCACAAATCACTCAATGCGTATGAAGGGGTTTCACAACATACCTTTTTTCATGGGTCTGGTGCTTTATTTATAGGTGGAGATGGCTTAGGCATCTCGTGCCCTTGTTTCCTTTTTGCTATTGGAATCCTTTTTCTAATAGGACTTTCCTGTAGAAGCAAGGTTCCATATCCTGCTAGATCTTGTCTAGCAATGGTCCTTCTTTCCATATAGGATTCTTTCCTATATGGGGCATGCTCATAATCACGTTAGAACTTCCCATATAATTCTCCTATTTTACGTGATTGTTCTTTATCTCATAAGGAACCGCATATTCTGCAATGTCTCACCGCCTTGTATAGAGCGATGCCCATATCTGCCGAACTGAGTTATGTATTCCAGAATGTCGTTAAGCCTTATACGTAGCCTACCTAGCTCGGCTAGGTCAGGGGTATCCCCTTGTAATTCATGCCGAGCTAGCACGTCCTGGTATATTAATTTACTCTGACATTATTCGTGGTCAGTACAGCTCAGCACAGGGCTAAGGCTCCCCTATTTGGTGCCGAGCTACTCACCCTCCCGTGGTGACTACTTAAGGCATGTGCTAGGCCCATTACTAGGGTAATCAGGTATTATCCACTCCAATAATTTCTGAATCATCCGAAAGGTACTCCCCTCCAAGATCTGATCAAAGAGTCTTAGTACTTTTTCCAAGTTGTTTTTTCTACTTCATTACGGAATTCTTTGAACTTTTCAAAAGATTCAAATTTATGTTTCATTAGGTACAAATAACCATACCTAGAAAAGTCATCAGTGAACGTAATAAAGTAGTAAAAACCACCTTTTGTCATGTGATTCATTGGACCACAAACATTAGTGTGTATTAATCCTAAATTTTTTGTCGCTCTAATACCTTTTCCTAGAACATGGGCTTTAGTCATTTTTCCTTGTAAGCATGGCTCACAAGTTGGATAAGGCTCAATTTGTAAATAATTTAAAGGCACATCCTTAACCAATCTATTTAGACGTTCTAAATTGATATGACAAAGTCTCAAATGCCACAAGTACGTTTGATTAACATCCATTTTCTTCTAAGGGGCAATACATAAGCAGTATCATTCTTAACACAATTTATAGAATTATCAATAGGACCAATTATATAAAGACCATCCAATAAAATACCAGAAACCACAAATTTATTATTGTGATTAATAACAACTCTTGTACTAAAAGAAATTGAATATCTGAACAAAACTAATTTCAAAATAGAAATTAAATTCCTACGAATTTCTGGCACATATAGACAATCTACTAAAACTAAAGTTCCATTAAATGATAATTCCAAATTGAAGTACCCATGGAAACAGCTGCAATAGTTGCACTTGTTCCCAACTTTATTAGCATCTCCCACTCCTTAAAATTTCGGGTCTCGTTGCAAACGTGTGAGGTTGCACTAGAATCTACACACCTAGCATTAGGAGGACAAATTATTAAATTGGCTTCAATAACAAGCAAACTAGACATACCTTCCAAAGGTTTGTCCTTTTTCAGCGTTCCCAAAAAGTTACGGCAATTTCTATTCCAATCCATATAGTTTGGTCCAACCAAACAATTATCGTCAAGAATTCTGGACAAAGGGTTAAGATTAGATATTTTGAATCTTCATATTTAAAGAGACAATAAAACAAACAACAATATTAAAAATGTGTCAAATTTAATTTTGCATTCATGTAAATAAGTACTCCATTGGATTCGACATTTTGAAACTACAATGGTTTTGTTCGCTAGAACCATAAAATTTTATAACCCCACAAATATAACAATTATTTGAAAAACTTCATAGTGAACATGCATTGGAAACCCAAACTTGCATATACAAAAATTTCTTGTGAAATAAATGTACACACCTTGAATGGGTGGGTAGTTGCTACCCATCATAATATCATCAAATGTTATCACTTTTAAAATAAATTTATTTATAACTTCCAATTTTCTTTTAGCCTCCAAATCAACTCATATGACACCTTTAGGCTGTCATATAGTATTTGTCCAAGTGCAAACCATTGTCTAGATATATCGCATGAACATGTAAGATTACGCCTTTCTTTTAGTTGACACTCCCGCTAGTCATACAAAAATCTTTTATGTGAAAATAAAACTAACTAATTAATTAAAATACAATTGACCCTTTTGGTATCAATTGAATCCCAATTAACCAGAAACTTTATTTACCAACAATGCAGGGTTATAAGAATTATTTCCTTTAAATAATCCTATTTAACACTTAGTATTTTTAAATTAGGGTTTACCATTATTGTATCCATATACATAACATTAACTTGGGATTCTATAAAACAAACTTTTATAATATATCCCCTTTTCATTGTAATGAAACCAGTCAAAAGAATAATTATAGATATTCCTTTTTAACAAGTTTATTTTAGAATAATTATGAGTACCTTGATTTATGCTAATAGATAATTTATGCTAATAGTTTATTTTAGAATAATTATTGATTTATGCTAATAGTTTATTATTTGTGAGTACCTTGATTTAACTATTCTAATTTTTTCTCAATGGGATCCTTGAATTGGTGCCAAAAAAAATTCATGCTAATAGTTTATTTTTTGGTGCAAAATGCTTAGTTCTCCTAAAAGGGTGTGCATATTTGGGATGGAGGGAGAAATAACTTTGCTAAAAGCAATAAAATGATGCTATAGCACTCCTACTTAAGCAGGTAAATATTATTTTAGACAATTATTACCTCTAATGCAAAAAAAAAAAAAAAAGAGAATGGTTAGGTAAAATAATGAGTCTAGCTAGAGCTTTAGATTTAGAGAAAGATAAAGAAACCTAACAAAATAAAATAAAAAATAAAACCATCAATGCAAGCAATGGGCTTAGATGATTATTGATACTCTTGATTTTATTATCAAATTGTGAAAATATACCTAATGGGAAGTAAAATATTAAAAATAATAATAATTTTGTGTCAAAGAAAATAAAGTTCTAAGAAAAAAGTAAATAATTAAGTTAGTTTTCATGCCTTTCGAAATTTTAATGCAATATAATCTCAAATAAGAAAAAAAAAATAAAGCCAAGTTCAAATTTAAGGGCATTAACGTCATTTCACTAACAAAATTAACACCGTTGGGCGAAAAGTAATGGCAGGGGAGGTAAGTGACAATTATTTTCAAAAGTAAGGGAGGGCAGTGGTATTTCAGAAAGAAGAGGGGAGGTCAATGTGTTTGTTAGAAACCTTAGGGAGGTCAATGAAATTTTCCCTTCTATACTTAAACATGTTGATGTCATTGGTATTTTTACAGGGATAGGACACTTCTGTAGGCTTTGTTGTCAACTACTGTGCCTTTGCCCCTCCAATACCAAGTTTGATACTTTGAATGAGCTCTTTCTACCTCTATCCCTTGATTTCATGTTGTAAGCTTTGTATATGCCCACCTATCCGTATGTATGGATAGAACGACATTTACTTTAAGACAAATGTATAGGTGGGAGACGAGGCAAATTTGTTGAGATTTTATTTGTAGCATTAAGATTCTTGAAAATTACATCTAGTTTTCTTGATACTCACACATCCTGCAATATCATGTTGTTTTATTTAGCTTCTTTTAAAGAATAGTAAGCTTGAATTTTCCGTTTATAATCTATCATTAATAGATTATGTCTATCATTAGACATGGACAAGAGCTGGATGGCATTAGCTAGGACTGCTAATGGAAGAATGATTGAGCCATATCGTGATAGTGTAATGTCATTTCTTCATTTTTCTATGGAAGTTGTGAACCCACACGAATATATTATGTGCCCATGTACAAAGTGTGTAAACTATTGTTCGCTATTGACTAACCATATTGAAGTACATTTGCTCCAACATGGTATTATGCAAAGCTACACTATTTGCATATGCATGGAGAACCTCATATGTCAGATGAGGGTCATCATCACTATGAAATGGTTGGCAATAAGGATAGAGATTGAGGGGTATTGATGTATTGGTAGAAGACCAAATCAGAGGGGACTCGACAAATACAAACCAGGGAGAGGAAGTAAAAAGGTTTGATAGACTATTAAATGATGCTAAGCGTGAGGTGTACCCAAATTGCTCAAGTTTTACTTTATTGAGTTTTGTTATTGAGTTGCTCAATTTGAAGGTAACAAACCACATAACCAATAAAGCAATTGACATGTGGTTTCATTTCTTGAGAAGACTTTTACCATAGGGTAACTTAGTTCCCAAGCCCACCTATGAAACTAGAAAAATAATACGTGACTTGGGTATGTCATATGAGCTCATTGATGCTTGTACTAATGATTGTGTTGTTTTTGGGAAGGAGAATGCAAAGTTGGATAAATGTCCACACTATAATGTATCTAGGTACAAAACCAATCATGGGAGGGGGAAAAAATCCATCCTCATTGCCTCCCCTTGTCAAGTTGCAAAGTGAGACAGATGCATCTAGCAGTGCTGGTAAGATGGTTAAGTTACATTATTGGGAAAATTTTAACTTTAATTTCGGCTTCTAACTATTTAAAACATACTATTGTGCCACTAAAGTAGCTCCTCAGAAACGTGCATGTGGCCGTGGCCCAACACGCGGACTCGAAATCCAAGGACTTATTGACAAATATGGGAAAAAGCTACTTGTTCTTATTCCGCAAGAGCATCGTGCTCCAGTGGAGCTTTATGCTTCTAAATTAGCGTCAAAGATTAGTGTTGAGGTTCGTGAACATCTACAAGACCTGAGCGTTAAAAGTTGGAAGGCTATGGATGAGAGTATTAAGGCACCTTTGTTTCAACGCCTAAAGGTACTTGCAACACCTTTTTTTTATTTTTGTATTTACCTGATAGCACATAATTAATGATTACGACTAATTTTTTTTTTTTACAGGCTCAATTTGACTTGGAAGGAGATTCAATTGACGTTCATAAGGCAATAGCAACAAAGTGTGGGCGAAGATTGAGAGATCACACCCATAGATTGTATACAAATTTCAAAAAGCCTAAGAATACCAAGGGAGAAGAGTATGAAAGAAGTCACCCACCTCCTAAAATTAGCATGGAGCAGCGGTCTAGTTTGATTGAGAAGAAGTGGACTAACAAAAAGTGGATGGTAACCAAACCTTTTACTGTTTCATATGGGACTCAATTCAATGTTTTGGGCACTCAAATATGTTAAAGACCTCTCTTTGAAACTTGAATCAAATATTAGGTAATTGAGTTGGCCTTTCTTTGTTTCATTTGTTGTTTGTAGATTGATCATTGGCAAACACAAATAACAAATTCAATAATAAAGCAAAGCACAGATGTGGTTCAAAGTCTCTACCTGTTAGAGTAAATGAATATGTGCGTTTTCATTTCTCTTTTTAAGTTTGATAAGTTCATTGGCATGATAAATTAACCTCCTGAATGTGAAACTAACAAACTAGGTTGTAAAACATGGGGGTGAACTGTCAAACTTACCAGAGTTCTATAAATCCACGCACTATAATGGCAACAAGGATCAGTGGATTGCTCCAGAATGCCAGACTAACTATGTACGTATGTCAAGTAATTTGTGGATAGAAAATCAGTATATATTTCGTATTACTAATCTTGCTTCGATTTATTTAAAAATGGTAGGAGAAAATGAAACAAATCTAGGCTGAACATAATCAAGCTCGTGTGACCCCATTAACACAGGAGTTATCCATTGAGGCACTGAAAAAGAGACCAGGTTACGTGAAACTACTTGGCTTGAGGCCTTCCTCCTCTATTAGAACCACATGCGAATCTGCCACAATCAAAGAATATGAGACACGCCTCGAGAAGAAGTTAGAGGCACAAGACGAGACCATAAAGAAGCTTTTGGAGGCAAATAAGCAGCAACAGGTGAAATGCCAGCATGATGGAGTTTCTCACTGAAAAAGGATACATTGGACATCTTCGGAGAGGTGGATTATCATCCAATGATTGACTGGTTAGTTGAATTCTTTTATCCTTTTCATACTCTTTGTAATGAACTTTTCTGCAAATACTAGAATGGCATAACTCATTTAGTGTACTGTGTATAAACAAATAAGGGATAGACCAACAACGTAGATAACATTTCTTTCAAAAGTTGACCTGCTATGGACTGCGTGTAGTATTTCATTGAGTATCTAAGTGGGGCTGCAACAATCTCGGTGCATTTTTTTTTTTTAACTAGATTTGGTTAAAATTCCAAGATGGGTTAGGATTGTCTTGGAAGCGGCTCCAGGAAATAACTTCAGGGTGTTCAAATATAGTACACAAAATTGCTTGTTTTAATAGTTTATTGCACACCACACTGTTGGTACTGGGGTAATTTCGTGGAGTCCTGAGTTCGGGGGATACTTTTGTATGTCTCTACTGAAACTTTTATTCGTTTGTGCTGTTGAGTTTTTTCAAGTTCTGAGTTATTTGGTCATATAATTCTGGTGTTTGATCATGATTATTGTGGTGTTATTATGGTGGAATTCTCCGTTCTGGAGATGTTTTTTGCTCGTCTTAGCTGCTGCGGTTTTTTAAGTCTGTGTTTTTGGGGTTGCACAGATACTGATAGTAAAATGATGTTAACTCACTGTAATGAGGGAAATAAACTTGAAAGCTTCATTTAAGAACTCATTCACACCATAAAACACCATTAATATATCATAAAACATGTTTTTCATCCACACAAAAAGCAAAACAGAGACCTCTCACTCTTTTATGCAAAGAAAATGACTTCTAGTAAGGGTTTTGAGGCAAATAGATGGTTTTAATCCCATAAGAGGTCATTTCCTTCCTTAAAAAACATGATTTTTTCACCTTTTAAAGTAGAAAACAGAAGGTGTACAGTTTGTTTCTGGGATTTAAACCATCATCAGCATAACTATAGACCAAGATAAAACATTTTAAGATAGAAAAAGATGAAAATGAACAAGGCCTGAAGCTGCTCCTTCAGGTGCCTGAAGCTGCTGCTTCAGGTGTCGAGCAAAAATGCTCTTTTGATATATTTAAGTCATTGTAAGCCCATTATTGGTATCAAGAACCAACATGAACCTACTGACTTCCCTCAACAAGAACTTTGTAACACTGATTGAGGTAGGTTTACTACCTTTTAGAGCATAAAATTGATGATTGAACAATGGGAATGGTTTTTTTGGTGGAACGTATGGTGATTTTGGACTGATTTTTATGAGTGAGAGGTGGCTGGATTGATTGATTTTTTTCAGAATGTGGTGGAACCCTTTCAAATGAGGGGTGTGAGGGTTTATATAATGCTCCAAAGGGTGGTTTAGGCCCCCTAGGGGTCATTTTAGGGGTTGATTTAGGCCAAGACGCTCCTCCCCTGAAGTAATCTATAGGATCATATCATAATCATTACACCCAATATATTCCCGCTCAAATTTTGAAATTCTGGAAAAAGAGCTTCAGGCGCCTAAAGCAACCCTTCAGGCGCCTAAATGGAAGGCTTCAAGTGCATGCGGAAGGTTCAGGTGCCTAAAGGTGATGCTTCAGGTGCATGAGAAATGTTCAGGCGTATGGAATGGATTCAACGGTTTCTTTTGGTTTTTGGTTTGGAAGTGTTTGGTAGGTTTTGGTTAAATTCCGATCATCTCTTTTAAGCTCTACAAAGTGTTTGAAAGTTCATTTTCATCATCGAGAACGCTATAGATTTTCGTGGACCCAAATTGGGGTGTCTACAAGCATCAGTTGTATTAAATTTTACCTTTTGTTTTTGGGGCCTAAACTTTATTTTGACAGGTTATTTTTTATGGTTTGGACCGTGATGCCATTATTAGGTTTTATGAATTGGCTATGTTGTATTGTTTTGACGTTTTGTTTAAGTAAAAACTGATGGATGTATGCTATATAGTTTTTGGTTGTCAATGAATGACTTCTATAAATTAGTTGGGAATGTGTGGAAGAAAACCTGTTGGAGAGGAATTATTTTGTTTCCTATATGTATCATTAGCGAGAAAAAAATTTCTCTCTGAAAGTTTTGCCCCTAAAAATTCACCTAGCAAGCAATGTTTAGGCGACAAAATTTAGCAAGGAAAAATTTCCTACTAGATTGTCCAATTTTGGCGAGAAAAAATTTCCTCGCAAATAGTCTTGATTTTGGTGAGAAAAAATTGGCTCGCAGGTTGTCCAAATTTGGCGAGGAAAAATTTCCTCACAGATTGTCAAGATTTGGCGAGGAAAACATGTTTCCTCGTAATAAGCTTTTGCGACACAGTATAGGCGAGGAAAGTGGATAAGGAAAAATTTCCTCTCCAATAGCTTTAGCGACGAAAAAGGGTACTTTGGCAACAAAATTTTTTCATCACGATACCAAAGTTTTGTTGTAGTGGTCTATTACCCGGCATTAACGAGAAATTGTAAGAGATAGAGAGAATTCTATAGTTAAGTCGTGTTCACTATGTGCAAGTAGGAGATGTAATTGAATGCCCATTGGCGGGGAAACTCAAGCATCAAGAGTGGAAAATCAAAGGGTTTATTTATAACTTATGGCTCCAGTAGTCGGGCAACTCAAGCTTCAAGAGAGGGTAATCAAAAGGTTTATAACCTATGGCTTGATTGTAGTGGTTTCACAACCCTTAGCTTTCCATGGTTAATGGGTGCTAAATGGGTTGATGGCTATATAAGATTGCCTCCGTTGAAACCATGGGATCAAGGAAAAAGTCTGTATCGCTCTCATCGGTCCTAGAATGTGGATGTCTATGTAAAACTCTAGTAGTTTACACGCTTCCGCAGTGGCGGAGCCACATATGGACCAGTGTGGACACAATGGGTTGATGGCTATATAAGATTGCCTCCGTTGAAACTATGGGATCAAGGAAAAAGTCTGTATCGCTCTCGTCGGTTCTAGAATGTGGATGTCTATGTAAAACTCTAGTAGTTTACACGCTTCCGCAGTGGCGGAGCCACATATGGACCAGTGTGGGCTTGTGCCCACACTAATTTTTGGGAGGAATTTTTTATTTTTTATTTTTTGTAGAAAAATATAAATTGGTACATCACTTTTTTTATAATATTAATTAGTGTTCTTGAGGCGCCATTAGTTGATATTATAATGTCATTTTCCTGTGCATACTTATGTGGGACTCAAGACTAAATATTACCTGAATATGAGATGAGGGCCGGTAACAAAAACTGAAGGAGAAGGGTGTTAGGGTATCAGGTGGCGTGCCCCAAACTCACTGAATAACTAATTACTCACAAACAAGCCTCAATTCACTAAATTTTCCTCAAAACTATAACTTATTTATGGAACCCCAAACCTCTATTGACTCGAACCCCAGACCTTCCCCTTGGAAGCCAATGGGTACAACCAAATAGGCTACAAGACACATCTATCCATAAAATCGTAAGTCAAGCGAGACTTATTTCAAATTAAAATCAAGACATGTTATTCTTTAAGAAAAGATTTTTTTCCACAACAGAAGTACTGATGTTTATGAATTGTGCCCTCACTATCCCAATTTTCTGACTACGCCACTACGCTACTGGGTTGGAGTCGTGGGTAGTTTCCAGGCAAGCAATGGAAGAAGTTGAATGCTATCACCGATTCGACTCCAACACCGTACAGTATGTTTTCCGCTGCCAATTCCTAACAAAAAATTATTGAATTGCCCCGACACTCTACTAATCGCTAATAATAGAGCCACCGGCCTGTAATTCACTATGTTTAGCCTTACAAAACACAATTGTGTCATCGCCGACCAAAATATGACAGATAGGAGGACAAAGCTATCCTTGAGGAGGAAACTGTGGAGCCGTTGATCCATTACACTAGAGCTATATTTATGATTCATGTAGTACTAATTTTACTTTCAATCAATGTAATCCTACTCTAAACCTTAAGGCCTCGTTTGATTCGCGGACTAAAATAAGTGGAATTGATAGTCCTGGGATTAATAGTCCGGGATTATTTGTCCTGAGACTAATTTAGTATTGAATCTCACTCAATCCTTTGTTTGATTTGTGTAGGATTAATATTGGGATATCCCGTATTTCGGTCAATCCCATGTTTGGTTCCCCAAACTAAATTTTGGGATTAATTTTACTCTCTCTCTCAATCTCTCAAACCAGTGAAGTAATACGAGTAGCAACAGAGAAATCAAGATCGACACAGGATTTCACGTCTACCCAGAAAACCTACCAAGTTGATCGAAGTCTACCTAGAAAACCTTCAAGTTGATCGAAGTAATAGGAGTAGCCCAAAGCATCAAGTCTACCCAGAATGGGTTGTAAAACTATGAACCAACAGAAACATAGGAACTATAACCCAATTTACCAATGAGATCGATTGTGACGAAAGCTAATCAATACAAACAACGCGCAAAATTACCAATAATATCCAACAAAAATCAGATCCCCATTTCCAGCACCACAATACAAACAACGCACAAAATTCTTTACATAAATCCAAAAAAATACTGCAAAATATCTATCGGAAACAAATTAAGAAGACCTAATCGAACCTGATATTGAAGAAGGAGATAAGACTTTGACGAAATCTCAGATCGTTTGGTTTGTGACACCAGGTAATCTATACAAGACAAGGGCAGTGAACAAATGGATGAAAGGTGAAGAGGTGATGGTGTAGAGAGAGAGAGAGAGAGCAGGCGTGAGAGGAGGAAGAAGAATGGCAATTTTGTAATTGTTGATGGAGATCTTCCGTGTCTTTTATCCTGGACTAATTAGTCCCACACCCCACCAGGTATTACACAGTCCCATACGTATTGGACTAAAACTGTCCTAGGATTGTTAATCCCATGCGATTTTTCAGGAACCAAACGAGGGACTATGCGGGATTAGGTACAAATAGTCCAATCCCAGCTACTTAATACCCGAATCAAACGAGGCCTAAGTATTTTGATGATGATGGAATCAAACAAATGTTCATCTTTTGATTGTCTTTTTAAATCATCAAATCTTTTTAAAAAAGTATTTAAAAAATCGAAGCGTAACACATCCTATAAAATATGTAAATCTCATGAAATTAATTTATAAAGATGAAATTAGTAATACAACACGCCACTTATTGTACGGATAATCGGTACCTAAAATCATTATTATATGCTGCAATGGGCAAGCTTGGCAAAGGGTATTTAATGAGGACTGCAAAAAGATTCGGAAAATCCAAGGGTACCGACCCCCTGGTACAGACCTTGTATTGACCGGTGCCGGGATCCTCTTTTGGGTCCCACATGGTCGATCCGAGCTGTTCATTCATTCCAAAATCAAATTCTGAGGGGGACCCCCGCAGAAATTAACTCAATCGGACTTTCCTACATGCTCTATCCAAATCGCCCCATTTCGGTCACCAGTTCAGTTTTTGAACGAAATCGGTTGATTTTGGATCAAGCACGTAGAAACGTTCGATTAAGTTGATTTCCATGCAAGCCCCCTCGGAATTTGATTTTGGGATGAATGAACGGCTCGGATCAACTGTGTGAGACACACAATGGGGTCCCCGGCGCCTGTCGGTGCACCATCGGTGCACCCGAACTGTACCTATAGAACTGTTGAAAAAGATTTATACCAAATACCGGATATGTAGTCCCCATGAAGATTCATTGTTCATATCCGTATCGTTCCGGTTAAACAAATAGAGGGTTGGTAAAAATTTTCTTTTATTAATTCTTTTATGACAGGAAGGTTTATCAACATACGGTAATTAAGTAGTATTAGGGAATGAGAGAAATTTGTATTTATTTTTTTTATTTTTTATTTTTTGGTACCAAGAGAAATTTTTTTGAGGTGTCCCGAACAATTTCGGCTGCTAATTTAAAAAATTGAATGGTTCGGATTCAAAGTCACAGTACCTTTTTTTTTTTGGTAATTCCAGACGGTATTTAATGAGGAAACAAGAGTAATTAATCCGAGCTATTAAAAGTTTGAAATGCACCGCCCAAATCTCGCCGGTGCAAACACCCCGTTGTGCCGGCTCTGTAAAGAAGATAACCACTTAATAGAGCTCCGGTCGTACAAAACTTAATCGTTTAGAACTTTCAATGCAGTCTACCTAGTACCTATACGGTTGTGAATTTTGTGAGGGGAAGTGGATTGAATGTGCTCCTTTCCCGGCTTTAGCAATTAAGGCCAGCATACATATTCATAGGCAGCTTTCTTATTTTGATGTTGAGGTACATAATATATTTCACATTTTTAGAGAGGGATTCACTCATATATAAATCAAATTATGTGTACAAGATTAAGCCTGTGAGATTCAAGCATCATGTTTTTTCCATATGTAATTTCAATTCACATGAACACATCCACAATTCCAATTCAAGAAAACCGAAATTTTGAATGAAAATTATATACAAATACTTTTTATTCGTATATAATTTCTGAAATCAACTAAAGAAAGCCAACACCAAGGTTTTAAATAGCAATATCCGAATACGTAACGGTATCGGTGATACAGTCAAATATTGGCCGATATCAGCCAATATCGGGCGCCACCATTACCACTCCTTTACCACCTCCGCCCAACGCCATCTCCATCTCAGCCGCCCTTGCCTCCTCCTTAAACTTCTTATAAACATCACTCCTGTAAAACTTCCTAGTCCTAACCACCAAAATTACCGAAACAAGGGCCCCAAAAACTGCCACCAACGTAATAATAATAAAAGCCAACTTAAAACAATCCACTCCACTGCAATTCAGTTCCTCCCCCGCCTTTCTAACAATCCCCGCGGCAGCCAATTGTCTCTCAGCCTCTTTGTCATAGAGGTGGCCTGTGACCCTAACATTGAGTAGATACAACCCAATCGGGCTAGCCACCGATCCGAAATTGTATAGGGTCGAGTAATACTTGAGCCCGAATATTTCGGATATGATTGCGAAGATGAGCGGCCATTGGGCTCCGAACGAGAATCCGATGATGACTGAGGCAATGTATAGGCCGTTGGGGACGTCGAAGGCGATTAGGAGATGGCCGATGCAAGAGAATAGGAGGATGAGGGTGAGGAAAAAAGGACGGGGAAATTTGTATTTGGTAAGGAAAATTTCAGAGATGAAACCGGCGGAGACACGGCCGAGATAGTTCCAAATGGACACAAGGGAGACGAAGGTGGAGATGGATTTGGTGGGGTAGCCAAGGGAAGTCCCGATCTGGCCGAGGTTGTCGATGGCGGTGAGGGTGCCACCGATGCCGCAGATGGTGGAAAAGAAGAGGATGAACATGTCGATGCTGAAGAGGGCTTGGAGGATGGTGAAGTCGTCGCCCCTTGTTGGCGGACGAAACACGGTCTTGAAGCAGGAGACTTGTTCTTGCTGCGTCTGTGAGGTGGGTAGTGCTTTTGGAGCTACAAGAGGGAAATCCAAAAAAACAATACTTATGTACTTTTTTGTTTTTTGGTAAGTAAATACTTATGCACTTGCATAAAATGAAATCAAATATGATTTTTCAGGTATGAATTTTTAAGTATCTGAATTATGCTCATATTGTAGTGAGCCCAGGGGCGGAGCCAGCAATGTAGATAGTGAGATCAAATTCTTATCTAAAATTATACAGCATAATATTCTGATCATGAGAGCAAAATAATTTTTATAAGAGAGTAAATACAAATTCTAAACATTGTTTTTGAAACAACTATCGAGGTCTTTTCACATTTAAACTACGCGGTGATTTCCATTATGCAAAAATTTATGATGTTTTTTCATTTTAGACATAAGATTTCACCAAGTAATTCATGTTACAATGAGAAATAACTTCTTCGCAATTCACATAATAAAAAGATACCTTGGGTTAAATGTTTAGGGCAATATTGCAATTTTAATGAGGTCAATTTCCTAATTAACTTACAATTCTCTATCAATGATACTATGAATTTTAGAACATTGAGTGAGGTCAAGTAACCCCCACTTGATACTATGAATTTTAAAACAATTTAAAAACGATATGCGAAAGTACATTTTTAAACGTCCGCAAAAATACACTTTTTCCAAGTGGATCACTTAAAAAGGGACGAAGGGAGTAGTAGAATAAATACTAAAAAAAAAACTCTCAATTCTCAAATTTTCAACTCAAAAGTAATATTTTATCCTTTTTTACCAAAATTGTTCTTTCGAGTACTGAAGGAATAAATAGCTATTAATAAATTTTACCCGTTTGATCAAAACAACTCCTCCAACGAGTAAAAAGGGGATCCGTGCTATGCAATAGGTGTTGTGCGCTGTATTGTGCGGCAAAACTACGTCATTTTACTTGATTTTTGTGCACACTTCCAAAGCTTTCAAGGGCTTTGTTTGGAGGAAGGAAAGAATTATTACAAAGTGCCTAAACCTAAAGTGTCTAAATCCAAAATGCCTAATCCAAGTGCCTAAACCTACTATACCCTATCCCAAAGAGTCTAAATCCCCTAAAATTGAACCCCAAAATTAAACCCCACATTTAACTCTCCAAACAGAGCTCTTGGATATACAAACAAAATGAACAAAACGACGTAGTTTTGCCGCACAATATGATGCACAACACCTACCGTATAGCGCCTCCCCCGGATTCTAAAAAAAGAACTTATTTTGATTGAGAATATGTAATATTTGATACTCTTTATTATTTTTTATGATCTAAATGGATAAATTTTTACACATAAGTTAAATTTGGCTCATTTCATAACATGTTTGAACAGAAGGTTATCAGAAAAATGGACACAGGGTTGCTGCTGTGCAGCCCCCGCAAAGCAAGTGTTATGCACCATCCGAGCCGTCCGTTGCTTGGATGGACGGCTCAGATTTCACCTCAGCACCTTTGCATCCGAACCGTTCGTTACATACATGCCAGATGAAATCTGGGCCATCCATCCGAGTAACGAACGGCCCGGATGGTGTACAGCAACTGCTGTGCAGGGACTGCACAGCAGCAACCCTAAATCCCAGAAAAATGCACATAGAAATCAAAGGGAGTTCCCTGCTATTTCTCATATCTGCATGAAATTATCTGTTATTAAAGCAAACATCAACGAGTGTTAGCGAAATATACCCTTTTATTGCGCGTAACGCTTGACCTTCGCAATGGACCTAAGTGGGTGTGGGATTGAGTTGAAGGGCCGTAATGTGTGATTTTGGAGATTGTAGCTAACGAATCTAATAATATTCGTTTCAAATAATTTTAATGAAGTTCTAGGAAAATGTTGCCCAATACCTTCTACTTCTGTAGTTATTGCTGCGTCATTGATGGAACATGACGACGGCGACGGCTGAGCCACCATATCTCCTCCAATTGGCTGCTCCGTCACAATTTTCAACTGACTCGACGATCCATTCATCGCTTGCAATTTCTTCCTCATCCAAATATCATATTCCTCTTTAATCACAATTGCCAGCGGCAGAAACAACAATACCAACACAGCCGCCGCACTTCCGCTATACGCCGCCCTACTAAACTGAAAGTGTTGCTCCACTACAATTATAATCATAAGAAACCCAGCAAGTCCGAGCGATATAAACAGGAAATTGTAAAACACTATGAGCTCCTTAGGCAGTTGGATCACTTTCATGATCCGAATGGTACGGAGAAAAGCAAAGGAGATCGCTGCCGGGAGCCAGCCGATAAAGAGGATGAGGGCCTTGGAGTCGTTGCCATAGACGGCGTAGTAGAGCTGAGTTATGATTGCGCCGCTAAGGCCAACGAAACCCTTGAGGAGTCCCAAAACAACGCCGCGACTCTCTGGAAAGTTCTTGACGCACGTGACTAGAGCGCAGGTGTTGGCGAAGGTCTGGGAATTCGCGCCTATGCATATGTATAGACACATTTGCCACACTTTGGGTGTGGAGATTTTTTTGGTGACAGCCATCCAAATCATAAAGTACCTATTGGAGTAACGGAAATTTGTTAATTTTGTTTTGTAAAAATAAAGTGATTGTATCGTACATAACTAATAATCAAATTACGAAATCATGAAGTACCTTACAAACAATTATTTTGATCGGGCTTCGACATGTATCAAAACAATTTATATCTCTAGTTTTTAATTTGATACCTATCGGTTTCCGATCAAAATAATTATTTTACTGAATATTTTTCTCAATGAGCCCTACGACAACTACGATTTAGATCAAGGGGTTACTAAGGGCCAATCTTGTAAAAAATATATGTTTTACTAATGTAATTAATTGCAAACAGAATATACTACTAATTAAGATTGAGAGATTGATTTAGCGAAACGTGCATATATGTATTGACGTCAAATACAACTTCTACACTATTTTTTTCGATAAGTAGAAATACTATTTCTATATTGAATTCCAGATGTCCATCATCCATGTACTCTCCACTCATTTCCCTGAGCAAATCGATGGGTTCAACACCATAGCTGTTTTTTCTTTTGTATCTTTGTTGTTTTGGTTATTTTTGGTTGTTTTTTTTAGTCCGCTTTAGCGGTAATCCGTTTCATTATTAATAGAATATGTTTATGTTTCCTCAAAAAAAAAAAAAAAAAAAAACGTTTTAAAGACATTACTCTTCATTAACTGATTCGGTTTATTTTGATTAGAAGATCTAAAAACTATAAAATTATTAATCATATCTAAGAAAATGCTAAAACCATGCTTACCAAAAAAATGGCAAAACAAATTTAAAGCATAAACATTGTTTTCAATCGGTGATTAGTTTTAGCTTATTTTTCCCTTCAAATATGGGCGTTGTTTCTGAAATTTTTCTTTCCAATTACTCCATTTGTTCCGCAATGTTAGCCTACGCAAATACATGCGTAATTTTTTACTTCGAAAAAAGTATTTTTATGCATTAAGATTTACTTTTTATTTAAAAAGTTTCGATCTTGCTCATAAGAGACTAACATTGCGGGACAGAGAAGTATGATATACTAGAAATGTTTGTTAGATTTTTTAATTGTGTTCAAAATGTAATGGAACAATTAACAGAAATAAACCATCAACTAAGAAATACTTAGTAAATAAGAAGAAAATCGAAATGATTTCCGAAAAAAAGAAATTCAAATATACCCGAAGAAATTGAGCACTGCACCAATCGCGAGCCCCACCCATGGAGGCGTGACCTCGTTGATCAAGCCGGACAAAACACCGACGTTTCCGCCCAAGTCCTTGAAAAAGCTGAACGAAGTGATAGTTGTTTGGTCATAGCCAAGTGAAGACTTGATGTCGCCGGAGTAGTCTCCGAACATATAGGTGGCGCCAGCTGCCGACATTATTAAGAAGGAGGCAAACACCATGAACCACCGCCCGGTCACCACTTGTAGGGCGAGGCTGTTGGTGTTAGCCCCACGGCCACCGCCGCTGCCATTGGAAAACGCCATGTTTCTCCCTCCTATGTTGATTTTGGGGGATTTGGAGATGGACTTTATGCTTGTATGAATGAGTATTTGTAAACGTATATTAAAAAAATACTCGTATTTATTTTGTCAACATACCCATCAATGTTGGCGGATTTCACCTGATATGCGAGATTTATATGTATCAATTAGTTATGAACACATCTACGTATCTAGAGCAGTATCTCTGTAAATTGTAATAGTTTTATATTTATTTTGTTTAGCCTATAACTAGTTGTGTGTATGTTTCCTCGAGATTAAAAAAAACAATTTCTTCCCAATAGTCTTATAAACACGAAAATCAGCCAAGAAAGGTCGATGATTGATCTTCTATGTATAAAAATCAATTTTTATGCACTTCGGCCTGCTTGTCTAAAGAGAGTAATAGAAGAAAAACTCGCCGTCTTTGCCGTCTTCAACCTTTGATCAACCCCTCTCCCTGTATTAAATTCTATCCCCACACGAGAAGAAATTATATATCTTTACTTTTTTTTCAACCATTTCAGGGGTCAAATAAGCATCTTCTTAGTTAATCCCTCATTCTTATAAACTAATTTCGCATTATAATTTGCTGGCCATCTCTATTTTTTAGGTCGAGACAGTGGTTGGAATTGCGAGGTGGATCCATAGGCGGCTTTGCCCATTAAATAAGGGTGTTTGCTTGAAAACCTTAAATTTTCTTTTCTTTTTCTTTTTTTTTTGGTTTAGAATACATGTAATATTAAAATTTTATTTTAGTTTAACACTTTCTGAACCCCAAACCTAAAATAATTTGAACACCCTATGCTTAAATTAATACTCCCTCCGTCCCTTTTTAAATGTGTTACTTCGTAAATCTAACTTATTAAAAAAACATCATCATTATACCTTTCACATTAACTTTTTCCTCCACTCTACACTTTTCACACCAACTTTTACCCATTAACTCTTCACCCACTATCTTTTCAAAGGGGCAAAATGATAATTGTACAAACTTTTACCTATATTAACTTCTCAAACCATACACTTATTTAAGGACAACCCAAAATGAAAATGTCTACACTTAAAAAGGGACGGAGGGAGTATTTGAATACCTTACTAAAAAAATTTGAACAAATAGTCTCAAAATATTAGCCAACAAATCAATCCAATGTAAACGATCCCAAATGAAAAGCCATGAGCCATTGACGGTTCCATATCTCCTCATGGATAGTCAAATTGAACAACCTAAACTTTACATGTACTAATTTTATTTCGGGTTTATTTGAACATTTAGTCCTATACTATATGAACATCTAGCAATCCAGAAAATTCACAATTGATCAACACCTAATATATTAACTTAAAACAAAGTACACCCTATTAATGACAAAAATTAAAAAATAGAGAGAGTATCTATATCTCAAAAAATAAGAGCATGTGTCAAAAAAAAATAAGGGAAAAACTATTCACCACACAATTTTTTATAATAAAAACTGACGCGTCTATGCACCCATCAAATTTTCTTGACCTAAAATGTAGAATTTGTTCAGAAGGGTGTGTTGTAGGTTGTGGTTAAAAGAGGTAGAAATGCAGGCTCACATGTCGAGGGGCACATTAGTAGTAGAGACAAAAGTCAGGGGGTGTTGCTCAGATTTACCTTGTTTATGGTTAAATAACACAACCAAAACCTGATTAACAATTTTTTTAACTCATTATGTCACCAGGAAAGTGATTGAATAAAACCCGTGGAGTATAATTTTTTTGAGGAAATCTAAGTTGAGAAAATCAGCATATTATTGCCGTCCAACATATCAACAATGAAACTATCAATGCCTATCCAAAAAAAAAAAAAAATCAAACTATCAATATAGTCCATAATCAATTAACGAAATTATGCTTTAAAAAAGCAGATTGAGAGTGTGGGAGGTCCCTTCATCTCCTTTGAATGTGAGTGCAGAAGATAATAGCATTCTAAATGGAGGTGAGACTGTCTTTCAGAATAAAAGTGAGGCGCAACTTAAAAGGTTAAGGGCAAAACAGATCCTCAAAGGAAGGTTTTGGTTTTCGAATCGCTTAGATTTTTTTAGAGCGCAAAGGAGATGTGGGAGTCTTCACATGAAAAATTTAATATTTGGGGTGTAATTGTCGAAGGGTGTATCCCGGTTAGGTCGTCTTTTTGGCAAAGGTGACTTTGTCACCACCAGTTGGAGGTTCCATATGCACATTGCCTGGTTTCTGCTGTCTATTGATTGCTTGGTTGTCTCCTAGTCAACCTTCAACATTTTGGGTCTCGAGAAGCATATGATAGTCGTAAGTTAGGGGTCCAACTTACGACTAACAATAAAAAATTTGGTTTCTGCTGTCTATTGGTTCCTTTTAATCTTACATCTTTGATATTTGATTAATAAAAAAAAAAAAGGCCCCGGGCTAACCAATCATAGTATTGTACGCAAATGTGATTGATCGGACGGTGAAATTAATTTCAATCTAAAAAATAAATTAAAATAATTAATTTTACCATTCAATTAACATCGCATTAGTTGTCATACTTTGACTATGAATATTCTATCATGTGAACTACCAAAGCATCTGGGCCATAATCGGACAATGAAATTAACTAGTTTAGGTATTTTCTTTTTAGTAATCCACAAGGAAAAATTCTCATGTATAATAGTAATTTGCAGAAGCGTAATGTAATAAATTAACCAGAGCTGAAGTACTGCAAGATAAGTGGAAGTTGTTACGGTCATCCGAATTAATTAAACATAAGTATAACTAGAGGCGGAGTCAGGATTTTAGGTTAGCGGAGTCAAAATTTAGACCTATATGCAAGTTTTCTAAATTAAGAGGGTAACTATAATGTAAATATACATTGACACATATATTTTTCCTTTATAATTGGTCTCTACGACTTATTATATTTCAAAAATAATGTATGACAGCCTCAATTGTAATATTATCAACACTCAAAAAGAAGAAAACTCTAGCGATTTCTATGCCTTTTAAGTAAGTTGGGCAATTTATGTAACGACCCAATTTTTTATCCTATTTTATTTATAGGCTAAACTATTTTCAATTGAGTATATTTATGAAGATCCAAATTTCCGAACACGTGGTATCCAAAATATATATATATATATATATATATATATATATATATATATATATATATATATATATAATTGTGATTTATAAAAATATTAGTTCATTTTATGTAATTTGAATATTTACGAATTTTGTCTGTGTTCAATATGTGCCCGTCTGAGAGTCTGTATGAGCTACTTCCGATTATATGGACATGTATACGTGATATCTATATACAGGTGTATACACATTTTTATATAATCCAAAAATGTATTATTTTTTCCATTCCACTACGTTATCCTTGAAATCCACTTCCCTAGACCTATCCTGTAGTGTCTTAAACACTACCCTGCACCCATCCCCTGTTAACTCACCTTAATTGACACTGCAATGCCCAACCAACCCCATCCCCTTATTTACTCTATTGTCTCTATTTTCACCTATTACAATTCCTTCCCTCCGGCTTCTATTTTTACACCACGCAAGCAAGAGAAAGAGAGAGCGAGCAGAGAAGATAAGAAGAAGAAGAAGAAGTTCCGGAGCAAGAGAAATTCCACCGCTCGATGCCACCGTGTCCCACTTGAACAACTCCGACTTTAGCTAAATCTGCGGGATTTAAGGTAGGTTTATCCTACCGAATCCTCTTTTGTGTTAATTTAATTTTTAGTTGGGTAATGAATGAAACTCCGTAGCTCGAAACTTCAAAATGGTGAGCAAACCCATGGCTGCCGAAACTTTTATTCGGACATTTTGTTTCACCGAAACAATAATCATGAATTGGATTTGCTGTTTTGACGACATATAGGACATATGAGCTTCCAGATTTGTACAATTGTACCCCACGTGCATTGCAAAGAAATACACCGGGACATTATTATGATTATTATTATTTTCTTCCTACTAGCCGGCCATGTCCTCTCTCGGTAATGGTATCATGAACGTGGCAGCAGTATTGCTGCATGGGTTCTTAGATCCTTAGGTTACTAAATGAGAATCTTTATCTATTTACTTAATTTTTATAAACAGCCAAGGAGTTTTGACATTTAGCCATAGATCATAATTTCTTTGTGAAGCCTATTGACAAAAAGAACATGGAGACTAAGTTACATTATGCTATGCATTTAGATTATTTTTCTTTTGGAAAGTCATTACGTACATTATTTTGAATTGAAATCTCGAATTGTGTGTTAATATTATTACTGTTCTTTACTTCATTTTTATTGTTGGAATGGATTATTGTTTGGTTCCCTACAGTTGTTTATGTTGTTACGAAAGTTGGTTACATAAATTTAGTTTGGAAAATAGGATCACTTGGGTGGTTATGAAACGTGAGAAATTTATTGTAGATGATGAGTAGGTAATATGGAAAACCAAATATGAGAAATGATGATGAGTAAAAGGGTGACCGAGTTGGACCCTGTTGTGAGGGTGACCTTTGTGGGCCCTGGAGGAGATATAATTGGTTTGGATTCTGGTCATTGAGATTACGAAACCCTAGGTAAGGCACGGTGGTGATTGGCTCCTGAACGGTTTGGTTATAAGGGTGGAATTGTGCTTGCGTCACAACCCGGGGCAGCGTGCTTGTGTCACAACCCGATGAAGTCTTGTTCATTCCGTGTGTAGTCGTGGATGGGAGACTCGGGTAGCTAACCTAGGTGCTCTTATCTGGACCTTAATCTACAAGGGGGAGTCGAATCACACCAGTTGGCTTACGCTGGAGGTTACAGGGTAAGAAAGATTTCTAAGGATGGAATCTTAGTTATCACATAGGTTAATGAATAGTAATAAAGTGAAGATTTTTATTACTTTTAACTTATTGATTATTCATGCTTATGTGCATAAAATGAATATTATTGTTTCATCTATCTTATTCATTATCCATACTTATGTGCTAGATACGTGTGGGTTAAGTAGGTGTAGGATATATCTACTGAGCGTTTTATGCTCACGGTACTACGTACCCTGGTATTCGTACGCCAGGTATAGAAGACGAAGCAGAGGAGCCGTATCAAGTCAAGAAGGAAGCTGTTCTGCAAAGTGAATCAAACGAAGCCTGGATTTTCTTTTCGTAGATGCTCTGTTTACTTTCAAAAGCTTTAATTCGAAGTTGTAACCCTATGTTAGACCTCTTTATTCAAAATTTCAATTAGTTGTAATAAGACAAAATTTATGTTGTTAATCAATTTATGAGTTTTTATCAGATAAATTATTTGAAAAATGTTTTAATAACGTTTCCGAAATTCGGGGCGTTACAATTTATGAAGTTTTTGAGGGGTCAAAATTGTAAAATTTAACTCCAAACTATAAAAATTCTTGGAAGAAATTAAAGTGAGAGGGGCTATGTGAGGTTATCTCTTCATTGTTCCGCCCTTGAGTATAACCACGGTCCTAGCCACAAGTCGACGCCAACGTAATGTTGCATAAAGGAAACAATAAAATGCCTAAGGGTCCATCATCCATCAACCATTCACCAACATAATCATGTTCACATGCAACATTACGTTCAATGACATCTGAAGCACTAGGCTAGCGTGAATTAAAATATGCCAAACTTACAAGTTTTTATGAATTAACAAGTTTATCAATTTTGTTTACAAAAATGTACTTTTCATATTATAACAACGCTATCCAAAATTTTAGGCTTATGTTGCAACCATATCATTAATCAATAATGGCTCATCTACACCCTTTTCAAATGATTAAGTGTCAATCCATACAATTGCATCAATGATCAGATTTTATCGATCGTTAATCAATAATGGCTCATCTACACCTTTCAAATGATTAAGTGTCAATACATACAATTGCATCAATGATCACATTTTATTGTTCAACGGGCACCAGTAATTAGGGAGGAACTCTAAGTATAAACATTTTGTCCCTTAGTGGCTGGGGTACCGTTCAAACAATATGTTGTCCATATAGTACCTTTTTAAAGAATAGAACTCCGCAAATTAAATTCATGGTTCAGAATAAAGGCATGCATTTCCACATGTTTTACGTAGTTCGAAAACCATATCAACATTCTATCATATTCTCAAGGCATTTTAACAAGATCTTTCAAAATTAAGTAACCAAACACGCATCAACAGTTACAAAAATAGTCCGTCCATGATTTCCTGTCATAAAATATGAGTAAATAAGGCATACAGCAAGACTCACCGGAAAGGGCATCACATAATCTTTGCAAAACGTGCAAGGTAAAAGTCCTCGAACTCGGGACCTAATATTAATAATTCAATTCTCATTACTTGGCATACGCACTAGTATAGTTAAAACAATAGTCTGGATATGTATCTGATATGTTCATGGGGTACGTGGGTAAAAAGGTGGACTACCGATCGAGCCTTTCAAGGAGTGGCTCGAGAGCCATCAAGAGACCTGGTTTAGTCCAGAGGATACCTCCTATAGGTTCATTAATTCTGCCCAAGAAAAATCTTTGTTGGTACCCATTTTTGGCAAAATGGCTTAACGCCCATAAAAGGGAATTTCGTGGCTGCCACCAGGGATTTCGGTTCATTAAGGCCCTTAAGAAGACCGTTAACAAGGAACTACGTGGCAGTTATCAGGGAATTTCGGTTTGCAAACATAGGCAACATAGTCTATATATATATCGATTTTATGGATGTGTGTTTTTAATCTTGTTTTCAGTCTTTTGTTTTGTTTGTACTAACCAATTAATCATCATTTGTTACCATGGTTTTATTTTATTTCTTATTTATTTATCTCTTAAGCATTCAATTAAGCCAGCCAATTGGCTTATTTTTTATTCAATTTTTATTACATTTGTTAATTTGCGTCAATTTTTTCTCAATTATTTGTTCATCTAGCCGTGAGAAATCGAAAAAGTAAAAATTGTGATCAAAACTCAAAATTCTTTAATGTGTGTGTGTGTGTGTGTGTGTGTGTTCTCAATTACTTTTTTTCTTTCTTACAAAAAAAATTTTGAGTTTCGATCATTATTTTTTATTTTTCTGATTCTTCTCGTCGAGACAAACTAATAATCCACAAAAATTTGATATGAAACTAATAGATATGAAAATTTTGTTTAAAGAGAAAAAAAAAATTAATTGGCTCATTAAGCCAAGCCAGACTAAATATCTTTTATAGCTGATTTTAGAGTTGTCTGATGATTCAAAAGTAGCAATTTGTATGAACTAATTCTTTGCCCAGATACATAGATCTCAAAAATACTTTTATTCGAAATAGCTATTGAGGTCAAGATAAAAGAAGTTTCCCGTAAGTTTGTTTTTCTTGGCAAATGAACAACAAAATTTTCGTTTTCCTACATAATTCCTTTGTCAAATGAGCACTCACAGGGAAATAAATTTTTTTTTTCTTTACTTCATTTTAATTCACTTTTTTTAGGATTAACTTTTCTGTATAATATTCTTGACAACTAAACGGAGCCCAAGATCGTGGGTCAATAACTTTCTTTATAACACCAAAGTGTTTACAAGAGAATATTCTTTCTGTACAATTGAACAGAGTCCTAGAAATTAAAGGGTTGTTATTGCATCAGACACGTAACACTACTTTGTCGTGTAAAGTTTTGAACTCAAGTTGATCAAACAATATCAACATCACATTGAGTAATTTAATTTTTAATCAAGCACTCCTCTGGCCCCAAAAAAGGTCAGGCCTAGAGAAATAATGAATTTAAGGCCCCAAAGCAATGGGAAATTAAAGGCCGCCCCTATTTTTTGGAGGGAGTTCCATCCAAATCCTCTTTTGCCATGCTATCCCATTCAAACCCTTTCTAAAGATACTTTTACTATGTTGCCCTCAAATGTATAATTTACACCCCAGAATTCACACCCCCACTGCAACAATTCACACCCTAAAAGTTCATAGCCCCAAATTCTTAGGGTGTGAATTCTGAATTTCTAGTGTGAATTCTGAATTTTTTTAGGGTATGAATTTTTAGGGTGTGAATTCTAAATTCACACCCAATTTGCACAATTCACACTCGCCAAATTACACAATGTTGATGTGCTTTGGGAAAAAAGTAAAATTTCGTTTTTTGGTTTTTTCGTTTTGTCTTTATTCAAATTTTTTCACATTTATTAGTTTTGCGTCAAGTTTTTGGTTTATTTTCGGCTTTATTCAAAAAATTATTAGTTTTCGGCCATAATTTTATACTTTTTGGACTCGTCTCGTCGAGACGAGTCTATAAACCACAAAAACTTGATGCAAAAAAAATTGAATAAAAACAAAACAAAAAAAAAAACCCAAAAACCACAGTTTTACTTTTATGCCAAAGCACCCCGCAGGCACAATTCACACCACCAAATGCCAACCTCCAATTCTGGAGAGTAAACCTTTAAAATAAAGTTTTTTCCCCCTTTGTTTTTTCATTTACCTCCTGTACAGACATATAACATATGTATTCCCCCAGATCTCCGATTTGTAGAACCAATTGGGAAACTCCACCAATACTCGTGCGGGGAGGACCACTAAGCGGGACCCTCTTGTGCAAGACGCCCCAGCGGCGCGCATCATGTGCCCGACTAGGGCAGAGCTCGAGCAGCCATGGGTCATCCGAATAGGAGCACAACCCATGGCTCAAGTGACTGGCGCGGCTCAGAACATGGGCGAGAACGCGAAAGGCCAGTCCTACTTAGCCCAGGTGATGATACCTGCCGCGGTCTAAAGGCAGGACCCCGGGGGCCCCCTGAGGCTTGGCTGCGATATAGGCGCGACCGAACAGGTTACGACCTTGCCCTTACGGGAATAAGGGAGATCTAGTGGCTTGGTGGCTTGGAACAGGAGGATCGCTGTGCGGGGGAATGGCTCGTCACCGCGCGGGCCAGCTGCGCGGTAATGACGTCACCTATGCGGTCAGGTTGTACAGAAAGGACGCGGGTTATCATATTATAGGATGACAGCCTGGCACCAGATGATCGGTCCAAGGTGCCTATAAATATGGGACATTCCCTTTCAATGCCCAGAGGTTGGTCAGAGCTTGGCAGAAATATATGCCATGCTAGAGAGAGAAAAGGGCAATCGCTGAGTGAGAGGAGAATATTCTCTCTGGTCGATTCTAGCCCCATCTCTTAGACCACCTAGGGTTATCATGGATTAGACTGAGAGCAATCAACTGCCTTAATTCTTTCTGTGCACACCTGCTCTGTTCTTCACCCTGCTTCTAGACCACTCTATTCCTTCCTTTCACTGTGTCTTTACTGTTGACTATCCATACCTCTCCAACTCATCACGTTAGCAAGAACCATCTCCTACACATTCCATAACGAAAATCAATCAAATTGACCGTAAGTAGCAAATCGCAACCTCAATTAACTAATTCATGTATCTATAACTGTATTTAAACAAACTGACCGTAAGTAGCAAATCGCAATCTCAATTAACTAATTCATGTATATATGCATACGTGGAGAGAGAGAAGAGGATACGTGGAGAGAGAGAAGAGGATATACGAAACCCAGGAGGTCGCACCTGAAGTTGTCTGGAACTTTGGCGGTCGTCGATAGGGGTCACCGTATGGCGACGGAGGATCAACGCAACGTAGGCAAAGCAAAAGTGCCTAAAACGGGAAAAATTTTTGGGTGCCGAGTGGGTATTGCCACATGGTACCCAAGTGCAATCCGAGCCATCCAAATGTGTTTTGGACGGCTCGGATTGATTCCCTCTCTCTCCTCTCACCCAAACACCCTCTCTCTTCCTTTTCTCTCTCTAAAATCCAGACCGTTGAATCACGTTATGGACGGCTCGGATTGCCGAGTGGGTACCACGTGGGCAATACCCACTCGGCACCCAAAAATTTCTCATAAAATAGGGGTCTTTTTGAGAGATCACTTGAAACGGGGATTATGCGGGTGGGCTCCACGTGGCGTGGGTTTGTACGGGAAGATGGTGACAAAACGGGGCCGGCTTGGAAGAACCACACAACTAATCACCGGAAATAAATTTGCTTCTTTCCATATAAACAAACCACTTCATGGCCCACAAAATCAACCCAACTTTGAGATGACCCATCATTCGGGTTCTAAATCGTCTTCACTTTCGGGCTAGATGAAGCCCAAATTCAAGAAATCACTGGTGTATAAACAATTGATTTTACAAAAACTGGACAATGTATAGAAAAAAAAAAATTTAAAAAGAAAGAGACAATGTATAGCGAGTCATAGAACTCTGTGTAAGGATGGTAATTTCACCTGAATTGATGGTTAAATGATCGAACCGAGCCGATCAGGCAGTCAGTAACCAATTTTTTAACCTCGGTTATGGTTTTGGTTCTTAATTTGAAAAACACTGCTGGTCTGATTTTGAATTTATATGATAACCGCACTGAAATCAAATCAAATCAAAACCGAACCCACCGCAAATATAACCCAAAAATATGCCACCAGTCTCACTAATACAACCTGATTTTATGTGGGCCGCTTCTGTTGGGCTTCCAATCAAGAATGTGAGCGGGCACTTCACCAAAAACGTTGGATTTATTACGGACCGGTATAAAAAACAAATATTTATTACCACTAACGCCAATCATTCTTTTTAATTACCACTAACTCCATTAAGGTCAATCACTCTTTTTTAGGTTTAAACACTTAGGGTGTACTTTCCTATTATAGGGTTTTTAGTGGTTTAGGCACTTTCATAGGGTACCCTAGGATTTTAGGCATCTTCATAGGGTATCCTAGGGTTTAGGTTTAGGGTGCACTTTCCTATTATAGGGTTTTTAGTAGTTTAGGCACTTTCATATGGTATCCTAGAATTTTAGACACTTTATAGGGTAACCTAGGGTTTAGGCACTTTCACAATATTTTAAAAAAAACAAAAATGGCACAATTGACTGATGGGCACATGGGGACTGACGGGCTGCAGAGCACAAGCCTCCACAAAGGTTTGGAGCGCGCGGTGCATTTTTACGGGAAAAATTGAAAGGGCAGTGCAGGCCCTCCACAAAGTGGAGCGGCCTGTAGATGCCTCAAAAAACCGTTTGTTCGGCCTTTGAGGCCACACTGTCTAGTTTGTTTCTTGTGTTGGGGATAAGCCCAAGTTTGAAGTGCGGAATAATCCCAAGTGAAGTGGGCAATTGGGCCTTGTTTTTTGTGGAAGTAGTTATTGGCTCGTAAAGAGTTTTCCTTCAAAGAATGAAGTTATTCCCAGTAACTTGTAGGAGTATTGTACACTGTAAATATCTTAAGGCCATATAACCGAATTTTTGCTTCAAGATTAGGCATAACCGCTATAAACTGCCAGCATGTGTTTTGGATGGAAGTTACATGCACATTATGGGACAATTGGCAATGCAGTCCTTGAACGCCTGGGCAATCTGCTCAAGCCCAACCCCATTAGGCCATTACTCCCTCTGTCCTACAAAGATGGTCCCTAACTACGTCCAATTTTCAACCTAAAAAAATACTCCCTCTATTCCAAAAATTTTGGCCTACAGTACACAATGTTATCCAAAACTTGTAACTTTTCAAGTTTGCCCTTCATTAGTTGACTCTAATAAAATACTCCCTCTGTCCCAGTTTGTTTGTCAATTATTCCATTTTCTGGTATGTCTTAAATTGCTTATATCTTTCAATCTATAATGTTTTTCACCGTTTTAAAAACGTTGTATAATAGAATTAATCGTGAACTATCAAACAAAATCCATATTGCATATATTTGGAGATCGATATTAAAAGATATAAGTGATCGAAAACTGACACGATTATCAAAAAATGACAAACAAAAAGGGACAGAGGGAGTAGGAGTTAATCAAGTTTTGAATTTAAATTATTTTCCAGAAAGCGGAAAATCTTGTCCTCAATTTAATTAGAGAACTTTTTCAAATTTTTGAAATGCACTTTAAAATTTTTAATTATTCTTTTTTTGGTCTCATTGTTTTGATTGTTAAAAGCATCTCAAGAGCAAAAATTGAATTTACCGACTTTCCTTTTGTTGAAAATTTTTAATTGGTCCTATATTTTTGGACAGCCAAAAAAGGAAAGGAAGTCAAACTTTTTGGGACGGAGGGAGTAATATCTTATTTGATACATCTCTTTGAGATCATTTGAATGGTGCCAAAAAAAATTTTAAAAAAAATCTTAGTAAATGCATTATATTTAGTTTGAAAATTGTATGTAGTTTTGTGGGCGATCATCTTTTAGGGACGGTGGAAGTAAATGTTTGTCATCATTAGTTGACTCTAATAAAATAGGAGTTAATCAAGTTTTGAATTTAATTTATTTTCTAGAAAGCGGAAAATCTTGTCGCCAATGTAATTAGAGAACTTTTTCAAAATTTTAAAAACGCACTTTAAACTTTAAAATTTTTAATTATTCTCCTTTTAGTCTCATTGTTTTGGTTGTTAAAACATCTCAAGAGTAAAAATGGAATTTACCAACTTTCCTTTGTTGAAATTTTTAAATTGGTCCTATATTTTGGGACAGCCAAAAAATGAAAGTAAGCCAAACTTTTTGGAACGGAGGGAGTAATATCTTATTTAATTTATTAAAACCACAGGAGATAAGTTGACTTTTTCCAAAGTGAGGGAGATGAAGTGCAATCCTCAAGATTGAATTTTCAAGCCTAAATTTGGGGAGATGGAACATTATTTTCCCTTGATTCTCGAAGCGTAGGTCTTCAATGTCAACGATCATCATCATTTTTTGGATTATAACTGTACATCTCATCATTCAATGGATCTTAATTCGTTAACCAATCAACGCGCGTAGTCCCAACTGGAAAGTAAAACCCATAAGAAATTACTCCAATGGATACAGAAACTTTGACTCTGACAAGTCAAGCAAAACTATTTTGTCAACCACGAGGGTCGGCACCAACCTTCTCGATCTATACGAAGAACAAACAAATAAAGAAAGTTCTGCTTCTCAATTATGATTCCTACCAGAAAAAACCTTGTATTCTGTCTTGTTTGGGTAATTTTCTTCTTTTTTTTTTTTTTTTTTTGAAAAAATCCAAGCTGCATTATAGGAGTAATTGAAGATTAAAAGGATGGTTGCAGGAACCAATTATTTCTTAGATTTTAGGCCTAAATTATTGTTATTAATTTTTTTATTGTAATAGGATTCTCTATATAAGTGTTCCGATAATGTGAAAAAATACGAAACCTTTTGGGGCCAATCCAAACAGAGTTTTGTTCTGCCTTTAAATGGGTCTCCGCTAATGAATGATGAGATTGTTCTCTCAGGATTAGGTCCACAGAAGCTCACCCGGGCACCCCTGTTCTTAATATAAATAAATAAAAAAAAAAACAGAGAGATAATATGTGAAAAAAATGACACGAGTAGTGCTTGGAAGTATAATCTAGCACTAGATTTCATTTATGGTTTAACCATTTTGTTGCCGTGCTTGAGTGTATGTGTTAGGAATTAGGATAGGTCCGTAAGGAGTGGTAATTTAAGTATAAAGTGGATCCGTAAATTTTGTTCATGTACGAAGAATGCAAATTAAGCATAAAACCTGCTCGTCTAAGGGGTGATTTTGAATTCTGAGTTTTTTCTTTTGTTTCCAAGAAGGCATTATTATGGAATGGATTCTCGTTTGGTCGGCCGAAGTATCCAGAAGCCAAAAAAAGGAGATTTACAATCAAATAAGTTCGCGGCCAAACAGGCCCTAAGAAGGATTGACGGTCCCCCCTGCCTACCATCAGTACCAAGGGAGTACATTAATTTGTAGAATTAGGTTTTAAAACAAGTGGAATCAAGTCGAGTTTTACGTTGCTGAAGTTCAGCTTTTGCGCACCTCGACTAATTTTGAAAATATGTTTTTTACATTTTGCGTTTAGGATTCCGAAATTACGGTCTGAGATTTTGAATTTTATAACAGAGTGTTCAAGGGTGTGACTTAGAAAATAGATTATGAATTGTTACTCGATCATGTTGCCCTTGATAGTATTCATAAGTTAGACATGAGTATGAGTGTCTACTCCTTGTCTAAATTACCCTTTTTAGCCAAAAATATTTGTGAAGTTATTAGGTTAAATTTCCTCACTGGCGCTTTTTTTTTTTTTTTACCAAGGAAAAAGTACGTAAGATAGGGAATTGGGGGCCCTGTAGTGAGCTCCCTTGGCCGTCCGACCAGCGATCAACGATTTCCGGAACTGGGGGCCTGTAGTGAGTGAGCTCGGTCGCCTGACCGGCAATCAATGTTCAGATAAATTGGAATTAAAGTAAATGTTAAAGTGCTTTTTAAAGTGTAAGACGATCCAAACCTTTGATTGCCGATCAGACGGCCAAGGAAGCTCACTACACGAATGTAATGAGCTCACCCACTACAGGCCCCCAGTTCCGGAAGATAAGCATTTCTCGAAATTCTCGTGCAAAGTGCGATGATCATAACGGGAACAGGGTTTGTGATGCATGTTGTGCAGCTGGTTTGGGACCCACCCTGGGTCTCGTTGTTTGATTCAAGTTGTTTGTTTTATTCGTCTTGTCAAGTATGTAGTTCATGCAAAAATTTAGGTTGATCGGACAACGGTCAATTTAATCGGAGAACATTTAGCTTATAGTTTTGTAGGAAAAAATCACATACAGCAGTTGCTTTAAGTGTTTCGTTTTCAAGAAAAATACATTTTGAAAATAAAGTTACCGATATCCGATCAGTAAATTTTTGCATGGGTAACATATTCAATGAGACGAATAAAATGAACAATTCAGATTAAATAACGGGACCCAGGACAGACACCAAACCATCCGTGCAGCATGCGTGCTGCCCCTGTTCCCATCATAACGAAGGAGATAACAAATGGAATCGTAAATGCTCAAAATAAAGTTACTGCTTAATGGGAACACAAATTATCCCAAACCGAAAGAAATTAACCATGCAGGATAAGTTGAGTTCCTTTTGCCAAGTCGGTTGGACTTTCTTAGGTGACTTTATTGGCAAAATAAAGAAGACAAACCTTTTAGTGCTAACATAAGGCCAAAACTCACTCTTCAAAAATTTTGACAAAGATGAACTGATTTGCGCCTTGCTTTCCTTCCTAGTCTTACACTTTAAAAAAAAAAGAGGCGATACCCCTTTGCTCTTTTTATTTTTATTCAATTATTGGCGACCGTTGTTTTTGCTTTTTAAAAGTGCAAAAGTACTGCTAATGGTGAAATTAAAGCAAGTACAGGATGCGATTATTTTCACCCAACTCGAGCTACAATTATGTCATTTCATATGTTCCCTTTCATGTCACATGAATATACACGTACGTACTATCAACGATCACAACTCAAGAATTACAAAACAATTATTGTCATGACCATGTGAACGTAAATTTAACCTTTTTGTTCGTACACACTAATTTCGAATCGAAAACAGATAAAGGGAGATGCATGAGACATCCAACAACCCAACAAAAGATGAGAAATCACAGGGCCAAAGGGAAGATACCATTCCAAAAGGCATATATGTCCTCTTGAATCTCTACCTCTAATCAAACCTACGTACCCATTATTACATTCAATTCCACCCACCAATCTCCAACAGCGAAACCAAGAATCTAACCCGTTTTGGGCTAATTCATATAAAAAAAAAAAAAAGTTTTATATGGACTAACCCATATTAATTTTTTATTGGACAAAAAAATTTACATGTAGATTTTTAGTGTTTTTTTACTTTACCGTGGGCTGAAGCCCACCCTACACTATGCGTAGCTCCGCCCTTCGGCAATCTCCATTACCCCCCTTTCCTCTCCCCCGCCGCTCCACCGCCACTTCCGGCGGCCACCGTCACCACTCCTCCACCACCTCCATCCAACGCCATCTCCATCTCGGCCGCCCTCGCCTCCTCCTTGAACTTCTTGTAAATATCACTCCTGTAAAACTTCCTAGTCCTAACCACCAAAATCACCGAAACAAGGGCCCCCAAAACTGTCACCGCCGTGATAATAATAAAAGCTAGCTGAAAACAATGCACCCCATTACAGTTCAACTCCTCCCCTTCTTTCCTAATAACCCTCGATGCCACCAATTGTCTCTCTGCCTCTCTATCGTACAGGTGGCCTGTAACCAGAACATTCAATATGTACCCTCCAATCGGGCTTGCCACCGATCCAAAATTGTACAGGGTCGAGTAATACTTGAGACCGAATATTTCTGATATGATTGCGAAGAGGAGCGGCCATTGGGCGCCGAAGGAGAATCCGATGATGATTGAAGCAATGTAGAGGCCGTTGGGGACGTCGAAGGCGATTAGGATATGGCCGATGCAGGAGAATAGGAGGATGAGGGTGAGGAATACAGGGCGGGGGAATTTGTATTTGGTGAGGAAGATTTCGGAGGCGAAACCGGCAAAGACGCGGCCAAGGTAGTTCCAGATGGACACGAGGGAGACGAAGGTGGATATGGATTTTTTGGGGTAGCCGAGGGAGGCGCCGATCTGGCCGAGGTTGTCGATGGCGGTGAGGGTTCCACCGACGCCGCAGATGGTGGCGAAGAAGAGGATGAGCATGTCGATGCTGAAGAGGGCTTGGAGGATGGTGTAGTCGTCGCCCCTGGTTGGTGGACGAAACACATCTTGGAAGCACGAGTCTGCCTCTCGTTGCTTTTTTGGGCTGGATAGTGTTTGACCTGTACAGTAATAGTAGTATATTTCAGGAGCGAAAAGAAGTAAAATTTACAAAAGTATTAAGAAGAAATATGATACATGCACCAATTAATATATATACGTACTTACGTAGCATATATTAACATTTTTTTTGTTTTTTTTTCCTTATATAGTCAATCTTTTACATTCCTGACGTTGGAAATGGATCTAAAGTGTGTGATTAGCTAGCAAAACAACTGCATTAACAATTTTGTAATTTTGTCTTTATTTAAATTTTTTTTGGCATTTTTGGGTATTTTTTAAAATATTTGGGAAAAAGTTATAATTTTACCCAAACCCGATTCCTCTCAACGAGACGAACCTATAATTATAAAAAATTTGACACAAATTTAATAAACACACAAAAAAAAAAAAAAGAATAAAGACAACTACAAAATCCTTAACTAAGGGGGGTGTTCCACTAACAAAAAATATTTTTTTTACAAAATAAGGGGGGTGTAGTATGTAATCATATGGACCGCTGTAACTGATTTAGAGGAAATATTTGTTTCCACCGCCGGCAGAAATAACTTACAATTTAATAAAGATTAGAGAAAAATGGAGTATTTCCCAATACCTCCCGATTCGGTGCTTGGGCCACCATAGGTGTAAGATGATGTCGATGGGAGCGGCTGAGCCGCCACATCATCTCCATTCGGCTTCTCCGTTACGATTTTCAACTGACTCGACGATCCATTCATCGCTTGCAATTTATTCCCCATCCAAATACCATATTCCTCTTTAATCACAATCCCCACCGGCAGAAACAACAACACTAACACCACTGCAGCACTTACACCGAACTCTACCCTGCTAAAGTGGACCTGTTGCTCCAATATAATTATAATCATGAGAAACCCAGCGAGTCCAAGCGATATATACAGGAAATTGTAAAACACTTTGATCTCGTTGGGCTGTCGAATCACTTTCATGATCCGAATCGTACGGAGGAAAGCAAAGGAGATCGCCGCCGGAAGCCACGCGATAAGGAGGATGAGGGAGTCGAGGGACTCGGAGTCATCGCCATAAACAGCGCGGTATATCTGGGTAATGATGGCGCCACTGAGTCCGACGAAACCCTTAAGCAGCCCCAAAACAACGCCGCGGCTCTCCGGGAAGTTCTTGACGCAAGTAACTAGAGCACCGGTGTTGGCGAAGGATTGGGAATTCGCACCTATGCATATGTATAGGCACATTTGCCACACTTGGGGTGTCGATATTTTTTTCGTCACGGCCAGCCAAATCATGAAGTACCTGTTTGGATTCCAAAATTTCGTTAATTCGCTAGAATTTTTCTTTTTTATTAGTTATAAAAAAAAATCAATATCTTCAGTGGCTACTAGCGGATGAATATCAGTTTATATATAGCCCATACATGTCGCAGTGACTACTCACGTTGCACAACTAGTGAAAGATAACACTCCGTATTTTTTAATAACAAGGTGTCCCGGCCAATTTTTTAGCACCTCGACTGATTCTAGCGAATCAATCTCACCGTCTACTAGTAGAGGCCCCATTTAAAATTAGAGCTTTGCTTTGAATGGACTGACCCAAACGATTTAAGAGGTTTCGAACTTGAAATCTTAAGAGAGAGCAAATCTCAAGGTCAACAACACTCCAGTATTTACGTGGAAAGTCATATGGAGTAGAAGAATAAACAAAAAGAGAGAGAAAAAAATGATTATGTACGGCCTTATTTCCCTTAAGATTTTATGGAAAATCTCTAGTTGATTTTATGGAATTTTTCATTTTAGCACCTAGATTTTATGAATCCATTGTTGATTTTATGGGATTTTCCATTTTACAACAATACTTGAGGCCTGAAACTGTTGGACCATGGTTGTGAGAAAAGGAAAAAAAAAAAACAGAGAAGGATTTTTTTTTTTTTTCTGATAAAAGAAAGAAAAACTGTTATGTGGTAACTGATTGGTAGAATTAGAGGTCCATTCACACAAGCGAAAAGTTAATCATAAGTGACGAGAGTAGAGTAAATTTGTAGTAATTTCAAGGAAAACGACCGTCAAATCTGAGGAAATTTCGAGTTTGGATTGACAGATTAATTTGTAGATCCAGGGCACCGCCACTCTCTAAACAAATTCTCATGTGGGAGCCGATCATATATTAAAAAAAAAAAAGAGCAAATTCATGTGGGATCTCTACCACAAATTCATGCAGGGTACTAAGTGTATGAATCACCCGTGAATTTGTGATGGAAAAGCTTATTATCAAGTGAAAAATAAACAAAAACTCAGGGGCGTAAAAGGAAAATAAGGGCATGTTTGAATCTCACGGAAGACAATCATTTTAAACTTTGGATGAGTGGAGGTTATGGCGGTTGTTACATTCAGTGCTCTGAAATTAGTGGAGGCGTACACAAGCTGATGCGGACATGCAGGGGGAAAAAAAACTATGGCCTGATGAAATTCCAAAATCCTATAAGCGTACCCGAAGAAATTGAGGACCGCTCCCAGGGAGAGCACCACCCACGGGGGCGTGACCTCGTTGATTAAGCCGGACAAAATGCCGACGTTTGCGCCCAAGTCCTTGAAAAAGCTGAGCAAATTGAGAGTGGATTGGTCATAGCCCAGTGAACGCTTAATTTCGCTGGAGTAGAGTCCGAACATGTAGGTGGCGCCGGCGGCCGACATGATTAAGAAGGAGGCGAACACCATGAACCACCGCCCCCTCACCACTTGTACGGCCAGGCTGCTGTTGGTGTTAGCCCAAAAGCCACCGCCTCCGCCATCGTTGGAAAACGCCATGTTCCTACCTTGCTCTTTTGTTGGTTCAGCCGGATTGGAAATGGAAAGTGGGAGCTTATGCTCGATTTATAGAAATTGGAGGGGAGAGAGAGAGAGAAATTGGGAGATTCTTTTATTAGTCCAGCTTTTGCAGTCAAATTGCTCGCTCACTCGTACAACGACTTCGAAGTTGACAAGTCCTTCCTTGTCGGGAAGCCTAACATATCCAATAATTGCCTTACCATTGGTATATGCAAGCATTGTAGCCATTCGATGTCCTGTATAACTAAAAAAAACCATAGACCAGAGTTAGGAGGTGTTCTACTAACAAAAAATTGTTTTTTTCAAAAATCGAGACAGGTCATTCTCTCACAATACATCACATAAAAAATCGTGAAAAACTAGTTTTTTCAAAAAACCATCTTAGTGGAACACCCCCTTAATACAAATGAGATACTAATCTCGTTTTCGTTGTTTATTTAAGCTTCCGTTGCACAAAAAAAAAAAACCATAGACGTTTTTTTCCGTTATCATTAATCAAATAGGAACAACGCTAGTTGATAAAAAAAAAAATACTATTATTTAAGGGAAAAATCATCAAAACACGGACCATTAATTTGCCAAAAAAAAATTTAAAAAAAATACTACAAATGGCATATGTGATCTTTACATCTAATAAGACACATGGCTGATTAAGATTAATCTGAATACCGTGGAACTAGTAGGGGTGAGAGGCAGTTTTGTTTTCTCTCTACCAAATTTTCAAAATCGAGACAAGTGGAAGAGCGGGAAAATTTAAGAATGTTTTTTTAAAAAATTAATAAAAAAATATAAGAATTGAGGAATTAGGGTTTGGAGGCTTTTAAGGGCGCAACAACATTGTTATAGGATATAGATAGATAGATAGATAGATAGATAGATAGATAGAAGTATTGAAAACTATGAGTGAGTTTCATGTACATCGTTTGTAACTTACGTGTATCGAATAATTTTGAATATGTTTGTTTCCGATTTTGTATCAATGGCGTTATTATTATGACGAAAGTGTATCCATATCTACCTGTGTGCACATATGGAGAAATTAAAAACTGTTTTTCCCCTGCTACTTTTAAACTATATAAATCGGTCATAAAAAGCGTGTGAATGATTAAGATGGTTGCTACTTTTAAATTAGGAGTGTGCAGGATGTTAGCCAGCAATGGTGATGTAATTGGTTGCTATGGGTTGTTCACGGGAGCTCCGGACAGAGGGATTGAGATGGAGATGAAAGATGCATCGATCCCGCCATCGCTTCCGTTGCGCCGGCGTGCACAAGGCCCAAACTTCTGGGGAGTATCCACGGAGTCTACCACATTCGTTGGGCTCAATATACATTAAATGACCCATATCCACTTAAAAGGCTAAGCATTGTAAGTGGTGAGTCATCCAATTGTATATTAAGGTCCAACTCTTTTTCTATTTATCCGATGTGGGACTCATCTTTCATACATGTTCCCAACAATCTCCCCCTCATGTGTGAACCATGCATTGGGCCCAACTCCCCCTTAATCTGATCGACTTGACTCCCTCTTAATTCTTGATCTATCTCTCCAATACTGTGTCCAAACCCGAGCTTATTTACCGTACCCACTCCATCATGAGCCACCATACTCCATAAGAGCCGCCTTGCTTGCTTGCCAGCCAGGTGCCGCACGCACTAGGAATTTTTCTTGCTCCATCGAGAGTACCCACTTCACCGAGAGCCACCTTGCTACCAGCCACCTGCTGCACGCACCAGGAATTTTCTTGCTCCACCGAGAGTTACAATGGATTTTTTCCTGCTCATCCGAGAGTTTCCGTGCAAGCCCACGACCACCGATACTTCCAGGAGAGTCCGCCCATAAATCGTCAGCCATCGGCTCTGATACCACTTGTTAGGATTCCAACAACGCACCTCTCGCAACAGAAGCAGTAAAATCAAGAGAAACACAACACACATATACGTGGTTCGGCCAAATCGGACCTACATCCACGGGGAGGGGGGTTTCACTATAATCCGGAGAAACTCCGTGTTCTTGTGTTACACACTCACACTCAATCTCACAATAATGAAATCCTCACCAGTTCTCTCATGTATCTCTCTCTCCGGGAGAGCCACAACCGGCTCCCCTCTCACACTCTCTGCCTCTCTCTCTCTACATTGTGCTACAACCCTAATACACAAGGCATCACAAAGTATTTATAGAGTTACACAGACAAACCCTAATCCACCCCCTCTGGGCCTAAGCCCAACAGGCCCACACGGGGTGGAATCCCAACAATTACAAAAGATGAATTGGAAGAATTAATCCATCTATAAAATTCTTCAAAATCTATGCACTTTGTCCTGCGCGTCAAAAGAGAGTAACAGCGAAAAAACTAAAACTCCCTCCGTCCCATATTTGTTATCCACTTTTACTATTCACAACACCTCAAAAAGTTGGTTATATTTTCTAATATATAATGTTATATATATTCAATATGAATCTCGTTTGATAGTTTTTTATAAGTACTATTAAACCAAAAAAAAATAAATTGAAAAAAGTGTTATATATTGAAATATATATAAACAATTGAAAAATAGCACGCATACTCGTAAATAGAGAAGAAATTCGAGTTGGAGGGAGTATTATTCTATAGAACATATAAATCTCATCGAATTATTAGTGGTGAAATTAGTAAATATTATACACTTTATATTATTTTATATATCCATATATACTTATATTAAGCCTATGTACTTCAATTGGGTATTTAATCTGAACTCAAAAGATTTACATCAAACGCCAAATATATGTTCACCTTAGAAATCCCTAACAAATCATCCAGTCAAATAAACAGACCATTCTAGCCTTCGGTGTCAGTAAAATTATGCTTTTACATCCCCAAAAAACAGTTTTCTGTTAGTGGAAAAAACAGTTTTTTGGAAAATACAGCTGTGAATTTTACACGAGGGAGTGTGGATTATTTTTTATTTTTTTAAAGAGGGACAGTGGATTGAATGTCCTCCATTTTTTGGTCTTAAATTAATTGCATACAGTTAGGAGATATAATATTTTTTATAAGATTAAGTCGTTGGGGATTAGGGTAATCACATGTATTATAGGAAGACAGTACGTCAATGCTGACAAAGCCAGAGAGGTTTAAGGGAAAATTAAAGATTAAAATAATCGCCAAGCTGGAACAATTCATTAATGTTGATGTTTATATATTCGACATCAATGCTTACACATCTTGGCTAGAGTTTTTCTGGTACAATCTTATCCATTTACGTACATATCATACACGTACATATCATGCGGTCATATAAATTCATGTAAACATATTTCGGTACAGTGAGTTTGTGAGTTCAATTTCTACGGAGAAAAAGTAAATTAAGACCCGTATTAATGGATTAATTGGAAGGGGTTTCGGTGGTCTAAATCCTTGTGACGCATGACAAAAAGTATATAGATTCATGCATAGTTCATGTGCGGTTTGAATTGAATGCGTCCTTTTTTGTTGGAGTGTTTGTTTAACCGTTAAAATCAAATAATAATAATAATAATAATTTAGCCGTTAGAACAGCTCCAATTCAGCTGCCAAGTAACGTTGCTAGTAAAAAAATTGTACATGAAACGGCAATGATCATGTTTTTTTATAATACCTCAAGGTGTTTGGCCAGTTTATATCTACCTTGACTAATTACGCTGATCCACTCTTCATCTCCTTTTTGCTAAGCAAACCCACTCCCATCCTCAAACCAAGGAGATGATGCATTGGAGCTTCAACTCATATAATCCATGGAGATGATGCATAGCACGAATTTTAAGCTTCATTAAAATAACATCAAATATATGATTTTTATTTAGTCTAAATTCTTATCATTTTGGGGATCATGGACCATATTCACATCTTCAACAACTTCTTGAGCATCTCTAGGTAACTGAGCTACTCTGCTTATCAGATGTCCTATGAGTTCTGGTAGTGGTGAAGTATCAAACTCAAGTCGTCAATAGATCAGAAGAAGCCCAAAATACTTTTCATCATACACACAACACGTACGTTCACCAATAAATGAGAAATTTAAAAAATGTAACTTCATACCCAATTTAGTTTCGGCTTAACTTTGAGAGGTTTTCATCAAGTTCAAGATGAGGAAAAAAATTACATACTCGCAAAACAATATGTGCACAACCAACATATGTAGTACAAAAACAGGTAGCAGAGCTTTTTCATATAACATGTTTTGTTTGCCCGAAACTAATATTAATCCCGAAACTTAAATATTAATCCCGAAACTAATAAGACTTCATTTAGGAGTCCATCCAGGCTGAAAATTATATTGAGCTCATTTAATCTGGACTAATAATGTAGATGTTTGGAGTGCAACTACTGGGATTAAATCATACCCAATTACATTAGTCGTTTAGGTCGATCAAGGGGTATCTGTGTAGTTTGCTAGGCCTTTATATATCCTCTTCAAAGATGGATAAATTGATTTAGCCGAGCACAAAACAAAAAAACAGTTTACAAATTAATAAATATCGGCTAGATCGAGTTTTGTTGGCGTACGGCCTATTTTGGGTAAAAAACTTAATCCAGCTTTTTGGTTTTTTGGTTTTTTGTCAAATAATCCAAAAAACCGGTTTGGTTTTTTCTTAAACTTAATCCAAATTATTCCCTCCTTTGGCTAATAATCCAGATTATGGATTATTGGATTATTCGTTTGTCCTTATTCAAAAAAATTTGAGTTTTGATCATAATTTTATACTTGTTAGATTCGTCTCGTCGAGAAGAATCCAGAAACCACAAAATCTTGATGCAAAACTAACGAATGCAAAAACAAATTGAATAAGGACAAACGAATAATCTGGATTATTGGATTATTGGATTATTACCCAAAGCACTCTGGTTTTTTGGATTAAGATTATTACCCAAAGCACTCTGGTTTTTTGTACCCCAAAAAACCAAAAAACTGGATTAAGTTTTTTACCCAAAGGAGGCCGGTCTTATCCATGAAAATACCATATGCATCTATCCACATTTTTATATGGATTCATACATAGCTCATGTGTAGTTTGGATTGAATGTGCCCCTTTTTTTTTAAAGTATTATTTGGTATAACCGTTTTCCCCTTTAATTGAACAGCTCTAATGCAGCTACCCAGTTCTTTGCTAATAAAAATATAAAATACTGTAGTAATAGGGGGCGACGCCATGTATGAGGTTGTGGGCTCAGCTGAACCCAGTGGGTTTAATTTGAAAATCCTTTGCTGCACATGTAAAAAATAACTGCTTAAATTCGTAATTTAAAATGTACTCATAAGGATTTGCCCGCCAAATAATTAATAGTCGATCGCATGAAAAATGGGAGTGATTATTCAGTGTTCCTCGTTGTCCTTTTCCATCACACATCGGTATATGAGTTACAATTACTTTGTTATTAAGTGTGATGGAGTTCACACCAATGTATCGTAGTTCCTGGAGGAGGCTGGAACACCAGTACTTGACGCTCCGAGAGCACTAAACAATTTGGGCATTTGTAGAAAGTTTATTTTTGTCACCAAAGACTTCATTGATGATGTAATGATCACGTCCAACTTGATCCAAGATACAAACTACACCAGCAGTTGACACTTCTGGATTTGCAAACAAACAATCACTAATTAATTGACACTTTTAGTTCTGAAAAGCACAATCACAACCTGATTAACAAATTTTAAACTAATTATCTTACCGACAAAGTGAATACATAACAAATCTTGTCAAGTAAAATAACTTTTTTAGGAATCCACGTGAATGTGATTTATTCGGATGGACGGTTAAATATAGATCTTAAGGGCTGATTTGGCTAATTTGAAAAAATTATTTTTTTGGTTTTTTTATTTTGTCCTTATTAAAAAAAAATTGCATTTGTTAGTTTTCAGTCGATTTTTTTGTAGCTTCTTGACTCGTCTCGACAAGAGGAATCTAAAAAGCATAAAATTATTAGCCAAACTTAAAGTTTTGTGAATAAAGCTAAAAATAAACCAAAATCCAGTATTTTGGTTTATTTTCGGCTTTATTAAAAAAACTATTACTCTTGACCATAATTTTATACTCTTTGGATTCGTCTCGACAAGATAAATCTAGAAACCACAAAATCTTGACGCAAAACTAACAAATGCAAAAAAAAAAATTTGAATAAAGACAACGAAAAAAATCAAAAAATCAATTTTTTCAAATTAGCCAAATCACCCCTAAAGATTAATACGGATCAAAGATTCAACTCACATTATCTGCCGTAATTAGACTACGTACAAATATGGAACTAGATTGTTTGATCAAAAAAAAAATATTGAAGTAGATGTGTGATGTTGAGATCATGACTTTTCAAACTAGTAGAAATAGGGAGGCCCAATACATCATGATGTAGAAAACGGGGTAATTTCCACTTACACCCCTATACTATGACTGAAATCACAAAGACACCCCATCAATTATGGATATATCACAAAATCAGCTTGAGTTTTTTTTTTTTTTTTTTCCTTTTAGATTTTCTTTTGCTTGACGAAAGTCGGTATTGGTAGTTGTATAGTTTTTACATTATTGTAATGTCCATAATAATGGTAAATGTCGTAGTTTTGGCGGTCCTACGGAATCCCGGATCCATTTCTCGATCGGTATAGAAGATTTGATATTCAGAAACCATGCTTGATCATCAATTTGATTGTTGATTTGATATACAAGACGTGCATATATAATTTGATATACAAGAAGATTTGATACACAAGACGTGCATATATACACACGCTCCATCACATAATTTGCTTGTTGATTGGATTGGAGTTTTGAAAAGGTGTCCTTTGTGGGCATTAAATGAGTAAAAGTGTAGAACCGATCAAGTAGTATTTCCCATGATTTCGATATGTGTATAATTGTTTTGCCATTATTTAGGCCTAGCCTTTTAGTTACAATTTGTATTCAGACTTGTTCTCTATAATTGTCGGTGTCTTTTTATTGTTTTAGCTAAAAACCGCAGAAAAGTACTCCATTTAATTTTCAAAATTATACGTATCTAATAGTCTAGCTTAAGGCATTTTCCAATATCATGATTTTCTTATTGTTGGATAAATGAAAGCAGAGTTTGACACTCTCATATGGCTGCTGGCTGGAACATGTATTGTCACTATCAGGCAGTAGGTTTATAAATCTAAGTCCACATCCAGGTTATAAAACAACCAGCTTAAAGATCCTCAAGCACGCATGTGATGCCCATTTTTTTTTTTGAGGTTTTATTTAGAACAACGCTAATACAATATCCACTTCTTCGCCGATCAGATAAACTCACGTTATGAATTAAGTCACTATCGCGCTTTATCACCTTTTAGCGAACTCAAGATACAATGTTCTAGAGTTTGTTTTACGTAAAATATACTCTCTCCATCCCAAAATGATAGTCCATTTTGGGATTGCGTGTCATTTCCAATAGCTTATATCTTTTAATGTGAACATCAAAAAAATATGCATTATGGATCTTGTCTGATAGATTTTAATTACTTGTTCTATTATACAAAATTTTCAAAATTATAAAAACTATTCTAAATTAAAAGCTATAAACAGTTGCAAATGACACGCGGTCCTAAAATAGACTACCATTTTGGGACGGAGGGAGTAAATATTACGATGCAATAAAACTAACAGCTTTAACACAAGATATACAAGTTGCAGCTTTTCTATCAATTAAGTTGTAGCTTAAGCTATTAGAGCATCAATATCATTCTCTCTGCTTTAACTTTAAAGTTAAAGGAGAGAGCAAACTCCTCCAAAATCTCAAAAATTAGCCTCACCAAATGATCTCACCAATTTGAAGATTTCTTAACTTTGCTACAGTAACTTAACAAATTTGGTGACCTACTGTTCACTCACCAAAAGAGGAGGAGGGAGGGAAGAGTAAAAGTTTGAATAGAGAGTTTGATTTTGTGAGTTTTTGATAAAGTGACTTTGCTAAAATTTGAATAGAGAGTCTGATTTTGTGAATTTTTTGAAAAGTGACTTGCTAAATTATAAAAGGTGTTTTTGAGGTTAAATTTGGTGTTTTTTTTTTTTTTGTGTATCAGATAAGAATGCCCTTATATCTAGTTGCAGCTTAAGCTATCAAGTTGTCATGTGGGGACCATGGAAACTCATCCCTTGGAGATATACATCTCTCTCTCTTTTATTCATAACTCAATTGAAGTTGGAAGCCGTAATCCAATTGATTTCATAACTCAAAAAAAAAAAAAAAACAGTAGATTAAGAAAGCCTACGAGAAATTGAAGTTGGAAGCCGTAATCAAATTGATTTCAAAGTTGCAAAAAGGGAAAGTGTTTGGTACCAGTATGGAAAAGTTTTTTGTACTGTACCAGGCCTCTTGCAAAATTTGTACAGAATCATATATCCGACGTGGTAGCTAGCTCTTCTTTTATTCATAACTCACGTGTGTGACACGTCAACTAATTGTAGCAACTCAATCTCAACGCCCAATTAAAACGTGGTACAATCTCTAATCCCCAAACAATACAAACTCTTATGTAAAACTTGACCTTAACAAGCGACTTTCAGAAGTGCATGTGTCGGTATCCACAAATTTGTATGTTGAATAACGTATCTTTTGCAAAAAGCAGAATTTTCTCAGTCAGCGAAAACATACAAAATTACTACCGCATATGAAACGTCCAAGCATCGAATCTCAAGAGGGAGACCAATTATAAAATTTTGTTCCCCTCTCCTTATCTGAAAAGCTTAGCCTGTAATTTCTTGATAAGCTCTGTACACCCACATCAAGAACGAAATATAGTAACTGTCACCGGATGTCTGAGCCAGCTTGCGCACACCTCGATTAATTCTGGACTCTGGAGATAACGATCGGCATAAATTGTAACGCCCCGCATTTTGGGAAAAGCGTTATGGATTATTATTACAATTTAAAGTCGGTCTAAACAGTAATAATAATAACCAAAATACATATAGATGGTCTATCCTTCACAGATTACAAAAAAGGTAGACTGGGTGGATTCTATGGCTCCGTACGTTCCCTGATCAGATCATGCTCCATGTCGGCAGCTCCTCCGGCTCCGTGTTCTCCGTAGAGGTCCTCCTGTCTATCGTGACAATCTAGCATAATACGTCAGAGTTGCGAAGCAACATCGTCGTATTATGCCAGGGCAAACCGTGAGCGAGGACGCTCAATAGATACCGTACCCCAACATTAAACTAGCAATTCTAGAACAATATTGTTGGCAGGTAAATAGTTGAAAATCATTTATCAAAACGGTAAGTTCATGCGTGTCAATGCATCAGTATCACATCAAATCAGAGTGCAGCTTAAATAAAAATCAGTATCCCATTTCTTTTCATATCAGAGTGCAGCTTTAATAAAATCAGTATCTCGTATTATTTCAGAATCTAGAGTATAGTGTCAGTATCTCGTATCATTTTCTCATAACAGCATTCTTCTTCAAATTTTAACCATGTCAACATCTTACATCTCTCGAAAGTTATTGGCCCGTTCTACAACCCCGTTCTAACGGTCACCAACCTTTCCGTACGAAGGGTCGGCCACCCATAAACTGGCTCCTGCAGTATGAGGTCCGCTAACTCCGCGTCACACACGACATAGTCCCGGCTACCCATATCACTGAATCCCCACCAGTTTGTTTATGAGGTCCGCTTGCTATGTGTTGTACTGAGTAAGTTCTAACCGTCAAATTCACCCGCGGAATTTGAGGAGAAACTTCAAACAGCACTACCGTATAGTTCCGTTGGGCTTTGACCACCAGTTCACCCCGGGGAACTGAAGCGGGACTCCAACAGCATCAACATCTCAACTTTCATCACAGCAACATTTTCATTCTCATTTCTATCTCTTCCATTTAAAAACATTCGATCACTTTCTCGAAAAATGTGTCGGGTCGTATCGTCTTTGAAAAAGAACGTGCACATGCATTAATTTCATAAAACAAAATCCTCCGTTTAGAATTTGTTCATGATAAACCTTCCGCTCGTAACCCATCTTACGAAAACATGTTACTTAACGACAAAAGTTCTTTCTTCCGGGAATTTAAATCAAAACATAAGGATTCATTCTCGTTCTTGGATTTGCTGGCGTGTTTTAAGATTCGTACGTCGAATCGCCACTTGGTTTGTCTAAACCAAGAAAGTACCCTACTAGAAAACTCTAGTAGTTGAATCCGTTTGGCGTGTTTTAAGATTCGTTCGTCGAATCGCCACTTGGTTTGGGCTAAACCAAGAAAAAGCCTGACTAGACATGCTAGTCATAGATTCTATTTGTTAGTCTGAATAGATTAAGAATATTTATTCAATAATCCCGGAAAAATCTCATTTCATTTAAAAAAAAAACTCTTTTCTTCAGAAAATCGGTCGGGCATTATAACTGCGTAAATTTGAAAAGTCGATTTTCATTCAGGCATTATAACTGGGTAATTTAGTTTCCCAAAAGTCCATCGAACATTATAACGGTGCTTTTTGATAGTCAATTTTAATTCGTGCATAGTAACGACTAAGTGTGTTTTTTTCAAAGTCTAATTGTTCATAAAATCACTAATCACCAACATAATCACGTTTAATCATAATTAAGCACGTTTAAGCAAAATAATAACATAATCAATATGAACTAGTAAATACTAATCTAAGGTTAAGATAAAGTATCTACCTTAATTCCGATGATTAGTCGGAAGCCGATAAGCTAGTTGAATTCCGGCGGCGTAACGACTAGTCGACCTTTGCTCGAACGCTTTCTTGCTAACTTATTCTACCTTCCTAAGATCTAGGGGTGGTCGAGGGTGGTGGAGTGTGGTGGTTTAGGATGAGTTTCAAGAAGAACACTCAAGAACTCACTCAAGAACACTAGAAAGCACAAAGTGGAGAAGTTGGGAGGTTTTGGTGTGAAATGAAGCAAGGAGAGTGAGCTATTTATAGGGAAGTAATGAGGTTCACCTCCCCCAAAGATAATCACCAGCCAAAAACCCTCCCCACAAGTGTCCAAACAACCTTTTGCAAAAGCAAAAATTAGGTTTTAAAGACTAGTTTTAGGTTATAAGAAATTCCCCACCAAATTTCCCACCAACTTAAAGATTAGTTTTAGGTTATAAGTAATCTCCCACCTAATCAAGGTTAGCTTTAATAAAATAAAATAAGAGTTGGGGATTTAGTAAGGCTTCCGGACGCAGTGTGGTGAAATACCCGGTGTGTACGCGTTTATTTACGGCGCGAAAAGTATAATTAAACAGGTTAAATCTAATTCGTTTAATCTAACCAAACCAAATTATAAACTATAATTATTTAAAAATAAAACCGCATTAATAAATCGAAATTTTTTTATTTACAAAATTTCGGGTTATTACATAAATCCTAGTGGCCCCAAGAATTTGTTGACAAGAGAAATCGAACATGAAATCTTAGGTGTAAGCAAATTCCCACGGTCCAAGGAAAGACCACTTTGTCAATCCATTGAAGTGAAATACAATAATTGTTGAAAGAGAGAGTAAGTTTTGAATGCGAATAGGATACCCTCCATCAATTAGATTGTGACAAATATCTTCCATGTAAGTTACTGTCGGGTTGTACCACTGTAGCAATTGACCCACGAAATGACAGGACTTAACTGAATTACCCGCCCAAATTATTTACTTTTTTTTGTCCATACGTGCCTAAAATTGCTTCTGGGGCAAAAAAAAAAAACTTGGATGATTTATGTCTCTCTCATCATATTTCTCTTTTTTTTTTCTTTTTTTTTTTTTTTTGGGGGGGGGGGGGGGGGGGGGGGGGGGGAATTACCATTTTCAAGTTCCCTCGTCACATATTGTTGGGTCTCTTTTTTTATTAGGACATCTCAAAGAATTATATATAATTTTTTATTTAATAAGTTTTTATATATTCAATATGGATCTTGTTTGATAGATCTCAATTAATTTTATTAAACAAAGTTGTTGGAATGACAAAAAAACATCATAGATTATGAGGTATAAACAATTTTTTGAGATGTTCAAAAAGGTAAAGAGACCCAACAATATGGGATGGAGAGAATAATAAAGTTATGATGATAGAAAGAGACAGAGAAATCATTGAAGTTTTTTATATTTGTGACGGCGAATGACGTGCTCACGCATCTCACCCCGCTTGGAAACATTCAGCTGCACTGTCTACGAAGGCATGGAACACGAACATTCATATGCCTCCTCTGATGTAAGAGAAGCTTGCCCTTGGTAAAGTATTGGTCAGTCTTGCACAGATGACAATACCCATTCGTGTCCCAAAATCCCCCATGGTGCGGAACGTCCACCGCCGGCTGAATACCCACCACCGCGGGAGCATCCTGAATGATCGTTGTAAAATTATTAATAACTTTAAATCGAATTTAATTAATGAACAACAGAGTTAACAATGAAAGTATAACATTGATTCAAAATAACTAGAGTTTCATCAAATGTGATTATACTGCTTAAAATTCAAAGAACAATACTTAAAATTAAACACAGCCTCTAATGGTATGACACCCACGGATCGACAAACTCTCCCTTGGTAGCTGTGATGTTCTCAGTCTAGTATTGATCTTCAGGATGAGAGTACTGCTACTCTTCATCTCCCATGGTACCTGGCATGGAACACCAAAGCACATAGCATCATGAGTTTTGATACTCAGTAAATAGTTCTCTTACATTACAAGAATCGGCATGATAAATTAATAACAAAGATGTGAACAAAGATAACAATTAACACATCATCCAATTCCTTATTAGCCATTAACTTACTCTAAAGATCTTCACCCAAGATCTTTTCCTCCCATAATCGCTACTCGTTATCCAACACATTTTACTCTCGGAGTCCTTTACCGTCCTCCACACACACACTAGTACTGTACCGTATCTGAGATCCTTTAACGTTCCTCAAACATTGTATCTGGAGTCCTCTACCCTCCTCCACACATGCACACTAGGTATTGTACCGCACCTGGAGTCTTTGACCGTCCTCTAAACACACACTAGGTATTGTTTGTACCGCATTCGAGATCCTACACCATTTCCACACACACAAAGACCTATACCGATTCAACATCACCTCACTTATCTTTACCATTTTTTTCATTTCTTAACGACGTCTAAATGATCCTCTCCTTAAACTCACCCCATGAACCATTCTAGCACAGCAGAATCTCATAAATTTTATCAACATGGTGAATTCCACAATCATATGTGATCAATAATTAACAAGTACAACAATTGATAAGGCAATTAAATGACATGTAAGTAGATAAATAGAAATTTCTTAAAAGGAAGCTCGAATTGTTAAATTAGTAACAAGTTGGGGTAATCATGAAATTCGGCTAAACACAGAAGTACATTATTAATTTCAGTGAAAGGATGGGGTAGTACGATAAATTGACTAAGCATAGAGGTAATTTGGTAAATAGGCCGAGTATAAGGGTAGTTAGTAAATTGGCCAAGTATAAAGGTAATTCGGTGAAATGGCAAAACATAAGCGTATCCATTTAAATGTAAATAGATGAATGGATACTTTTATAATTTCCAAAAACTTAAGAGCAAAACATAATATTGCTATGAAGGCATTATGATAATTTTGAACACTTCTTAAGGTAAGATAGTCATATCTTAAATTATGTTGTTAAATAGACCTGAGATTTTAATTGGTTCGTAAGACAAATAAAAATGAAGCTAGTGTAAAACTCAAGAGCAATTTTGTAATATCCCAAATTTTTAAAAATATAAATGTGATATTTGTAAATACTAATTTTCGTAATTTGATTTTTACCCAACTTTTGAGATTTTTCCAAACGATTCCGAGCACACAATGACGTTGCCCACGATTTTTTAAGTCAGTACGAATATTTTGGTATTTTTCTGAAATCGTAGCCTGGACAGTTCGAACACTGCCCGGAGTAAATTGTACTGCATTCTATCACGTCGTGCTTCGCGCACACCCAATTCCCACGCCTGCCTTCCAAAACACCAGAGCAATAAACCCAATTATTCTTCTTTCTTCTTTTACTTTTGCTTTTCTCTTTTCCCTTTTCTCCTCCATAATTCTTTCTTTTCTTTTCTTTTCTTTTCTTTCCACATATACTTGTCTCCCCCATGTTCTTCCCTTTCTTTTCTTTATAAGACATTACATTTCATGTCTTTCCCTTCCATCAAACCTCCCACAGATTACGCCCTCTCTCCCTCTCCCAAAATTATCACCTCCTTCTCTATCTCTCTCAAGTATCTACGTACTCTTTCGTCTCAAGATCGACCCTCTCGGGTCACACGCTAGTAACGCCCTTTTCAGCCTAGGGTAATTGACGGGTTCCGGACATTCCCAACGGTGCGGATCGTTCATCCACGCGCTTAATCTGCAGGAATTAAGGTAGAACTTCGGTAAACTTGCTTTAACCTTCTGTATGATGATTTTTGTAAAATCTTGACCCGATCCTTGGTTTAGGGAGTAAGGATTGTAGGTAACGTTATATTGTGTTGAATGTACGGACCGATCAGTTTACGGATCGATAGAATGTGAGAAAAACGTCTCTCGACACCAAAAACGAGTGTACACGGACTGGCTTCAGGAAACACACTGCCGGATACTGTTCGTGCATTTTCGGGCCACGTAGAGGTAAAATTAGGAAAAGTGTAAAACTACAAAGTTGTAGCTCTTCAAATTCCCTACGTTTTGATATGTAATTCGACTCAAACGGAGTTTGGTGTAAAAAGTTATGACTGAAATACTAAGGCTGTCCGAAACTGCTGTTTCAACAATTTTCCTCCATTCGGGCAGAAACTTTGGAAACCCGTAGAATACGATTGAACCGTAGGATTACAATGAAACTTGGTAGAAAGACAGTTTGACGTCTTAGCTACGTATTGACACGTAAACGGACCAAATCCAACGGTTAGATCTTCGGGAATTGGAGTTTTAGTAAACTGTGGCAGATTTGACACGTTCTGTTCGTACGCATTTTTACCCAGCTTAGGAGCAGATTCGTCCTTAGGTATAAACACGGGAGTTGTTCCTAAGATAGAGAACTATTACTCTGTCAAATTTCATAATTTTTGGAGAAGTAATGTTACGTCATTTCGTTATAATTTGTAACTGATTGTTTGTGACAGTTTTAGTACTTACATGTTTTATGGCTTGATGAGTATCTTGTTGATTGTTGAATTCCATAGTTGGTGGTTATGGTTTCTTACCTCTTGATTGAAGTAATGGTTGGATAGACGAGATTGGGTGTGATGATGAGAAATTGGGTGGAGTACGGTTGTGGAAAAGATGAGATTGGGGTATGTGATGACGGGTTGGTCTTGAGCCGTGTTATGTCTTGAGCCGTGCCTTGTCTTGAGCCGTGCTGTGTCTTGAGCCGTGCTGTGTCTTGAGCCGTGTTATGTCTTGAGCCGTGTCCAAAGTGGCATACGGGAACATAATGTATGGGAACATAGGTGTATGGGAACACAGTGTATGGGAACAATGGTGTATGGGAACATAACGAACGGGAACCAAGGATAGGGATGTCTTGAGCCGTGCCTTGTCTTGAGCCGTGCTGTGTCTTGAGCCGTGCCATGTCTTGAGCCGTGTTATGTCTTGAGCCGTGTCCAAAGTGGCGTACGGGAACATAACGTACGGGAACATAGGTGTATGGGAACACAGTGTATGGGAACATGGTGAACGAGAACATCGTAGAATCGACCACGTTAATGAACACAGTGTATGGGAACATGGTGAACGGGAACATCATATGATTGACTACGCTGATAAAACTTGTGTGTAAAATAAGTGGATTCTGTTGGTTATTATTATATGTGGTTATTTGATTATGGAAATTATGCATACATTGGGGTAAGGGTAGTTTTACGTTGTTCTACTGAGTGTCACCACTCACGGTACTACGTTACCATGGTATTTGACGCCAGGTACAGGCGACAATATGGGGTATTCAGAAGATAAGCCTGTAGCCGTTGAAGAAGTTGCTGAGTTGACCGAGCCGTGGCTAAACCAGTAGTTTAGTTGTTGGCTCTGTGCTTTTAAGTATTTTATTAAGATTTCAAGTTGTAATAAAGACATATTTTATTCTAGTACTTCATGTGTAGAAGTTTGTAATAAATCATTTTCAGCTTTATTCGGTATTGTAATATTTAAACAATGTTTGTAATAATTGGGCTGTGTTTCTCTAATTTAACTTTTCGAAAAAAATAATACAGCTCAAAGATCTTCAAAATCCTTTATTTAACAAACCGAATTTTCGGGGCGTTACAGTTGGTATCAGAGCTTAGGTTTAAGATTTCTCGTGTTTGTGGGTATTGGGTAATAGCAGGTTTCGTGGGTTAAACTTGGGTAGATAACGCTATATTAAGTTCTTTTAAGCTACAATTTTGTTACTACTAAAAAAAAAAAAAAATTTATTTCTTCGATTAGGTGGATTGGGCGTTCATATAATATTGCATCTAGTATTGCTTTGTACATGATTGTGAAGTGTGTTACTTGGCGTATCTGATGCGATATATAGTTTATTTATTTACGTGGTGTTATTTTCGCTAGGTATTTTATTTTTAACAAGTCGTGTCAAGTGTAAGACATTTTCAACATTAGTTAATTTTCACGTTAGTTAGCTGCTAGAGTTACCACTGTTATCCGCTGCAATAGTATCAACACCGTTAAAGGGAATGGTGATAATACGCCACCACCTCCGAACCATATGTTACTCTGTTCCGAGTTCAAGAGACAGTGTCCACTAGTTTGGAATTTGGGCAAATTACGAGGTTCGAACAATAACCAATAAGCACTTGGTAGTCGTTATTTGCACTACAAGATGGGGAAGGGTATGATCCCTCGGTGATCCAAGGTACCATTATTTTATTCAACTCTTGGGGTACGGGCTTTGTTTGACACTGGGGCATCGCATTTATTTATTTCTACTGCTTGTGTATCATCATTGGGGTTAGAAACTGAACGTTTAGAACGACCTTTTGGTGTAGCTTCACCTTTAGGTGGTCTTGTGTCAGTAGTATTAGTTTGCAGATCATGTGATTTGGAGATATCAGGTACGAGGCTAACTTGTGATCTCCGAGTTATCGAGATGATTGACTTGATTGCTGTGGTTTAAAATTTTGGATGTGGTAATTGTAGTAGTACCCCTTAAGCTTCGGAAGGCGAAATTGTTAAATACATCAGAATTTGTTAAAAAAAAAAATGTTTAGCCTTGGATTTTAGACTTGGTTGGGTGAGGATGTTATTTAATACAAGAGTACGTGTCCTTGGCGTGAGGTAAATTTTATATTTCATTCGGGAATAAGTTTAGGAAAGGAGTTTATGTTCAGTTATTGAGGTTCGACTTGGTAAACTTTGGCATGTTGTACCCGTTGGTCTTGGTACTTGGGTTTTTCTGTAACTACCTGAGAGTCGCAAATCATTTTTATTGGTGATGAGATATCCATAGGCTCGGTATCATAATGAGAGTGTGATCATTGGTATTAGTAGGGACTTTTTTTAAAAAAGGGGGGTAATGTACATGAGAGTTTTATTGGAAGATTTGATAAGGTTCACTTGTTTGGACAACTAAATAAAAGAGGTGTTTTCACTGTTGTATTGGCCAGGTCGGCTTGTTGTGTAGTTTACTGGGTGTTGATGGTATGGTTATAAGCAAATGAGTTTATGTATTGTTGGTAGTTTTGGCTCAGGGCATTAGCTATGATCCTGATGTGTTAGGATGTGAGCGTTTGGGTTGTCTTTGATTCATATAGATGGATAATTTAATTTGTGGCTATGTTATGCCTACATGATAGTTAAGTAGAAGCATGAGATGTCGCGGTGAGATTTCGGGTGTAAATTCGTAATGCTTCCATGTGGTTGTGGAAATGCTGGAAGTACAAAGTGTTGAGTAACCGGTGAGATGGGATTTGTTAGGCGTCGTGTAAGGGGCGATATGGGCTATTGCATACTTGGGAAACTAGGCAGAAGGGTGATGATTGGGACTATGATGGAGGATATTATATGAAGTGGGAGTGCCGTACAGAGTTAGTCCAACGGTTGTGAAACAAATTGATAAACTTGAGGTTGTGATACAAATTATGCGTTAATTGAGGATGACAGCTAGGGATTTGCTAAATTGATATCGTAGTGGGGACAAACTATAGACAGCGGTTGTGGTGTTTAACAAAAGGTTATGGGTGAGTACACAAGGAATCTAGGATTCTGCCTTTCTAGATGACACGAATGGAATTACTTTTATTTACCTTTAAAATTGTTTAATGTTTGTTTGCGCTCCACTTGGGATAATTGGATTTGATGAGAATATATCGAGGAAATTGGGTTTGATGTCGTGGTTGAATATGGGGCCATACAAAAGGGACAAGAGGGCTTGATTAGTGGCTAATGTTGTATTTGGGTTTTAACAGTTGGTTGGAACTGGGGAACCAGAGGAAATTTATTGAATAGTGGGACGAAGGGCAAACGGGTGTATATCTATGAGAACTAAGGAGATAGAAAATGGAAACTGGCACTTAAAGACACTAGAGGAGATAACGAGAGTTGTAGAAGTTGAAAACATCTTAGTTAGCATGGTTTGGGTTGAACTTGGTTGTATTTGTTGTTCCACAGTCTCGAGTTCGGATGATGATTTTATGAGTTGTAGTTTATCCTAAGTGAAGATATACTTCTTGAGGGACATTGGGTTTTAATTCAAGTGTGTATATTTTTGTAAATCGTTGATGGTTGGTGTTAAGGACAGTGGTCCAGATTCATGTTGGAGTTTGATTCTCTGGTGTGAGGCATAACTGAAATTAGAACTGTTTGGGAATTTGATTGTATGGATGTGTAGTATACAAATGTGTGAGGTAGTAAGTGGACTGGGTGTGTGCAATTTAAGATTTCCTAATTGGTTATAGCATGATGTACGACTAGAAGATGTCTTTTTAAGACTCAAGTGGGAATGTAGGATGAAATGAAGTCTTATATGGTGTTGTTTAGAAGTTTAAACTGACAAGGTTTGAGGTTTGTAGGAGATTATCGGATTTGAGGTTTGTAGGAGATTATCGGATTTCGTCGCTATTGGTTTTAATTAGGTGATATTAAGAAGTTGATCATGGAGATTGTAAGGCGATAAGTTTTGAGGTTATTAGGACAATAATGTTGCTAGTATTGATATCTTAGTTGGACCATCTCACCACCATTTTGGTTATTTTATTGTTTTTTTCCTCTCCACAGTCCATGCTTCTTTACATGGATTGACTTGTCCAAAATTCTAACCAAACTTTGTTTTCTCCTATTTTCTTCAGCAACCAGGACAGTAAATCTTTATCACCTACTGCCGTCCATTCTTTGTGTCCTGTAATCGTTCATCATCTGTCTCTAATTCGTTTTGTTCCAGCAAATTCACCTATCATTCGCCTCTTGTTCATTTTCTTCTGTTACATATTTTTCTTCCTTTTTAGTACATATTTTTATCAGAGTGCGCAGCGTAAGCGTGGATCGATTATTTTGTTTAAAAAAAAAAAAGGGAGTTTTGTTTTACAAATTTCGAGGACGAAATTTTTGTAAGGTGGGTGGATTGTAATAACCCGTATTTTCTTAAAATGAGTTTTGGCGATAAATTTTGCAAATGTAATATGCTCTAATTAGATTTTCCTTAAAAATTATTTTGACTACACTATTTTAAATTTCGAGGACGAAATTGTTTTAAGGGGGATAGATTGTAATATCCCAAATTTTTAAAAATATAAATGTGATATTTGTAAATACTAATTTTCGTAATTTGATTTTTACCCAACTTTTGAGATTTTTCCAAACGATTCCGAGCACACAGTGACGTTGCCCACGATTTTTTAAGTCAGTACGAATATTTTGGTATTTTTCTGAAATCGTAGCCTGGACAGTTCGAACACTGCCCGGAGTAAATTGTACTGCATTCTATCACGTCGTGCTTCGCGCACACCCAATTCCCACGCCTGCCTTCCAAAACACCAGAGCAATAAACCCAATTATTCTTCTTTCTTCTTTTACTTTTGCTTTTCTCTTTTCTCTTTTCTCTTTTCTCCATAATTCTTTCTTTTCTTTTCTTTTCTTTTCTTTCCACATATACTTGTCTCCCCCATGTTCTTCCCTTTCTTTTCTTTATAAGACATTACATTTCATGTCTTTCCCTTCCATCAAACCTCCCACAGATTACGCCCTCTCTCCCTCTCCCAAAATTATCACCTCCTTCTCTATCTCTCTCAAGTATCTACGTACTCTTTCGTCTCAAGATCGACCCTCTCGGGTCACACGCTAGTAACGCCCTTTTCAGCCTAGGGTAATTGATGGGTTCCGGACATTCCCAACTGTGCGGATCGTTCATCCACGCGCTTAATCTGCAGGAATTAAGGTAGAACTTCGGTAAACTTGCTTTAACCTTCTGTATGATGATTTTTGTAAAATCTTGACCCGATCCTTGGTTTAGGGAGTAAGGATTGTAGGTAACGTTATATTGTGTTGAATGTACGGACCGATCAGTTTACGGATCGATAGAATGTGAGAAAAACGTCTCTCGACACCAAAAACGAGTGTACACGGACTGGCTTCAGGAAACACACTGCCGGATACTGTTCGTGCATTTTCGGGCCACGTAGAGGTAAAATTAGGAAAAGTGTAAAACTACAAAGTTGTAGCTCTTCAAATTCCCTACGTTTTGATATGTAATTCGACTCAAACGGAGTTTGGTGTAAAAAGTTATGACTGAAATACTAAGGCTGTCCGAAACTGCTGTTTCAACAATTTTCCTCCATTCGGGCAGAAACTTTGGAAACCCGTAGAATACGATTGAACCGTAGGATTACAATGAAACTTGGTAGAAAGACAGTTTGACGTCTTAGCTACGTATTGACACGTAAACGGACCAAATCCAACGGTTAGATCTTCGGGAATTGGAGTTTTAGTAAACTGTGGCAGATTTGACACGTTCTGTTCGTACGCATTTTTACCCAGCTTAGGAGCAGATTCGTCCTTAGGTATAAACACGGGAGTTGTTCCTAAGATAGAGAACTATTACTCTGTCAAATTTCATAATTTTTGGAGAAGTAATGGTACGTCATTTCGTTATAATTTGTAACTGATTGTTTGTGACAGTTTTAGTACTTACATGTTTTATGGATTGATGAGTATCTTGTTGATTGTTGAATTCCATAGTTGGTGGTTATGGTTTCTTACCTCTTGATTGAAGTAATGGTTGGATAGACGAGATTGGGTGTGATGATGAGAAATTGGGTGGAGTATGGTTGTGGAAAAGATGAGATTGGGGTATGTGATGACGGGTTGGTCTTGAGCCGTGTTATGTCTTGAGCCGTGCCTTGTCTTGAGCCGTGCTGTGTCTTGAGCCGTGCTGTGTCTTGAGCCGTGTTATGTCTTGAGCCGTGTCCAAAGTGGCATACGGGAACATAATGTATGGGAACATAGGTGTATGGGAACACAGTGTATGGGAACAATGGTGTATGGGAACATAACGAACGGGAACCAAGGATAGGGATGTCTTGAGCCGTGCCTTGTCTTGAGCCGTGCTGTGTCTTGAGCCGTGCCATGTCTTGAGCCGTGTTATGTCTTGAGCCGTGTCCAAAGTGGCGTACGGGAACATAACGTACGGGAACATAGGTGTATGGGAACACAGTGTATGGGAACATGGTGAACGGGAACATCGTAGAATCGACCACGTTAATGAACACAGTGTATGGGAACATGGTGAACGGGAACATCATATGATTGACTACGCTGATAAAACTTGTGTGTAAAATAAGTGGATTCTGTTGGTTATTATTATATGTGGTTGTTTGATTATGGAAATTATGCATACATTGGGGTAAGGGTAGTTTTACGTTGTTCTACTGAGTGCCACCACTCACGGTACTACGTTACCATGGTATTTGACGCCAAGTACAGGCGACAATATGGGGTATTCAGAAGATAAGCCTGTAGCCGTTGAAGAAGTTGCTGAGTTGACCGAGCCGTGGCTAAACCAGTAGTTTAGTTGTTGGCTCTGTGCTTTTAAGTATTTTATTAAGATTTCAAGTTGTAATAAAGACATATTTTATTCTAGTACTTCATGTGTAGAAGTTTGTAATAAATCATTTTCAGCTTTATTCGGTATTGTAATATTTAAACAATGTTTGTAATAAATTGGGCTGTGTTTCTCTAATTTAACTTTTCGAAAAAAATAATACAGCTCAAAGATCTTCAAAATCCTTTATTTAACAAACCGAATTTTCGGGGCGTTACAAATTTAGTGTCTTAAGGGCACTATTGTCATTTTACTATGTTTGAGGATAATATAGTCTAATAGGTGTTTAAATAATTTAGAACATACATAGAATGTTTTCTGTTTAACCATTCTAGTCCTAAATATTTAATGAGAGTTTTTAGTCTTTAATAAGGTTTATTCACATATTTAATTCAAACAACAATAAGGAAATACTTTGAAAGGGTAAAATGGTCTCACAAGTAATGGGTTGAATAATCAATTAAAATCTAGGGCCAAAATCGTTGAGAAAGCAAATAACACGGGGCTAAGTGTAATAGACTCTAAACTTAAGATGAGGATTTTTATTATTTATTTGGATACGATTTTGGAGGAGGGAGAAACACTTGAAACAAAAGTGAAGCAAAGTACAAGTATTACAGTTAGACTCAAGTTTTTGGCTTCGTACAACCCCTATTTATATTATTTCAAGGAAGGTTTTGGACTTAGAAACGTTTGTCTTGTAAAATAATATTTTTTGTACATTCTAGAATTAAATATGTGACTAATTCTCACAAAATATCTAGATATTTTACAAGAATATTTTAGATCTCGCCTAAAAGTTAGGTATTCCAGAGCTTTTAGAAACTATATTTTTATATCTCTTCCGCTAATATTTTCAAGTTAAGGCTTCTTTATTGGACTTGTCTTGGGCTTCATTTTTCTTGGACCAAAATATCAAATCAAGTTTATGTTCCAACAATAACATCTAGAGCCATTTTCTTAAAAAATAAAAAATAAAAAGAGTTGAATTTCCCTCCCTCAATGATTTTGACACAATTTGAAATTTCAAAGAATTGAGACTTTAAAGAGTTGCCAAAACTCAAGTGACCTAGGCACTGGTCCAGCTAACTTTGGAATTAATGTTGAGCTCACATCAAAGGAGCGATTTTTTCCTGGCATGTTATTATTGTAAAGCCCACCACGTTGGTCAATGACCAAAACTCCAAGGCAACTGTCACATTCGAAAGTCTTCCTTTTGAAAATACCATACAGCACTAAAATATGAAAACAAAATGTGGCCGATATTGGAAGAGAACCAAAAAAGGAGGAGAGAGAGAGAGAGTCAAGCACCTCTTAGCATAATATAAAAAGTCCAAGTGAACGCGCCTACATAAGGACATTGAAAGCATATACCAGATGGCCTCGTGTGTGTTCTCAGTTTTCTAAGTCAATTTTGGTTGCAGATCTACTTATCTGTACGCACACGTAAGGAATAGAAATGGGTTTCCACAAAAAGAAAAATAGACGAAAAATGAACATTGTCGACCTCAATTTGTTATTGTAGTAGTTTTGGGTGAGATATTTTGAAGTTCGTTAGTTCTTGTAAACTCGGCCCGATAAACTTGTACTCTTTTCGTCTCGTTTTAAGATTTCAAGTATTTTATTTTGAATTGTCCCTTAACGAGTGTTCATTTTGTAAAGTCAGTAGGTAAAACTGATACATTTCCATTTAGCCGTCGAAAATAGATTTGATTTTAAAAAGTTAACGGGTAAAAGTATAGGGAAATGATAATGTCAAAACTATTTTTGTTTGTATCAAAACTATAGTGCATAAAAGGCTTGTACCTTGCACATGGTACAAGGTTTTTAAGCACTACAATTTTGGCACAAACAAAAACAGTTTTGGCATTAGCACCACCCAAAGTATAATGATAATGCCTCTATACAGGATGGTTATGGAAAGTTATGCTCCATCTGTCCTTTTTTAATTGCCTTTCACGCGCACTGTTAGGTTATACTTTAAAAATTATTACTTTCCATAACTACCCTCTATGGAGACATCATCTATGGAGACATCATCATTACAATTCAACCCACTAACTTTTCAAAACGGAACCTGTTTTTAAGGGCAAAGTGAAAATGTACCAACTTTTACCCACTAACTTCACAAAAAGTACACCTGAACCCGTTCCAGACTTAAGGATTTTATAGACGTCTTCTTTCAATTTTTTTTTGTATTTGTTAGTTCTGCGCTTTTGATGATTATAAGATCGTCTCGATGGGAGGAATCGAAATTGGGTAAAATTATTACTTTTACCCAAATATTTTGAGAAATATCCAAGAAAAGATAGCTTAAACCGACTGTCTCAGCTCATTTCGAAAACACATTCGAGGCTCCCTCGTTTTGTGAACTTCTGGGAAGAGAAACCTATACTACATGCAAAAAGAAATTACTCGAGCTCGGCTAATGATCATCTTAATTGATCCTCATTCTAATCGACTCAAAACTAAAAATTAAACACGTCATGAGATGGTACATATGATCTAAAGAAGTTGTGGCAATCTGTATTAATGAGGCAGTTCCCGCAGATCCACTTTGTCCAGAGAGGGTTTAGGTGAACCCCCTAAATCATATAATTTGATTTTTCAGCATATAATTTGATTTTTCGTCACTATTGTCAACACTTATATCATTCAACATTCACAAGTACCCAAATAAATGAAAATTTGCTTAAATTTATAAGCAGATAATCTAATGCACAACAAAATAAACTAGGCCCAATATTTTTTGGATCAAAAGAACTATTTTTATTTGACATAAGAGTTTAGTACATAAATTTCTTTTTTACATTTTTTTGTCACTACTCAACCAAAAATTCTGGTGCCGTCCCTGCCCAACCTCCAGTACATATTGCTGGCAATGTACAGAAATTGGTACTCACTGCTTTTTTATGAGAAAACAAAACAAACGACAAAAAACAATTACTATGCTCCATAGTATATAGAAGAAAAACTAAATTGACAGGCAATAGTTTTGGTGAAAAAGACCTAAAAGATATTAAACTTGACTATAAGCACAAAATTTTCACCATAGCAATGAGGAAAGGGTTCACAGAGTAATTTCACGTAAAGCTAAAACACCATATGGCCTACAAATTGTCTCATCCATGAGAAAGGCAGCAGCAGCTAAAGACAACAACTTCTGACCAAAAAAAGGCTGAAGACTAACTAAATTGACAGGCAATAAATTTTGGTGAAAAATACCGAAGACATCAAACTTAAGCTAAAAAACTACTGTATATGACTTACAAATTATCTCACCAAAGAAAGGCAGCATCCTGAACAAAAAGTCAAGTACCTGGTAGAAGATATTTAAAAAAAAAAAAAAAAAAAAGTTTATAGCAAATCTGGAAGTTTTCAGTACCGATCAAAAGAAGATGGGCGCCCTCTGCCCCTCCTAGGGCGGTCGTAGGGGCCTGCCCTGTCCCTGTAGGATCTACCCTCGCGACGTGATGGTTCGCCACCATCTCCATACCGGTCACTCCTTCCCCTTGGTCCTCCATTTCTATCATAGGCTGCGCTTTTGCCATGCCCATTTTGAGGGTAACGGTCCACACCCCCATACCTATCGCCCACAAAGCGATCACCACTGGGAGGATACCTGCATTTTATACAACAGCAACAAGGGACTTGTTCGTTTAGGCAATTTTTGGATTATAAATTCGTGAAAGGAATTTATGGAGCCAAAATGAGGGGGCAAAATTACAAGATAATAATAAAGTGTAGAAGGATTATTTCGATAGTTTCCCACCAGCTTTATTTCGCTAGTTTCCTGCCATTTCCTTTCGCCTCATAAAATGATTCATAAACAGCCTTGAAGTACGATGGGACCATTAACCCTAAAACTGTCTTGGAATTTACTTTAAAACTTTTCAACACCGAAAACCAACTATTCTTCCGTCCATCATTGCTAGCCTAGTTTAAATCTAAACAAATTTAGCGGTGAGATTTCAATGTGGACATCCTTTATGGAACAATCAAAACCCGGAAAAATGAACTACCAAAGACAGACAGAATATCAATCTGCTGTTTCATATCAAATGTTCACTGGCAACTTTGAAAACAAATGATCAAACTTCTGAGAACGCTAGGAAACAGCAATTGGACGGTTATACCAGTTATAAGAATACAGTTTAGATTCAAAGGCCAACCATTCCACCACTATCACTGACAAAATTAGTTTTATCTAGGAATACCTGTCATTAGCATAGCGATCGCGGCTAGCATACTTGTCTCTGCCATCATAACGATCCATATCCCCATAACGCCCTCCATCGTATCTATCGTCGATGTATCGATCACGATCCCCACCAAAGCGATCCTCATGGCCACCTGGCCCACCAAATCTAGAACGAGAGGAGAATCCACCACCTCGGCCAGCACCACCTGCTGAAGGACAGTCGCGGGCCCAATGACCGGGCCGGCCACACTTGAAGCAATCATCCTGGGCTACAGACCTATCTCCACCCCCATGGCTGCCCCTGCCACCCGATGGGTAACCTTCACTGTAACCATGGCCTGGATCATCACCGCCCATTCTGGGTTGAGCCCTGTTCACTGATATAACACGATCACCAAACTCCCTACCATGCATTTCCTTAATTGCACCTTCCATTCCCCGGCGGTCTGCAAATGTCAGAAACCCAAATCCGCGAGGTCGGCCTGTATCTCTTTCCACCATAATCTACATGAACAATACAATTGAGAAACTGATCCCCTTAGGGATACCACGAATGCAAACAAATCAAAGTGAGATAAACTCGATATTAAAATGACTGAAACATTGACAGAACTTCTATTTAATCAATGAGCAACAAATGCCAAAATGCCAAACCACATGCCCTCCTTAATTCACTTTCAGTCCGAATTGGAGCATGTCAGGCTGTTCTTAGGAACAAAAGTTTTACGTGAAATAGAATAATGGATGTAGATGAACAATATCAGTTGACAACAAATCCAGCTTGAAACCCACAGCATAAATTCTTAAATATAGCTGGAGGCCTTAAAAAACGAGGATACGAAAGAAAATAATAATACATCCAGTGCATCCAAGCCAGGAAAAACTGAATCACGGGTCCGAAAATCAAGCAATAGGGCATCTTCAGCTTCAAAGCAATTTGTATTTTTCACAAGTACAGTGTACATATACGAACAAGTAATCATCTATGTGCGCGTGAAAGGCAATTACAGTTCCAAAAACAATCCAACTTCACACCCTTATTGCTGCAAAAGTAATATGCAAGTTCAAATGCACTGACCACAAGACCATGTAATAAAGGGTGCCTTAAAACCCCATCAATTAATGAAGTCCATGTAATCAAGTTTCTCATACCATTTAACAACTTATCACTTGCATTCTAGTATTCATGGATGGCTTTCTGAACAGACAAAATAACAAAATTGAAATAATTGAATAGACTTGCACTCCAGATACCCACATCCAGGGCAGCCGAAAACTGTTTTGAGCAAAACAATCTCAAGTCATAAGCTGAATTCAGATATTGGGCAAAGAACAGAAAAGACTTAGCCGCATATCTAGCTCATGGACACCACTCGCCTTCCACATTTTCATTTAATATCAATGACTTGTAGCCAAAAAAAAAGACTACTATCACCCACAATCAAGTTATCTACGTATCTTCACGATCTCCTGCATACAACTCTACATCTATCAGTGACCTGTACTTTAACTTGGAGCATCTTCTCTTCATATTTACCACAACTTACTTTTCACATTCAATATGTTCCATAGCCTGCAATCCACAATGAGAAAGGCAGGAGCAATATCACACAAGTTAGACCACGGGAATCCAATAGATTCTTCCTTTCACCGTATTCAAGGTTATATGGGCACCCAAATATTTTGCCCCAAACAATAACAATTTAAGTATATTGGTGTTCTGAACATTTTTGGAGTACAACACCACAGCACTACACCAAAGTACAACCTGTCCCTGTGATTCCTTCTGAGCTGGCGGATTTACCTAGGGCCTATGTGGTCCAGTCATGTTCTAACTCAGGTCCAATTTCAGGAAACCACCTCCGCATCTTAAAAGATCATTCAGCACAAAAAAAATTCAAACCATAACCTTTGATGGTACAGTGTTCTGGGACAAACTAAAATTACCACTCGTGGACTTTATTTTTAATGACCAACTCTTTCCAAACAAAATGTGTATGCCAGGCCCTCAAAACATGCACAAAAAGATGGGCATCTAAAGATACTGGACTTGCTATAACCTAGACAGAGCATAGAACATAGAGACCAAGAATGAAAACAGAATCAGCAACATCTATCAAATAAAGAACAATTCCTCACGTTTTTTTAAATTGTTTGGAAAGAGAAATTGATCACCCTGAAGGAAGTGGAAGTGCAAGAGTAGATATATTCAGTTCTATATGTTTACAACACGCCAAGGGGATGCAAAATCAAGATGCCGTGCTCAAATAAACAAGCTGAAAATTATACTGCATTTTAAAGCTGGCAAATTTGATAAGAATTCTTACCCAAAACCAAATAAAATCCACAGAACTGCAGATATCAATCATTTGACGGAGTAACTTACCTCTGGCCTCAATTTCCACAGAATCCAATACTGGTCTCAGAAAAGCCAGATGCAACAAGTCACAGATATACCTCTAATCTCTCTCAAAATACATTATGCCACATGATCACTACGCAGCTGACATCCTCTAATTAATTACCTCCTGTCCTCGCCAACAAGCTTTTTAACCTCCTTTACAGACTGTTCGTAACACATACTATTACTTTTTGGATGTACGATAGTCCTACAGATGAGCAACTATACATACAATGGAAGGAAAATAACATCGTGACCACTGGACAGAAGTCATTTCCATGAGAAAAGCTTTACTTGCATATACCAAACTTTCAAGGATCCAGTCTAACAATTATGGATTGCATATGTGTCATTCTATCCTCACAAATATCCGCTGCGACAACTATAGTCATTGTGATATTTCTGCTGCTCCCGTGTGGCAACAATGGGCAAAGAGATCACAGTATCAGCTAGAATGTACTAGTGAACAAACTTCGTCTGTGTGGTCCCTTGAATATGCAGAACATAGATAAACAAGACTGCTTCCAAAAATGACTTGTACATTTAAGCAGCTCGACAGAACAAATCTGAATCCACTAATGAGTACATTATGAAAGCAGAAGCAAAACTGTTCTTTTCTGAACTCAATGCTAACACACAAACAAAGCACTGACAAACAGTAAGAAAAGCATCAGATGATCGTAACCATTTAATATCTCCAGGATGACACTCTCAAACGATAGAAAAAGAGTTGACTGCAAATATTACATCCGGTTCACACAGAAGCATCAGACTCAATACTAAAGAGAGATTTCTAGAAGCAGGAAAGCAAAATCTTTTCAACAGCAAACTTCGATTCTCAAACCAACCAAAGCCAGCACCACTTTCAAAACCTACGAAAGCACACTAAACTAGAGAGTAGCTGATTACTAAATTCTGTCTCTCACGAAAAATGAACTCAGGTGACAGTTAATGTTTGATGACATTCCAGCCCTAGCTTCAATATCTTATAGCAGCCTTTAAGACTCCTTGGAAGGAAGTACAGATGTTTATGCAGCCTCATTGCTCCCAGTTACAAACACGTGCAATGAAATGGTCACCACACTGCTTCGATGGAACCGAAGTATCTACGAGATTTGTAAAAATTACTTCAACTAGCGTCCTACTAAACAGAAGCAAGGAGCCCATAAATTTGTACCAAAATGGTTCTAAAAGGAGCAACAACATATAGCATCACATTTTCGAGGGACGGTCATGCAGCGTAATCTTTTTTCTGCCAGCCTGAGGTGTCTGAACAAATTATCGGTTCCAAACTAAAATATCCATCGCAAGCATGGGAATCAAAAACCTCAGAAACGAATACGACACTAATGCAGAAACTTGCTGCAAGAGCTTAATTTCCTGTGTCCAAAATAATACAAGACCCCTTCCTCTAGAAAACTTGCACCTTCATGCAATATCATCTGAGCTTTCTCCAAATCATGGACCAATACGAACATTCCTCGTGCAATCCGAAACCAAAATGTGATTTACTATTTCTTAACTTCATTTTGTACCAATGGAAAAGAAAAGATGCAAACAGATTCTCCGTATTTAACAGAGTATATCTACGAAGTGAAGTGATGTAGTAGCCTTGAAGAACCTATACACATGTAGCACAGGAGACAGGACACCAGTATGGCACTGCACAAACCTTCTCAATTCTGTGGGAAAAGGAAGGCACATCATGGTTGATCACCATCGATCCACATCCATACACAGCCAATCAAAAACAGTCAAGAATTCTTCACAGAAACCACAGAGGGCTACACCATCATGTATGCCTAGGAAATTGTCGCCTCAAACGCAGAAAAAAATTACTTCTAATGATTAATGATGGAACATCCAGGTCACTACGGTCCATGGATGATACGAACTTTTCCATTCCTTAACATGGGATCCATATTAAAACAATGGGGTTTCACCCTAAAAAGGGACAAAAAGCTGATCAAAGATACCACATCATGCAACTTGGTGGTGATTTAACCATTCCCACAACCAACCCCATCTAAAATTCATGATCATGATTCACCGTCGGATATCAAACTAACAGTTCTTCTTATGTCTTACGGGTCCTTTGAAACAAACAGCAGATAAGAACAACCTGGATTTTCACTTGCTGCCTCCAAGAAAATCATGCGACACATTCCGCATTCAGAGACACCACTTTACATTAGTACTTTAGGGCTGAGATACTCAAAACAACCGAGAAAATCTAAGCACATAGATGATACAGAGCTTCATCAATCCGATGCAATCCAACTGCATGACAACTTCCTCACAAATTCCATCTAAAGACATCTTAAGGGTCACAACCACCATCACAGAAAAATAGCAAACAAAAATGAAAGTTAATATGTGGACATGGAAAAAAAAAAGGACATGAAACAGCGAACAACTTAACAATGCTGAAAAGAATCTTCCCAATTAGTATGGAAGCCCAAAGCATTGAAAGTGAAGTAGTAAAATGTACAAAACAAAAAATAACAGACGAAAATAACCATTTATTCATAAAAATTGATTTCCTTCTCCTACTATAGAAGGGACTCTCAATTTGAACTAATGCTCAAGCACAATAAATTTAGCAAATTTGAAACCGAACGGGTGGTGACTAATGAGTCCCTTTAGAGCGAAGAGTGGCTTAATGTTGAAATGAACTTTTTGGAGGGCTTTGTCTAGCATAGTTCATCCTAGACAGATGAATCGGAAGGTCATTATGCTTTGGGGTACTTCTAAGAAAGGAGTGATTCCACTTCGCACCTAATAGGATATGTGAAATAAAGGAGGCAGTCCCTTGTAGAGAGGCATTTGGTGACTAGAGCCCCGCCTAAGGTAGTGTTCTTGGCCTGGACAAGCTATTTTGACAACTATAATGGATTACCTTACAAAAGGATGTAAGGTGATGTTGAGAACGGTATAGCATGTTTAAGCAGGTAGGTGAAGACACAATCATCACCTTCTCCACAAAGTTATCAAATTTGATCCGATTAGATGTTGGAGTTTGTATGGTCTAATGGTGTCTTCAATGGGTGGGCGGCAATCTTGTTGTCCAAAGATGTTGGATATGAAGAATTGGCATCCTATGACATAATGTGCCTTGCAGCTCAGTTTGCACCTGACCACATATTAAAAATTTGGAACATTGAGCTACCTTTGTGTCGTTTGCCATATTTACTCTTCTATCCAATTTTTGCATATTGCAACATAGATAGATGGTGTGAGAGCCATAACACAAAACAAACATGACAATACTATTGCGTTTGGTGCATCACATTTCATCAATTTCTTTGGGAGGGACCAAGCCCCAACAAATCAGTTGTCAAACTCTTCCCGTCCTTTTTCATCTTTTCTACACCTGACTCTCTATTATTCATTCTTACCTTTCTCTCGACCAGACCGCCTCTCCGTCTCCTCTCTTAGACCTTCCTAAACTCCCTTTGTCACATGCCCTCCTACAACACCAGACCTTTTTTCCTCTTCTTTTTAACCCTATGCCATTTTTATACTCCAATTAATTCCCCAACTTATTTTTTCTTTCTGTCTTTCTACATCAACGGATCAACCAAACAAATCCCTCTCCCCTTATATTCTTCTGTGTATTTTTTGGTTTAAAAAACAACCGTTGCATAACGTAAATGTTACGGGAATTCACATGTGTATCGGACGACACGGCTGTTACCTATCGCGTATCGGTCCTTAACGGCCATTACACCCCGTTAGGTTACCTTTACGCAGACAGAGCACTGAGAACATCGTGTGTCCCAATTTTTGTTCCTCTTTCAGACCTCGAAGTTATCTTAGGTGCATCCTTTGTATCTTAGTGAGATTCTTCTGTCTTTCAGGTGCCAGAATCAGAAACAATCCCCCATTATTTTGAACTGGCTCAAAAAAGAAACAGAGAAAAAACTTCAATTTCGTTATAACCCTCACCAAAAGACCTCCGATTTACAATAATGGCGTCATCCGAAGGCTGTAAGTGTGCAATTTCTGTCATATTTGGGAGGAATAGCTTTGATTTCAACAAATTCTTTGATTGACTTCGATTTGGGCGAGAAATCTCAGTATGTTGTCTCTCTTCCATTTGGGTTTTGTTCCATTTTGCATGTATAGGTTGGGTTTTTTGGTGGATTAGCGGTTGATTTGGGATTTGATTGAGCGTTTTGGATCTGGGTTGGTGGTCAACGAAAAGCAGGTCCCCTATGAAAATATCAACATTTATTCCCTTAAAACGCTATATTTTGATTCAATCCTACTTACAAAACTATATCTCAAATATTGGTTTGTCTACCAATGATTCTTTTAGCATTTCCCAGTGCTTGAAAAAAAATTCATGAGTGCGGTGTGTGATTTCCTTTACATAATTAACCAATACTCCCCCATTATCCGTAACTCACAACCAAAACCATTACAACGACAGACACCCCGATTTATAACCCAGCACCCAACCTATCTTTCTGTTTAGGAATGTTGATACTCGTGATTCCCCACACAATCCTCAATTCAGGAAATACATATCCATGATTTGACCTTCCCTGAACTGCAACATTGTAATTTTTTCCCACTTATTTCAATATCTGACAGCCTGGAGCAGTAGATTCAATTAACGAAGATTCAAAAAGCAGAAATTTCACCTATACTCTTACTTCACTAAAGCCCGCCACTCATGTTGTGCCTAGGCCCCAATGAGACCTGAGCATCTTAAACAGCCTTTCTGACATGGAGACCTTAGCACCTTAGAGTTTAGGAGTCCCAAATGACACAATGCACTGTGACCACTTAAAGTGTTATAAGTTATAACCCATATTCTATTTCCCATTGTACAATTTTTATGCTGAGTGCGTGTAAGAAAGACGAGGCTGGCCCATGTAATTTCAATAGCCTGAGCTCCAATAATAAGTGAACCTAATACTAATCCATACTTGTAAGTTGGAACAAATTTCTCACTTCGTCCAAAACCAGTAACATCATTTTACATAGTGAATTACCAAAATCACACTTCAACCTTGTTCCCCACTTTTCATAAACAACCAAATAGAGAGTGGTATGAATCAAGGTAATACTAAAAAGACCGAACCTGAGAGTCGATAATTTTGCCGAATCGATCAAATGCATCTTCAAGCTGACGCTCGGAGATGTCCCAACCCAAGCCTCCCACAAATATACGGTTCTCTAGGTTCTCTAGTTCCTTCCCTGCCATCTCTTCTTCTCTCTCAATCCTGTACCCGGAAAAAAAAAATTAATAATCCAAAATGACTTGTCACGAAGACGCAAACGAATCAAAACCCTATCATCTCACAATGTACTGTTGTATATGTATGTAATTGTCCTAGAGATCGAGAATTGACAACAATGGCAGCAAACAACTCAAAACCCTAGCAAGAACAATCGAGGCAATATATATATATATATATATATATATATATATATATATATATATATATATATATATATATATATAATCAGCATGCACTCTTGTGAGCGTGAGGATAGAGAGCGGATCAAATGCTTACAGTGAGAGATTGTGTCTGCGGTTGTAGTGAGTGTCTCAGAATTTGGAATGAGTTTGAGCTTTTTAGCTACCGAAATGAAACCCTAGATACGACTGTAATTCTTACCGAATCACGAAATCCTTACACGGTGCTTACTGCACTAATGCGCAACTGTACGCTTGGTTTCCCGGTTAATGGATCGGTTGTTGGGCGGAGAGTGAAGCTACCGGGGGGGGGGGTGTCTTTTGGCAGTTTCAATTTCAGTTTTTCACTTTTAACTTTTTGATTTTTTTTATTATAGTCAAAATGTATTTTGAATTTGATACGAGTGTTTGAGAAAAATATATAGAATATATTTTGCCACAGAAGTAGTGTTTAAGAGAATAATGATGAAAATGAATTTATGAATGAGTTGTTTACCATTTTACCCATGTTTCTTTATTATGATTTTAAAAGTGTGTGTGAATATCATTTTTAGTAATTTTTCAAAATAATATTGGGAAATATTTTTAGCAATTAAAAAGGTAGGAGCATTACTTTTTTTTTTTTGGTTGAAAAATATAGGTGGACAGCCAATCCATTTGAGATTTAACAATTGTTCAGGGAAAAAAAATACAAATCCTATCTCCCTCTCCTCACCATGATTTAACAAATTTTTAGTAAAAAAAAAACAAGAAGAAGAAAAGAAGTGGTACAAATCTTCTCTCTCTCTCTCTCTCTCCATTCATAACCAAGGGCCGAAAACCATCTTCTTGCTTATTCTCTGCCACAGTTCACAAAACCCAAACCTTTCCATATCTCTCTCAATCAAACTGCAAAACCTTTGAATCTCCAATCTAAATCCAAATCACACTTAAAAAACTTCAGTTCAAGCTCTAATCTACTCACTCCACCTCTAAATCCAAAAATCCTAACCCAAATCCCGATGGCAGGGGTCTTGCCTTTCCTCCTCCTCCTCCTCCTCCTCCTCCTCCTCCTCCTCTCTCTCTCTCTCTCTCTCTCTCTCTCTCTCTCTCTCTCTCGTTCTGTGTGTGTGGTGGAAAAGGGAGGAAGAGGGATAGGAATGGAAGAGGAAATTGAAGAAAAAGTGAAAAGGAGAAGTAGAATTGGAAAAGGAGGTAATAACCAAATTCTAACTTTTGGCTTAGAAAGTGAAAAACTGAGAACCTGTTTTCAGTTTGGGCGCCCAACACATGGAGAAGTTGATAACGAGAATGTGACAAGGAGAAAACACAGCGCCCAAACAGACTCTAAGTTGGACCCGCTCTTACTCGGAATGGGGGGATTGGCAGGTTGTAAATAAATCAAGGGGATGTTCCACTAACAAAAAAATAGTTTTTTTTCAAAAATCAAAACATGTCATACTCTTACAATGCATCACATAAAAAAATCATGAAAAAACAATTTATTTTAAAAACACCATTAGCGGAACACCCCTTGAGTCCTTCCTAAATTGTTTGAGGCTCGATTTGATAAATGTTCTTTCGAATTCGATTTCAATACTAAACAAATTGAACCTGACTCTCAATTTTAAGCTCGTTTAATAAATGAGTCCAACCTGATGTGACATTATTCAACTAGACTAAACTCGCAAACCTGAAATATATATGTATAACTCATAAAAATCTCATACATAACCTTGAAAATTTTATATGTATAAACTTTTACATGCATATTATGAAAATTTTATAATTTATACATAAATAAACTTTTAAAAGTACTATAAACTGGAATTTTATGTTTTTATAATTTTAAACATGTGTAAGCTTATTTATGCCAAAATAAAATCTTTATATGAAGTTCTAGACTTGTATGATAGCATAAACATAGCCTTGTTCGTTTCATGGTTTAGTTTAGTTTTAATTTTGTTTTGTAATTATTACTCTCATTTCTCTCTATCTCTCTCCACTCATTACCTACATCTCTAAAACTAAATAAACTAAACTATTAAACGAACAAGGCCATAATATTTTTGACTCATTAAGGCTCGTGAACAATTTTGAGTTCGACTAAAACATAGGCCAACTCGGCTCGTCAAATTTGTGTAACCAAGGCCACTTGTCAAGAGGTGAGAAATGCTCACAATCTTGCTCAAAGTCTCCTTTGTAATGACCTAATTTGATATATATATATATATATATATATATATATATATATATATATATATATATATATATATATATATATATATATATATATATATATATATATATGTGTGTGTGTGTGTGTGTGTGTGTGTTTTATGGTTCAAAAAAAAAAACACTTAACAAACGAACCTGAACATTCTAAAGTTCATCTCGTTTGCAGCCCTAAGGATTGCTGTCCCAATGGACTCCAGGGCTTGCCAAACCCTAAAACTACTTCGTTTGGGGGTTTTTAAAGGGGTTCCTATGTATGTTAGTAAAGTTCCGTTTAACGCTCATTTGATTTAGTGATTTTTTGGGCCCACTTTAGATTCTACGAAGATGATTCAAACCGCTGACTAATCTTCAAATTTTTTTACGAGTTCATGCAGGTTGATAGGCACTACCATCCATCCCATGGGGACAGCATAATCCTCCATCCCGGTTTCAAGCAACAAGTTACTCCTACAGGGAGCGGGGGGCCTGTAGTGACTACAAGTGTAGTGAGTGAATCTCAGCTGTTAAAAGTGTTTTGAATGGTCCGGATCTAAAATAGCGAATAATGTAATTGTTCGCGCGAATAATGTAATTGTTCGCGCGAACAATTCAATTAAGATCCGGACCGCCCAAGACAAGAATGGACGATTGAGATTCTCACTACACAACCTGTAGTGAGTTGCTCACTACAGGCTCCCGGTTTCCACTCCTACATACTTAGCAATTGAGGAATCAAGATGCATGGCATGTTCACTTATTCCCTCAACTAAACATGTTCGATTTCCTCTTGATTTTTCTAACCCTATTGGTTAATGCTCAATGTTCGTATAAATGTATGTGGTGGCCGCGTTGGGTTAAGTCTAGCTGCCAATTGGGAGTGATGGCAAAAAAGTTTAAATCGGTTTTTTGGTTTATTCGTTTTGTCTTTATTAAAAAAAATTACATTTGTTAGTTTTGCGTCAAGTTTTCGTGGATTATTAAATTGTCTCAACGAGGGGAATCCAAAAAGTATAAAATTATGGTCCAAAATTATTTTTTTTAATAAAACCAAAATTAATCCGATAAACTGTTTTATTTTCGGCTTTATTAAAAAAAAAATAGTTTTGACATAATTTTATACTATTTGGATTCCCCTCTCGTCGAGACAAGTGAATAATCCACGAAATCTTGATGTAAAACTTACAAGTGTAATTTTTTTTTGAATAAAGACAAAAAGAATAAACCAAAACATCGGTTTATTACTTTTTTGCAACAAACCAATGGAATAATATCAATGAAGTTCAGATTTTAAAGTTCTATCACTTCATGAGGCTGCCAGATCTCTCTACACCCAAAAGTTCTGTTTTATGTTAAGTTTATTTCTATTTACTAGTAAATGATCCCTTCCCTACAACCCTTTTGATGTTTTATATTTTGTCCATATAAATCACTGTCTTGTTAATAAATAAATTATTTGCGAAACCATTGAAATCAATTGAAATCCCTACATCAACCACTAGAGGCCAAGCTTTTGGTTGGGTGAATAAAGATGTCTGACACTTTTTCCTTATCGTACGCTTGACTCCTGAATAGATTTTTTATTTGGTTTCTTGATTCCTAAAACCAAGTGGCAACTCCAAACAGATAAAGTGCGCCGCAACGGACACCTACTATATAGACATGTTGTAATGGGTTTCAAGTTTCGTATCGGTCATCCTATGTGGAAATTTGTGCTGCAACGGACAAGTATCCACAACTGTACATTTTATAAATGAACATATGATTTGTTCACATCTATCTTCATCTCTAATCAAGTATACTTTTTCTTTGTTTGCGGCATATTCAACGAAATCAACAGTTTAAATTATTGGGTTCAGAATGGGCGACACAAAAGAGAAGCATCAAGAAGTATGGACAATAGGGGCATGGAGGGGTTAATTTTTCCCTTAAAATAGTAATTGATGTACTCTATATGCCGTTAGTTTCCTTTTGTCTTTTTTTTTTTTGATAAACAAGATCATCCCAATTATATTAAAATGAAAACGAAAGGGAACAGAAAAAAAAACACAGAAATAAAAGAAATAGAAAAGCCGCTCAACATCAATGTCAGACCCAAACTCCACTCGTGGATATGGGTAGCTGAAGGACCCGTCATGGTCTTACGCCCACCGCAGGATCCTACCGAATCTGCACCTCTGTGTCTTCATTGCATTGTTGGAGAGCTCAGGGACCTTCGTTCGAACCAATTTGACCAGGATCGTTGTGCAAGAGCTAGTACCCAATCCTCCCAAAGTCCCAAAATGATGGGAAAATCGGGAAATTTTCCTTCCATAAGGAGAGAGTCTCGACCATAGAAGTAGGAGAGAGGAGGAGAGAAGAGGGAATCCGGAAGGTATGGGGACTGAAAAAGGGGGAAAGGAAGGAAGAGATTTAGGGGGACAAAAGAAGCGGGGAAGAAGAAAGGGAAGAGGGGCGCGGCTGGGGTGGGGAGGGGAAGCCCTATTGAAACACACACACACACACACGGGTCAAGGATCTGTGCTGTGTACCTAGGTGCACAACACGTGTGTTGTGCGGCTCATTTGGGGCCCATCTCGGGTCCCCTTTTTTTTTTATCTGAATCGTTCATTTTGATTGTCTCGTTGAGTATGTGGTCCACATAAAAATTCATATTGATCAGAGATCTTTAATTATGTTTTCAGACTGTATTTTTCTTGAAAACAGAACATTCAATGAAACTATTGTACATGATTATTTTCTACAATACAATAAGCTCAATGGTTACCGATCAAATAGTTAACAATATCCGATCAACATGAATTTTTGCAAGGAATACATGCTCGACAAGACGAACAAAATAAATGATACGGATCAAAAAACGAGACGCGAGGTGGGCCCCATATAAGCTGCACAGTACGAGTGTTGTGCACAACACAGACTTTGAACCCCACTCTCTCTCTCTCTCTCTCTCTCTCGGAGAATGAAGAATGATCAAAGAAGTTGAGAACAACAAAGGCAAAGTCTAATAGCAAATGAAGCTGTTGTAAAATAGAAATTTGTGTTTCAAAATGTTTTGAAGTGGAATATATTCAAGTATTCTAACCAGTAGGCAAAATAAACCTTAAAATCGTTGTGTTGTCAATTTCTATGAACAAATTTTGAGCATGGTGACGTAGTTTTTAAACGAGATTGAATTGGGGGTTTTTTTTTTTAAACGAGGGGAAATTGTGACCTTAATTGAAAGAGGACGAATTATGTTTGGTGCAAATCCAGTGAGCTTTGGTGGACTAGGTGACAATTGGTGGGTGAATATAGATATAAAATAAAAATAGGGTCTTGAATTGATTAAAGATATTATTAATAAATGGTCGAGAGGTGAATTATTAGACTAGAGAAAATCTTTATTCATATGGAATCACCTAGAGGTGGCAAATGGGTGGATTGAGTTGGGTTTGAACAAGTTGATATGGGTTATGGATTGAATATGGGTGGGTTGAATATGAGCCAATAGTCTGTGAGTTGAATAAGGGTTGGGTTGAAATAGGTTAAGTCAAACCCAACCCAATCCAACCCAACCCAACCCAACCCCCTTTTTTTGTTCTTCTTGCCCGGTTTCTGAGGCATAGTGGGGCACCCAGAATTGAAACAACAAGAAGCTTGAATCCCTAATTGCATATCGGTCCAGTCATGAAGATAAATCGCTGGATGTGGGACAAATTTTATAAGTTTCTCTCCCCCTTTTTTTTTTTTATCTGAATTCAGTTGTAAAATGAAAACTCAATAAAATCAAGCAGTATTTCGAAAAGAAAATTGAGTGGATAATATCGAAATGTCAGGCTGAAATAAAATGCGAGTCAAAACTAGGAATAAAAACAGGTATTTTATATTTTTTGGTTTTTGCTGTAATCGCGTAGATGCGTTTGTCGGTGTGATTACAAATCTATTTTATATTTTTAATAGTCCATTTTTTAAAATTCAATTGAACCTTTTCTAGTACAAAAATTGTAATCTAATCCCATTTTGAGAATGAAGAAATGAACCCATGATGAGAATCAAACTCAAGACTTACTACTGGTAAAGAGGAAGTCTTATTACGTTTTTTTTGATGAAGGATTAACGGGTAATAGTCCATTGTAGAGACGAGAGAGAGAGAGAGAGAGAGAGAGAGAGAGAGAGAGAGAGAGAGTAACGTGAGTGAGGGTGTGGGAAACTAGTTTTAATTTTTGGGACCAACCCATTTTGGACCCATTTTGAACCCAGGCAAACCCATCTAAATATGGGTAAATATGAGTTCACCCATTTACAACCCATATTATAATATGGATAGGTTGGGTTGGGTTTTAGGTGGATTCATGGGTTGGGTTCAAAATTGCCACCTCTAGAATCACCCATTACATTATTAGGCAAAATAATTCATTGGAAATGATTTTCACACTCTCCTTTCATTATCATGCACTCCTTTTTTTTTTTTTGTGTCTTTATTCATGTGAAATTATAGACAAAAAAATGAGTGCAAATTAATAAAAGGGGTGTGTAAAAATTATTTCCCTTCATAAATCCATTTGCTTATTGTTCAGAGATATTTGGAGAAATTAATCGATAAATAATAATACAAGCCACAGCCTCTGATTTATCTTATAAATGAGAAAATCACTGGACCTTATTGCCATTGACCTCATCATTCCCAGTTTTCCACGCATTGACCAGAAAGATGGACCTCTAAATGACGAAATAACCCTTGCATATTACTATTCCGGTATTCCCAGTTTCCGCCCTCTTCGAGTAGTTGGAGGGTATTATAGTCATCACACCAAATTACAAAACTTATCCACTCAAATGCCGAATCCCATCCACGTCAGCTCGACGGAAGAATGATTAGAATAGAGAGAGAGAGAGAGAGCACAGTAAAACTAAAACAGGATGCCAACAACCAAGAAACACACACAGAAAAGGACATTTTATAATTTCGTCGATCAAAACATACACATACGAAATGTACTTTTCATTTCTCCCCCTCCCCGTATCGGTCTCTCTTTCCCTTCTTTTTCGATCTCACTAAACCCTCTTGGCCTCTACAAGGTACGTTCCCTCTGTCTGTTGCTTCTCTATATTGCCGTGAAGTCTTCTGATTCTTAATAGAGGCCAATGTAACTGTTTCTGAAAATAGAGTTATGGGTTTTTCTGGGTTTTGGCTGGAATCTTCTGCATATGAGGTTTTTGTTGGAAAATCAAAATATGCTTCGAATCATCCATGTGATTATGTTCTGGGTTTTTGTTCCTGGTAATGTTGCAAAAGATGTGTATACTCTAGTTATAGTTAATCTCATACGTGGATTTCGATTTATAAGGTATTGTGAACTTAGGTTTACAAGTGTTGAACTTCGTGGGCTAATTGGGAGAAGGCAAATTATTGTTAGCATATCCATCCACAAAAGTCCAGAATTTGAGTATTTGAAGCATCCCTATTCACATAACGTTTTTATGCTATAAATGTCTATATTTATATGGAATCTTGGAGGAATGTGATTGAGGTTTATGACTTGTTTTACCCAAGGATTGGTGAGAAATAATGTGTTCTTTATTTTTGTCTTGTTAGGCAATTTTCATCCATTTACTCAAAACTTTTAGGCAAATTGTATAGAAGATTTACAAAAGGATAGAATATGAAGAAGAAGACTCAACAGAAATTATTCATGATCAAATCTCATTTCATTCTCGATTGCCTTTCACCAACTTACAAGACTGATATTTATAGACTATGGCCACTTGCCCAACCACTAGACAAAACTAAGAGAATACAAGATTAGTTACATACAAACAGTTACGGCCTCCTAACTAACTTTCGCCTTGAACTCAACAACTTCACGGAGCTGAACCACAACTTCACTGGGCTGAACCACTTGAGCTAGTGGCCTTTGCTACAATTTGTTCTTTCAATAAGTACTACTGTATGTTCAAGTTTGAGCTTAATCGTAAATTTGAGTTAAGCTCCAATGCTCCATTAATGGCTCAGGGTAACTTTGAAGTTGAGAATTCGCAAATTTGTGGAAAAACTCAAAGAAGGTGCTCTCACTTGATTTGACTGAAAAAATTAGTGTAACTATTGGATATGGGTTTGACAAAACGAGTGGAGATGAATCTGGGGATTTTTGTTCTACAAATTTAGGTTGTGAGTCAAGATTTGTAAAGGCTGGAGATGCCTTCATGAAAGGAATGGTTTCGTTCAAGTTTGTGTTGATACAAAATAACTTATGTAACTTGGGCCTCTCTATTTTAAATAGGTACTGCGCTTGTCAACTGAAAGCAACATTGATAAATGTAATTGACTCGAACTTTTACTTTTGATGTTCCTACTAGCATTCAAAAATGGGAAAAGAGATAAGTTGGACACTTTAAAGAACTTACGTTGCGTTTTTAGAATGACAGCAGAATTGAAAGTCAGGATTAAGTTTGGGCATTATAAGCAGGTTTCTTTAGTATGGATGTGACGCTAATAGGCTTAACTCACTGTCTATCAATCGACATAAATCACCCCATAAATCTCAATTGGTCGATAACTAAGGGGACAACGGAGTATATATATTTGCCAGGAACCTGAGAAGTTGTTCTTATAAGGAGCAATGCAACAGTAACAACATTAGTTTCCTAGTAGTTTGTAGATTACATATGTGCGTTATAGGATTTGATCTTGTAAATAATCAAAAAGGGGTTATTTGGTTAGTTAATGGGGAACAAAAAGTGGTTCTCAAAGATATTTTTCTATGATATTGAACCAGATTGACAAGGACTACCGTTCTACTTTGAAATGCATGAACTCTTCTACTTATAAACATCCCAAACATTTTTTGTGGTAAATATAAGCATCCCAAACATGATTGGACATTGAGGTTAATAATCTCACGATGTAGTTGTGTTAATGGTTCGTCTGTAATTTGTGAAATGAAATAAGAATAATTGTACAAGTGCGACTAGTTTGTGTATTCTACCAAGTAGGATTGATATAGAAATATCATTTCTTTACTGCCCTTGAAATATGTTAAGAGCTCATATTATTATCTCTTTTTCTTTCCTTTAATTGTACGAATGCGACTAGTTTGTGTATTCTACCAAGTAGGCTTGATATAGAAATAACAATCCTTTACTGCCCTTGAAATATTTAAAGATCTCATAATATTATCTATTTTTCTTTCCTGTTACTTTTCCTTTCCATTGCAGGCACTCTCCGTATGCAGAGCAGCTGTTGCATTCAAGATCTAGCTGCATTCCAAGTTGCCATTCCTTCTAACACAACTTTGGGACAACTGAAAAACATTTGTTGAAGAGTACTACGTTGTAGCGAAAGGGAATGTTCTTTCATTTCGGTAGCAATGGAAGGCAGTACTGGAAATTCCCTCTCCAGTAGAAAAACTTCGGAGGGTTCCACATCTGACAATGATGTAAACAAGATCACAACTAACATTGCAACCTCCTTTGTATTCGTCAATCATGGTAAGCCTTTTTCTTAGAGATCCGCAGATGGAAGTTTTTTGTGATTTTTGATATCTCATAAAATCCCAGTGAAAAGAGAAATATAGTTCTTATGCTACAACTGTAAAGACCCGCAAATTTGTGTTAAATAAAATAAAGATGTGGAATATATTTGTTTTTAGCTACGTGGGTGATACCAGCTTAACCGTTATGGTTGGGGGACTCGAATAAATCCGATGACGTCACTTGGGATAGCATCGTAATGCGTGTCTAACTTTTGAGATTTTTCTAGACAATTCTGAGCACACGGTGACGTTGCCCACGATTTTCTAAGTCACCACGAATATTTTGGTATTTTTCTGAAATCGAAACCCGGACAGTTAGAACACCGCTCAGAGTAAATTGTACTGCACGTCGTGCTTCGCGCCCCACACCACGCCTGCTGCCCCACCCCACGCCTGCCCCCCCTTTTATTGTCTGGGGAAGAAAAAAATAAGAGAAGAAAAAGAAAGAAGAGAAGGAGAGAAGAAAGAAAAGAGGAAGAGAGAGAGAGAGGGAGAGTCCGGCCATCTCCACCACCTCCGGCGACCTCCGCCACCATGACCGATCATCATCACCTTCTCCCAAGTTTCATCTCAACAATTTTTGATTCGAAGTTGATGTATCGGCTGAAATTACGCATGGAATGCGTCACGGACACATGAAAGCTTGGAGCTTGAGTTTCGGAAGTTCGGGTTTTGCTCAAAACCCAGTCAAGTAGGGATTTCTCTCCTCTCTCTACATATCTATGTGTTTAGAAAATAAACCTTTGGTTTCTACATATGATTTTCGTAGATGTTGTTGTGCCGTGAAATTTCTAATTTATGGCTTAAACTAAAATTGGGGCTTTTGTGATATTCCTGTGGATATGTTATATTGCTTTCGTGGTAATGAAATTGGGATATTTATGAGTGTATTTGAGGCGTGGATTGATGAAGATGCTTACGGGTTTGAACCGTGATGAAATTACGAAAATGCCCTTAATCGAATGAGTTTGGGAAGGTTTGACATGTTGAGCTCTTGGTAAGTGAAACTGTTGGTGGGATGTTTTGAGGGTCTAATCTTTTAGTCTTTTGCATTCCTTAATTGAGTTGTTGGCTTGTGGAATCGGACATGTTGTGTTGTTTGTTGTGGTGTGTTGTTGGCTGCGTGTTATTGTTATATGTTGCTTGTTGTGTGTGGTTGTTTGTGTGTTGCTTGTTGTGCATTATCCTGTACATTTCTTAGTTTATTTGATTGTGTTCGTGGAATTGGGAATTGTGTGGTATTCGTTGTACATTTTATGAAATGTGTCTCGATATTGAGGAAGTATCTATCGAAGAAATCAAAATGCGTGGTTATGTTGAGAAACTGGAGCCTTTGGGTGTGATGAGAAGTAAGGGGAATTGATTGTCAGTGAAAAGACTGGGATAAAGTCGTGGTGATCCTGATGTGGTGTTGAAATGGAAACTAAATGGTAAAGAGTACTTACGATCGATTGGAAACCTTCAAGCGTGGTTACGTATATGTGGTGTTGTGTATGCGCGAGGGTGTATTTATGTGTGTGTACATGTATGTGTATGTATGTGTGTGACGAGACATGCATTTAAAGAAAGAATGACTTTTAAAATTGGGCCTATGCCTTGTAGGTTCACTCACAAGCATGGTGCACTGCATATATATATAGAGTTTGTGAGGGATTTTTCTACTGGGCTAGTGTAGCTCAACCTATCAATTTTCAGGTATTCGATGAGGAGCATGGCGTGAAGTGCATTGGGAGTGCATGAAATCTTTTGGAGGCATCATTCATCATTGTTTCTTATTAAAACTAAGATGGGTTTGTAACCTTATTTTTTTTAGAATTGTTTGGAAGAATGTAATCAATTTATTATTTCCATTCATGTTTTCCAATGGGATAAAAGAAGAAGATTTATGAAACGTGGCACTTTATTTCTAAAAATGTTTACTTTTTATTGTTTAAAAATTGAGGGCGTGACAACTTGGTATCAGAGCATTAGGTTCGAAAACCTAGGAACCGTGGGGAGACTTGGAGTCTCAGGGCTGAAACCATTGTATCATTTTCACATGAAAGACATTGTTTTCACAAATATTGTGTGTGTGTGCAAGGGTGACATACATCTACAGGGCATGGCATTTATGATTTCATAGGATGATATAGTGCTGTTGAACCATGTTGAGTTCATTTATAACCTAGAGGTGGTTGATTGAATGTTGACTTTTGATGAACACGTGTTACAAAACGCCAGTTGGACTTATAAAAAGTGTTAATGTGAAATGATGGGCACAATTTTGAATGAAATGAAAGAACACGTGATGATTGTGAAAGTGAGGAAGCACATGATTATTTGAGAAAAGATGAGTGTGAGTACATTAGCATAGTAATACGCCGTGAAAAGCGTTGGTACGCCGTGAAAAGCGTTGGTACGCCGTGAAAAGCGTTGGTACGCCGTGAAAAGCGTTGGTTACGCCGTGAAAAGCGTTGGTACGCCGTGAAAGCGTTGGTTATTATTAGTATTACCCGGATATCGGGCCATGGGTGCACGGAGCCCGCGAAATCCGGCAGGGGTGTACGGAGCCCGTGAAATCCGGCAGAGGGATAAACTCCCTATATATATATATTTACCCGTCTATCGGGCCATGGGTGCACGGAGCCCGAGAAATCCGGCAGAGGGATAAACTCCCTATATATATATGGGTGCACGGAGCCCGAGAAATCCGGCAGAGGGATAAACTCCCTATATATATATATACATGGGTGGACGGAGCCCGTGAAATCCGGCAGAGGGACAGAGTCCCTGTATATATTATTACCCGTGTATCGGGCCATGGGTGCACGGAGCCCGCGAAATCCGGCAGAGGGACAGAGTCCCTGTATATATATTACTACCCGTGTATCGGGCCATGGGTGCACGGAGCCCGCGAAATCCGGCAGAGGGAAAATTCCCTATAGTTATAATTGGTTGTTATTGTGAATAAATGTTATGAGAAATAAGTGAAGGATGTGGTAGATTTGATCGTTGTGACACTTGATACATATGAGATATGGGAGCCGGGCCCCGAAATTCCCGTGATGATATTGAGTGGTGATGATATTGAGCTATGGGAGTCGAATCCCAAAATTTCCGTGTTAGTAATGAGCATATGAGTGGCTAAAATTGAGATGAGAAATGTTGGGTAAATTGTGAATTTGAAAATAGTATGAAAAAAGTGTTTGTTGTCTCGTTATCCATTTATCGTTCATTGACGTGATTGATCTATTGAAAAGGGGTGTATAACGGAAAGAGTTTATGAGCGAATATGGTATACGAACGTTGATATTCTATTATGCGCTTTGTATGCTCGATATGGATTGTTTTATTTGGATTTCCTTCTTATGGATTTTGATTATTTTGATTATTGGAGTAATTGCTGTGTGATGTATGTGGGTGTCTTGAATCGAAATTTCGTAGTGGTTGGGTTGAAATTAATGTTGTGTTGGCACCCCGTATCTACATCTATTCGTGCGTGAGTTCATTGTTTATGGCTTATGAAATTTCGAGGACGAAATTTTTGTAAGGAGGATAGAATGTAAAGACCCGCAAATTTGTGTTAAATAAAATAAAGATGTGGAATATATTTGTTTTTAGCTACGTGGGTGATACCAGCTTAACCGTTATGGTTGGGGGACTCGAATAAATCCGATGACGTCACTTGGGATAGCATCGTAATGCGTGTCTAACTTTTGAGATTTTTCTAGACAATTCTGAGCACACGGTGACGTTGCCCACGATTTTCTAAGTCACCACGAATATTTTGGTATTTTTCTGAAATCGAAACCCGGACAGTTAGAACACCGCTCAGAGTAAATTGTACTGCACGTCGTGCTTCGCGCCCCACACCACGCCTGCTGCCCCACCCCACGCCTGCCCCCCCTTTTATTGTCTGGGGAAGAAAAAAATAAGAGAAGAAAAAGAAAGAAGAGAAGGAGAGAAGAAAGAAAAGAGGAAGAGAGAGAGAGAGGGAGAGTCCGGCCATCTCCACCACCTCCGGCGACCTCCGCCACCATGACCGATCATCATCACCTTCTCCCAAGTTTCATCTCAACAATTTTTGATTCGAAGTTGATGTATCGGCTGAAATTACGCATGGAATGCGTCACGGACACATGAAAGCTTGGAGCTTGAGTTTCGGAAGTTCGGGTTTTGCTCAAAACCCAGTCAAGTAGGGATTTCTCTCCTCTCTCTACATATCTATGTGTTTAGAAAATAAACCTTTGGTTTCTACATATGATTTTCGTAGATGTTGTTGTGCCGTGAAATTTCTAATTTATGGCTTAAACTAAAATTGGGGCTTTTGTGATATTCCTGTGGATATGTTATATTGCTTTCGTGGTAATGAAATTGGGATATTTATGAGTGTATTTGAGGCGTGGATTGATGAAGATGCTTACGGGTTTGAACCGTGATGAAATTACGAAAATGCCCTTAATCGAATGAGTTTGGGAAGGTTTGACATGTTGAGCTCTTGGTAAGTGAAACTGTTGGTGGGATGTTTTGAGGGTCTAATCTTTTAGTCTTTTGCATTCCTTAATTGAGTTGTTGGCTTGTGGAATCGGACATGTTGTGTTGTTTGTTGTGGTGTGTTGTTGGCTGCGTGTTATTGTTATATGTTGCTTGTTGTGTGTGGTTGTTTGTGTGTTGCTTGTTGTGCATTATCCTGTACATTTCTTAGTTTATTTGATTGTGTTCGTGGAATTGGGAATTGTGTGGTATTCGTTGTACATTTTATGAAATGTGTCTCGATATTGAGGAAGTATCTATCGAAGAAATCAAAATGCGTGGTTATGTTGAGAAACTGGAGCCTTTGGGTGTGATGAGAAGTAAGGGGAATTGATTGTCAGTGAAAAGACTGGGATAAAGTCGTGGTGATCCTGATGTGGTGTTGAAATGGAAACTAAATGGTAAAGAGTACTTACGATCGATTGGAAACCTTCAAGCGTGGTTACGTATATGTGGTGTTGTGTATGCGCGAGGGTGTATTTATGTGTGTGTACATGTATGTGTATGTATGTGTGTGACGAGACATGCATTTAAAGAAAGAATGACTTTTAAAATTGGGCCTATGCCTTGTAGGTTCACTCACAAGCATGGTGCACTGCATATATATATAGAGTTTGTGAGGGATTTTTCTACTGGGCTAGTGTAGCTCAACCTATCAATTTTCAGGTATTCGATGAGGAGCATGGCGTGAAGTGCATTGGGAGTGCATGAAATCTTTTGGAGGCATCATTCATCATTGTTTCTTATTAAAACTAAGATGGGTTTGTAACCTTATTTTTTTTAGAATTGTTTGGAAGAATGTAATCAATTTATTATTTCCATTCATGTTTTCCAATGGGATAAAAGAAGAAGATTTATGAAACGTGGCACTTTATTTCTAAAAATGTTTACTTTTTATTGTTTAAAAATTGAGGGCGTGACAACAACTGTGGGTCCTAGACCAATCCTTCTTGTTTTAGTGAATGGAAGTTTTGGATCTCCTGGGCTTTACCATTATGGATATTTGATAACTCATTGTCTTTTTTTTTTTTTTTTTGGAGAATGATAACTCATTGCCATGTGGTGCTATTTCTGTAATCACAGTTATGTTCATACAGATTCTCACAAACATCAAATGAAAGGAGAACAAAGGAGTTGGCTAGTCTCGACTCTTGTCTAAAGTCAATCCAGACGCCTTATTCTCTCTCCTAGTCATTCTCTCTTGAATTTAACTGTATGTTGCCATCATCCAATTGATCCGTTTGGTGAAAGTCACTCCATTTACCAGTGCTTCTGTTCAACAAAAAGTTGAGGGGACTAAAACCTAAGGTGTTGAAAAGGGGCAGTCCACTACTGAAAGCCATCAAGGAGAAAATTTAGCAAGATATATGTTCATAGTATGTAGTGGCTGAGTGGTAAGACTCAGAGAGTAAGGGTTAGGAATGAACAAATTCGATAGATAGTAGTACGAGCAAAAATAAATTAATATGGTTCGGGGTAAGACTCAGAGAGTAAGGGTTAGGAATGAACGAATTCGATAGATAGTAGTACGAGCAAAAATAAATTAATATGGTTTGGGGATTTACGATTAAGTCTATTAAGCATTCTTAAGAAGATTGACAGATTCAAATTGAGTGGAATGCTGGGGGAAAGGGAAGCTAAAATTAATTTGGTTTGAGACGATAAAGAAACACTAGTTATCTTGTGATGTAAATTCGATGGAGTGGACTGGTTCAATGTTTTTCCCAAGTAGTCGGGAAAAGGCTTAGTTTAGTTAAGTGGTGGATGCTATAGATGGATGGCTTGAAGCTATCGTTTTCTCTTCAACTATATTCCGAAATCTTTTCTTGTTAGACTGACCTTGGATAAGTTTGTGATGGAACCGTCAAATGTCTTTCGGCTATAGGGTTTGTTAAAGAACTGATATGAGAATACCAAACATAGGGTGATTTGGTGATAGTCAGTTGCATTTAGCAAGGGTTTCTTCATATGGAAACTTCAGAGATATATGACAATAAGGCAGCGATATAAGTGCAGTTGGATTTACCAAAGATGTCGTTCAATGGAAAATTGAGACTTATTACAGCAGTAACAGATGTGTAGTCTATAATAGAAAGCCATTAGAAGACAATTTGAATAAAGAAATTTCATCAACTATCTCTTTTTTTTTTTTCCTGGCAAGTTAAATTTCATTTTGAAACACTAACAAAAAAGGATGGACCAAGGGTATAACCCTGAGATTCCTACAATTACCAAAAGGAAAAAAACAAAGGGTAGCAAAAACCCAGCCCTACACTTAAAAAGACAGAACCAAACTAAAGCACAAAATTTCAGCCATAGCCCATATAACTAAACCAATTCAGGACAACACAACCTTAGAAACATTCCATCTTTCTCAAATCCAGTTGTTATCATCTGTGGAAGGGAACTTCCTCCATGAAGAGAAGCAAGCTTTAACATCCTCCGGAATTCTTCCAAATTCGCCTTGAAACCTGATCGCAGAGTGTTGAAAAATCCTCCTATTTCTCCTCCCAAATACGATACACTGTGGCTGAAACAGAGATTTTGAGAATGGTACTTGCAAGAGAAAACCCACTAGCATGCAAATTGACCCAGGGAATCAACTCAGACAATAGAAAATGGGAAGAACCACATCTATTCCTCAACAGAAGCTCAGACCAGACTTCTTGAGAATAAAAAAAATAAAAAAATAGGTGCTTCTGGGATTCCTGAGCCATAGAGCATAGCGCACAATCTGCAGATTGAGTAACCCCCCAAATCACAAGTCTGTCCCTTGTACATAACCTATCTTGAATGGTCATGCAGTGAATGAAAGACCATTGAGGAAGATACTATCGTCATTAGCAACATTTGGAATACAATCCACTGGAGTATAAGCAATGATTTCCGTGGTAATTTGGTTCCTTCTTCTAGGCCACACCCACTCGATTTCCTTATTATACATGCCACTTTAGTATGAAGGGATCTCCATAAACTGAAAGCCACCCCATCACCAAACCTTCTATACAAAGGGCCTAGAGCATGCCAATTTTCTAGCCATAAGAAGGTATTCATTAACTCTCTTGATAGCAATTCTGGGCATTTGCACAGCAAGTAAGATACAGATTAATAGTACGCGGCAAGTAGTATCTAATCAATAAAAGTTGAAAGATAAAGGTTAAGATAATATGGAAATTGTACATTTATACATTCACGACTGACTGCAGTCCTGTTCACAATTTGGGGCCCAGTATTTTTTATTTATTTTTCGCCTTGATAATTTTTGGTCATTAGGTAAATATGGGGGGATTGGTTTCTCAAGTTCTTGGAAAACAAGTTCCTTATGAAAACATCGGAGCCATGTGATACTTTCTTTGACATCAAAAAGATGTGTTATGGATGGTGTTCTTTAACATGCTGGCGTTTTATATAGTTTTAGTACAAAATTTATGGTATCTTTGGTGTTAAGGATGTATAACATGGCTGAATGAATTATGTAGCTGAAATTGCTTGGCAGCAAAACAGAAGACAATGGATTGGAGATCAAAGTCAAAAGTCGAAAAGAAAGCCAAAGGATCCAATTATCAGGTACACTATTTTGGCTAAGCATCCATCCAATTATAAGGTGGCATGATTTTGTCATGGATTTTCAGATAATTACTGCAATCTGTTAATTGTGTTTGTGATCAATACTTTAACAGCACTAGCAAGAAAAATTACATATCCCATCATGCTCTGGGAAGTATGCAACTTGCTATACTAGTATAGTTTGTGGTTTGTTTTAAATTTTCTGCCGGTGTCACGTTTTTCTTTCCAATGTTGGTTTTAGTTCATTGAGTTATATGTCATAATGTCAATAACATATTGTGAAATTTTTTTCTGCAGCTGGTCGACAACGTATGAAGATTTGCTATGCAATAATGAGCCTTTTCCTGAGGCCATTCCCTTATCTGTAAGGATCTCCAATACACGTATCCATACACCAGATCCTTAGTATATTCATTTCCCTTATATTTCGGACAAACAGAATCTGTGTGTGTGTGTGTGTGTAGAAGCTTGACAAAATGAGACAGAATGAGGACTTGTTATCTTTCTTTAAAGGAATTGTGTGTGTGTGTAGAAGCTTGACAAAATGAGACAGAACGAGGACTTAGCATCTTTCTTTAAAGGAATCCCTTCAAGGGTGCATATTATTTTTAATGTCCTACAAGGCTATAACAGACATCCGTTTGTAGATACTGATGTGAAGTTGATGTTGGAATTTGCAGGAGATGGTAGATTTTCTAGTTGATATTTGGCACGACGACAGACTTAACGATTAGAGAATCAAAAGCACTACCTTTTAAGTGCAGTTTGATTTTCAGGCGGGGAGAATCAGATCATGACAGTGAAAATAAAGGATAATGTTATTTTATTTTATTTTTATTTTTATTTTTTTATGCATGTCTACAGATTCAGTTGATGCTCAATTATTTAGCCTATTTTTCTTTTTTCTCAGGCTTCTGAATCACGTAATATAACCTACAAGGATGTTCCTAGTAGAAAGGCCAGGGTATAAGTGGTAATCTGATTGTTGTTGATGTAGCTAGTGTAGAATGTTTAACAAGCAGCTAATAGTTTGATTCTCTACCTATTTTTGTACCAGAACATTGGGTCTATATTGTGCACTATTTTAGCATATTTACACCTTGTCAACCAGATTTTTGTGGGAAGGTCGATGCGTTGTTTGGATAGTAGATTTATCATCAGAGCATCTCTAATGGAATCTTAAAATGGCTCTTCAACCAAGAAGAGTAGAGATAGGGCAAGTTTTGGGACTTTCAAGCTGGAGGAGGACGAGGGTAATGGCATTGTGGGACTTGCTATCTGCTGCTGGCATGTCATCTTCTATCATGCTTCATCGCTGAAAACTCATCATCCAAAAAACAAACAGCGTCAACCAAATAGGAATAACGTAGATCATTGCTTTTTTCTGATTTTGTTTGAGTTTGAGGAAACCAAAATCTCACCTCCCTGCTGCCTGCCAGTAATTGTGCTTCCATCCAGCTCTATGCCTTTATAAAATATGCCTCTACCAAGCCTCTGCTTCACAGAGCTGTATTTAGAAGTCAAGTCTGAGGTTGAGAGGTGCATGGCTTACTTAAAGAAGAAAAAGGAAAGGATCCATCCATCCATTCTGGAATATTGGCCTCTCAGGCCCGGACACCTGCGGCTTCAACTGCGAAGTCCCAAACCTTGAGCCTTGACTGGTTTTCTCCATAGAAGGTGAGTTTCCTCATCCTTTAAAAACCAACTATGGATACCCCTTGGCATCCGCAGCTGTTAGCCAGAACTAGCCGGAAGTCAAATTTAGCCAATAGAACGTCAACTCTATTACATTTTTCAACCACTTGATGAATATCAATTTTCCTATTTCCTTCTAACTTCATCATGTGCCCCCCTTGAGACTGTGATATCACTTCATGTCTATTTTTCATTGACTGGCCTTGAATAGTGGGGGTTTGGATGGTGAATCATTAAAAAACGAAAATCCTAAGGGAACCTAATATGTCCCGATGGGGTATAGAATACAGATGGCTTGCAGGGAGGCCGGCCCAAGCCCTAGGCCCAAGAGGACAGGGGCTAGGGCATTCCAAAATTCAAAATTTTAAGGGAACTCCTATAATTTTTGATATTAGGCTTGCGTAACGTTCTTTTTGGCCCAATAGAAGAAAGATAAAAGGTCCAATCTCTTTTTTTTTTTTTTTCTAAAAATGCCTAAACAAAGAGCTCCATGGAGTTTAAAAAAATAAAAGACCCAAGTTCAATGGTCAAAAAGCCTAAAATGGCAACCCATCACCTCTCAGAGTATTAAAAAAAAATTCTCAATTCAAAGGGTTTCCCACTTTCCTCAAATCGGTGGAATTCCTCTCTCGCTATTTCAACGCACGCGGGGCAAGCATTTTTATGTGTATCTTTTTGGGTTAACAATTTCATTTGACAAATCACATTTTTATGCGTATCACATTATTTATCGAGGTGTAATTTTCTAAGTAGTGAGTCTGTATAGGAGTAGAGTGAAAGGAATCTATTTTTAATGTAATTCAAGGTAAGTAGACGATCGGTTTCCACCTGGATCAATCTGCAATTTAATCACTATGGTATGCTACATTCTGAACGGGTAGATCAATGATGAGATCAATTGGCAACTCAATCGGGTAGTTAAGAACAATGGTATTTATTTTCAGCGCAAGTAGATCGAGTTTGGGATCAATCGACAACTCAATCATGTAGTTCAGTGTGCTACAGTTCGAGATTGGTTCATAGGCGATCAATCGACTTTACATGTGATTGATCAGAGCTACATCTATTATAAAAGCAATTACGTCTTTTATTTCTAGGTTCGGGGGGCAGCGGGAAAGTGTCTAGGGCATCTATTTTCAAACACACCAAAAACCCTAGAATATTGTGGTTGAATCTTGAAGTAAAAACAAGATCAATGGATCTTTAATCTCTCCATTGTTACTACTTTCAAACAAACAAACAAACAAAATTTATGACTTCACAAATTTTGTTTTTATTCCTCACTACTATGTCCAAAAGGGTGGAACAGAGAAAAAATTTCTTATGTGTGGTCATTTAAATTTCATGTGTGTTTATAATTTTAAAATGTTTCATATTTTAAGTCTAATATTTGTGTGATTATTATTATTTTTATTCATAGACAAATACTTTTGTGAGAGATGAAAATAACATAAAAATAAGAAATGTCTCCGGAGAAGGATGAAATAGTGTAGAGGAATATAATATAATAATTGTGTGGAGTGAATAGTGTTTCCCTATCTTTGGGGAGGCAATGTAGTAAAAATGGTTTGTTGAAGAGTTGTAGGGAGGTTGATAATGAGTCACCTTTTAGGTTTTCCTCCTCACTTTGTTGTACGAGGATGTTTGAGTATCTTGATGAGGATGCTCTTATAAAGTTGGATTCCCCGAAATGAGCCAACTTTTTAGACAAAGTAGTACTTGGTTTGAAAGATTTTGGTAATTAAGGAGATAAAATGGTATTCCCTTCGTCTCACAAAGTTGGTTTTTTTTGAGAATTCCGACTTTTTTAAGGGTGTCTCTTTTCAAAATAAGCATTGATTTCCATTTACCCTTTGAATTCCATTTATAAAGTGATCTAAATAATTTATAAGGGTTAATTTTGGAAATCAACAAATTTTGCACTTGATTTTTCGAATAGGATTAGTTTTTTGGAACATTAAGAAATGGAATAAAGGACCACTTTATGAGACGGGTGAAGAACTTGGTTTGTTTTGTAATTGAAATTAAAGAATAATGTTTTTTACTTGAAATGAGAGAATAATAGTAATAAATCAGAAGGTTTGTGGTGAATTGAGCTGATTTCAATAAATGTAGACATGTCCGGATGGATTAAATATAGACATGTTTTATCTTGTCAATAAATAAGAGGGCTGGGCTTGATTATTTTTGGAGGGGTATAAATAATCCGGGTACCATTTTCTCTTCCGATCCAAGTGTTACGTCTTACGTGTGAGCCCGGAATTAAAGCCAAACCCATCCCCAAGACTCTTCCAAACGAGCCCTAAAGTACAACTTGATCTGAACTACCCCAAATCGAACAAAGCTCAGGGCCAAAGCCCAGCACCTCCGGCGACCATCGGCGGGTCCGGCGACGATGAGAGCAGGTACCACTCCCCCTCTCTTGCCTTCTGTATATCTCTCTCTTTCTCACTATCGTCTCCGTTCCTGTCTTTCTGTTCGTCGTCGTCGTCGTCTCTCTCTCTCTCTCTCTCTCTCTCTCTCTCTCTCGTGTATCTATCTCTCCTTTTCGTTGTTTCCCTTGGGGTAATCGAGATGCTTTTCCATACCATGTGGGTCTCGTATTTTGGAGTAATGAAAATTTACGGGCCTGCCTTTCAGCGTTTGGGGCCTGAGACCGTATTTTTGTTGTCTCGTTTAATCTCAAGTTACATGAGAAAAAAAATGCCTAACATTTTATTCCCCATGGTATGTCTGATTGGCCAGACTAGAATTGAAATTTGATTGCGCTGTATTTAATGCATTATTATTATTTTTTTTTTTGGTAAATAATGCATTATTTGGTGAAGGCATCCGACAAAGAATGTGATACACAATAATACATTGGGCTGTGATAGATGGGGTACTGATAGTAATTTGGTGGACTACTCAATAGGAGATTCTTTATCCCCTTGTTTGTTAGTCCAACCAATCAAAATGTTTGCATCTTGATACATAGTACTACGAAGCCAATTAGCGAACGCCTTTAGTTTGTCCAGAAGCTTAGTAGTAACTAGTAAATATTTTACGAAGCCAATTAGCGAACACTGTTAGTTTATTTCAGAAATGAAACAGAATACTGTTACGGCTGCTGATCCCCCTTACAGCTCAATTGTTTCTATGGGACTCAGTTAGAGGGATAAGAAAGAAACAAAATGCAAGGTTCAGTATAATTAATTTTGGCTTTCCAGATTGTTTGATGTTTGCACTAGACTTGAGTTTGTTTTTAATTTGGTATTTTCTACTGGTTCTTAACTTGTTTTCCTTGCATTTTATAGGACCAAAGCTTTTGGGATATTGAGCAACAACCTTGCCTTTGAAATTGTATCAGCAGGCAGTTTAGAGTGCATTGTGGTATACTACGAAGTGCACCAGTGGATGCTTAATCTATGTTCAAGTAAGATAGATTAAAACTTGATCACGACTTGTTACCCATTCTCTGTTTTTGTGACTGTTAAAAATCAACATATGCTTGATGAACATGCAAACCGCATCAGGGCAATTATGTTTGTGGGCATAGTTGTCATGGAAATATGGGGTCTATGTTCTGGATCACCATTAAAGATGAACTGGAGGTGTTTTATGTGTTTTCTCTTCAGAACGAGACCTAGTAAAATGAATGCGACTGTAGTTAAAATGCTAATAATTTGATTCCTCTATACAAAATCAAAGCAGTAATAACAACATACCACAAAGACGAACACTACTTTGGTGTCTATTAGCTTCAAAGAAACAAATTATTAGCTCCAGTTTATCTAATTAGCTCAAGTATCCAAATAACTCCTTTTAAATATGTATTTAGAAGCTCGATAATATCATAAATATGAGCCTTTCTTCTATTCATCCTCTTTTTCTTGATTTATTTATTATTTTTTTTTTGGTAAAAAGAAAGATTCGAGATCAACATGACTCTCAACTTCCACCAACATTCCCCAAGATCTCGCTCTTACGCTTCTGCCATCCTCAATTTGAACAAATACAAAAAAGTTGTGTTTACCACAGTTAGGATTATCAAAACAAATCAACAAATCATTTTGATTTTAAGTATCCATCAATTCTCACTCTCAAAATCAGTACAGATTATGTAGTCTTATATCTTAATCATTAGTTAAAAGTCTCCACAAATTAGATTGTTACCTTCTTCTGTAGCCATACATCTCTCTAACACCCTAACTACCACATTGAATACTCAAGGGCTTAATTCAGGATGAAACCCCACAGCCCCAAAGCCATAGCTTATTCCTTTCATTTCGTTTGCTTTGATCTATGTGCTAGTTGGTGACACAGGAAAGGCAGCAAGTCAAGAGATTCAAGATTATGAAGTAGAATCACGGCTTCCTGATATATTTGTTGACGTTGTCCTATGATTATATAATAAATGATAAAATTTGCATGTATTTGGGTCAATGTTTAGGACATCAAACATGACATTAAGTCCTTCCAGGTGTTTGCTGATAAAGCGTTCTTATTTTACTATATTTCTCTTCTTTCTGCCTTTGAACTTGTGTTTCCTTCTAACAAATGTGAGAAAATCAGTGATGATGTGCCATTCGCCTTCAACAACATGCACGAATTCTCCGCAGCTGATGGTTTTGTGGAGATAACTGAAAACTTGGCAGAGATGATAAAATACGCTGCCAATGAGCCATCCGTAGGGCTTTTCTACATTCAGCAGCACACCCAAAATGCAGTGCCCAACCTCATCAACCTCAAAAACAATGTCACGGAGAAATCTCGTGAGCTAACTTTACATACAGAAGATCTAGAGGATTCCATCACATCGGTGGGGTCTATGAAAGAGTGTGGCTTCCCAATTGCTGATGAAATGATCAAAGACATCACGAAATCCCTATCCATCATGTCAACAAAACAAGCGAAAAGTGGGTTGATACGAAACCATAGTTTGGGTTTCCGAATGGGTAGGACTAGCTCGTGGGGTCCGTCTACTTGGGGTCGTAACGCAGTTTTCCAACGGCAAGATGGGGAGAGTAGTAGTAATTATATTTCCTCGGTTTTGAAGTCTGCTAAAGAAAGAGCGACCAATTTCAAGTGGACTCAACTGGATTCTAGAGAAATGAGAGAAATGAAGGATGAGAGAGTTTTGCCTTGTATTAGTACACCAACACCGATGCCAGATACAGAAGCTGACGAATTGCCCTTATCAAGTCAGATAGCTGATGAGCTACAACAGGAAGAGGAATTCTCAGTGGATGAAAGTTTTTCAAAACGTGAACCGGTTGTGTTGCCAGAAAACTTTGAGGAATTCAGGGCTGATAGAGAAGCGAAACTGGAGGAGTGGTTGGGTAGGACTAACAATGGGGATAGTCGAGTGGTGGAAGGAACTGGTGCTAGAGTTTAGCTTGACAGTGGTTTGAATGCCCTGAAACAGTGACTTTGTAAGTAATGTTGTTGTGTTATTGTTATTGTGCTTGGTATTACGACACAGAAATAATACCATCTTGTTCGTCTGGGAGTGTGGTCACCTGTTGATAACTTCCTTTTGTTGTAGCAATGGTGATATAGCTAGCCTGGAGACATTTTACCACCAAATTCTGGATTATAAACCATATCCCTATTTGCCCTGAGAAAAAGGTCAAAAGGCCAGTGACACTATCGATCAGATTCTTCCCTCCACAATTGTATGGCAAGATCTCCCTTTGTTTTGCTTCTGATTTGGGAGTTGACTGAGGTGCAAGGTCATTCCCAAAAGCAAAGACACCATGGATACTGCAATAGAATAAATTACTCAATTCAGAAGCACAACAAAAAGCCCTCACAGGTATCTCCTTCGTGTTTCCTTTTGTCTTCCTTTTTACGATGAAGATGTCTTCTTTGCCAAAAGAAAAAGCTGCCAACATGATGCAGGTTTGTGCGTTCCCCTTCCACCGCTCACAGCCCTCAGGGGTCCAGCTCCTCTCCGTATAAATCTTGTTTTTTGGCCCTGTCTGGGTCTCCCAATAATGGTCAAAGCTGTTCATCTCATTGGTTTTGTGGAGAACAATCTCTCTTTTGTCGCTGTCCATTTTGTAAGACAACAGAAGTTATGCTCATTTACTTGTAGATGTTGAACTGATTTTTACAAGGGAATTGTTCTATGCGAGATCTACATTTCTACAATATAAACATTTGAATCATTATCGTAGAACCTGAATAGGGCCAGAAAGCAAGGTTTGGAGTTGAGTAGAGGATTTGGGTATAGAGGGGAGCTCAACATGTAGGAGCTTTTTGCTTGTATGTTTACTAGCGAAAAACCCGTGCATAGTGAAATGATAGCGTTCCTACAAAACTATTTTTGTATTGCGAGAGTAGTAGTTTTATTCTTCAGAATGTGTATTATTTTTAGTACTGAGCATATTGATGAGTGATTGATCGATGAAAGTGTGATTTTTTTGGTATGAAGCATGTTGATGGACGATTAACTTATGAAAATGTGTATCCTTCTGGGTATTATTTTTAGTACTGAGCATATTGATGAATGATTAATCTTAGAAAACTTGTACCTTTTTTATGCTAATTCCTTTCTTCGCTCGTAAAGATAATCCACTGCCAAAAAAACCTCTAATTTCCTGATGGAGTTGACTAGAGAATTTGGGTATAGGGGGGAGCTCAACATGTAGGAGGCTTTTGCTTGTATGTTTACTAGCGAAAAATCCATGCGTAGTGAAATGGTGGTGTTTCCCACAAAATTACTTTTGTATTGCACGAGCAGTTTTATTCTTCAGAATTTGTATTATTTTTAGTACTGAGCATATTGATGAGTGATTGATCAATGAAAGTGTGATTTTTTGGTATGAAGCACATTGATGGATGATTAACTTATGAAAATGTGTATCCTTCTGATATTATTTGTGATTAATCTTAGAAAACTTATACCTTTTTTATGTTAATTACTCCCTCCGCTCGTAAAGATAATCGACTACCAAAAAACCTCTAATTTCCTGATAAAAAAAATAAAGCACCTTCATGCATGATGTTCTTGACACAAAATTAAAATACTAATTGAGATTTTATCAAAAATTGCACATTGTTTTATAATAAACTATCTTTGTGGGACTGAAGAAGGGAAAATATTGATTTTGAGTGCCACATCCGAGTCGAAAACTTGGCTCTGTCCCTAGGTATTATTCTCTCTAATATAAATTGCCAAAAAATATTATTAACTCGTTTAAATACCTTGCAAAATCAAACTTAATCAAATTTTCAAATACTTCACAACCTTCATATATTTTACTCTGGCGCTTCAACTCTTTTGTTTATGGAGTTGGACATTGCAATGGTGTAACCATTGTGCTTAATTTATAGTTGGTTCAAAATATTAGTTCACTAAAATATGTAGAGTTTTTTATATTTGGATGTTAGTTTCGTGATTATTAAGGCATGTATTTGAGTTTTGAATTTTTTGTCCCCAATATAATTCAACTATACTCTATGACTTCTTATTTTATTCATATGTTGTTTAAGTTAAATGGATATTTCACCATTCTATCTAAAGTGAAATATAACATTGTATCTCACTTTGTCAAAAAAAAAATTAATAATAAAAAAAAAAATAATTCTACCCACAAAAGCCAAGAAAGGTTGGCTAGAAAATTTGTTAAGATCTTACTTGTCATCGAATATTCATATAATTTAGTACCATTCAAGATCTTAGCAACGGTTTGACACACACTTACTGCTAAAAAAATGAAAACCAATCAATAGAAACTGGAAAAAAAAAAAATTATTACAAACCATGCTCATTAGTTATTCACCCGAATTGTAAGGCCAAACACCCCTCTCCATCTTGGGAGTCTTCTGAAGCCATAGAACAAAAGATAGGTGAATGAGTTAGGTGAATCACAACCTCGCAGTCGCGGACCAAAACATTAGTTATTTGTCCATTTGCCCCAGGCCAACCATGGCCCTAGCCAAAGTATAAGAACAAAAAGAAGGTTTACAGGAAAAGATAATTGGATTGAGAGATTTGAGAATTTTTTAGACCGGGATTGAGAAAATGGGAGATGGGCATTTTTGTTTTTATACTCCCTCCGTCCCTTTTTAAATGATCCATACGAGAATACGTGCAATTTCAAACCCCTAAAAAACATATTTCTCTATATCACTTTTTAATTTGTTTTATACCAAATTAAAGTGCTCACTGAGTACTTTAATTTGGTGCAAAAAAAAAAATAATTTAAAAACGATATGCGAAAGTACATTTTTAAACATCTGCAAAAATACACGTTTCCCAAGTGGATCACTTAAAAAGGGACGGAGGGAGTAATTTTTTTGATGTATATGGAATTTAAAGCTAACTCATTATTGTTTTTATTTGCAAATCTTCAATGATTTCTTAAATTATTATCAACTTTTAAATTAGCTATTTTTTTTTGTTTCGATCATTGATATAATTTATTGATTTTTTTTTTTTGGTCATTCGTTATTCCTAATCTAATATATGGGGGGGGGGGGGGGGGGGGGGGGGGGGAATGAGACAATGCAATGTGCGGTATCAAAGAGATTTACCGCATGAGTTAGCCACCACTTGCATATAATTTTTTGATTGATGCGTGTTTGAAAATTAAATTACTCTATGGATTTTTTTTTGGGTGCAAATTTTGAGTGTTGATTCCTTAAATCATAGAACTTGCTTGAAATTTGAAATTAATTGGATTATTGTCACATGCTTCACTCAAAATCCTATACAACAAACCAACTAATTCCGGACAGTCGCGCTAAGGGCTTTCCTCACGAAAAGCCATTATGCAATACTATATAAGACTAGCATGAACTCCTACTATGCAGGGTGGCCAAGAAAACCAAAAAAATGGGTAAATCGGACTGCCTGGACCGAGCTGGTGTATTTGGATTGGTTGCATAGTTTAATGGATTGGTTTTGGTTCTAAAAAAATGAGAACCGAGTATTTTGGTTTGGTCTCTAGTTCCATAATTAGGAACCGTGGTTCGAACCGAACTAGACCGTTTACCTATATGCATAATTGAAAACTCTGTCAATAAATAGGTTGCATCACTAAATAAGTTGCTGCTTGTTTTTTTAATTACTACTATTTTCTATTATTATTCAAGGTTTTGTTGCACATTACTTTAGTAGTTCTTTATCGATTTTGTTAGGCTTCTAGATCTATTTGAGGGTGGATTTAATGGTATAGTAGATTTATTAAAAAGAAGTGATAACAATTTTGTAGACAAATTAAGTTTTCAAAATTAATGAAAGTTGTTGCAATATTGCGGTCTATTTTGTTATCTATTTAAAGATCTAGTAGTATGTTATTCATTTTTTATTTCTGGATGCTAAGATGGTTTAAAATCGGAGACTGAACCAAACCAGATTGGTCTAATGGATTGGTTGTGGTTGGTTATGTGTAACGGAATAACGGTTTGGTTATGAGTCTCAATTTTTTAGAACCGTTAGATATGGTTTGGTAATTGGTACTTTGGTTCTTGGATTTCTATAGAACCGGTCCAATCCGTACCATGTGCACCCCTAATGCATGGAAAGATTAATAATTTTGATAATTCAGTGCTAACTCAATTATTTTTAACACTCTTATCACTTTGGGAAACTCCCCCTAGTGTGATGAACTTAGCCCAAATAAAATAACATAAAAATATGTAACTCAAAGATATAAAGTAATTGGTGATAATTCATAATCGTTAAAAATTCAATCCAAAAAACTTTGAACTGATATAATAAAAATGTCTTCCAATAGCAGCATCAACTACGACCAACCTACCTCTTTCTATTGTTACTTTTGCAAATAATAAAAGAAGATTGGTATTATGATTCTATGAATAGAGGTAGACAATACCTATTGCTTAGTCCACATAAGAAACCTAAAACACGTATTGCTAACTGCTTTTGTATCTCAAAACATTTCAACACTATGAAAAGTCTCTAAAATGGTCAACAAACATTTGTCTATATGGTCGCGTCCTAACCTCCAAGAGAACCAATTTCACTTGCTCTGCAGGTAAATGGGGGTAAACTCCATTACAATAATAGATCTGGTACATGCCATAATTCTTTCTTTTTATCATTTTTTGTTTGTTTAATTAGTTATAGGTAAGGACTGAAAATTAAGCCATTCGATAAATAAAATACAAAAAACAACGGAAGTAATTTAAAATATATCCTCAAAATACAATAAAGGACCAATCTATGTACCCCTTATACAACCATAAGCCATTGAATTTCGTTGGATTAGGGTGTTTCGTTGGTACTTTTACTCTTTCCCCCATAGCCTTTTCGTTTTTCTTTCTTCTCTCCAACAATCTTGCCCGCCTCTCCTCTTTATCCTAGGTGATCTGTAAGTTAGACACAAATCGGTCGAGTAAAAATTATTATTGAATTCATCCCAAGGTCACTTCACCCACCACTCCAATAGCGGCAACAATAGAGAAGAAGAGTAGATAAAATATGAGGGCTTGCAATGGTTAGTGCAAAATCTAAAACTGTACATTTATGTATGGAAAATCATTCTTAACCTGCCTATTTTTGGAGAATGATAGTAGCCTTTAAAAATTATGAATTATTGTTGATACCATCACATGAAATTCATAAATTATCAAATTATTAGTTTGATTATCTTAAGTTTGTTGAAATTTAAACTTTTATACAAACAGACATTGCCCGCTTAAGAATTTGGAGGGGGAATCAAATTATTTATATTCCGCGCCTTTAAGAAATTATTGTAAATTATCACATCTGTAGCTCCGTACATGTTTTGTCACCCGTAATTTTCTGAATATGTGAGTTAATGAGATAGTTGTGTCAATCATGTGCGTATACAGTTAAAATAATGAAAAAAGTATGATAGCTATACAGTTTAACCTCTTTTTTTTTTAAGTTAAGTAAAAAAAAAAAAGATTTATGTGATGTACTAATACCCAATTATTGTAACGACCCTAATTTTCGGTAAATTAAAATTTTGGTTATTAATTCAATAAAATATTTTATAAGTTTCCTATAAAGCCTGAACTATTCAAAAAATAGTTTGAACTATCAATGGCTTAATACCAATGAACTTCTAAGGGTGCCCATGATCTACATATCTCTATCTACATATATCATAGCAGTAGTACTAATTAAATTTCTCTCATCAAGTTTAGCCTTAATGTAATGATGTTGATCTAACACGATGTGCTTTTTTTGACATTGCATATTCCATTACATGCTTTTCTGATGCGCCACTTAGATAACCATCTTTTCAATTGAATGAACAACCCATTCAAAAAAATATATTTTGAATGAAGAATAATAGGATCAACATCTCATAAAAATGGGGAGACACAATAAAATTAATTAACTAATTGTGAGAAGATGTTGACTCTTCCAGTAGTGAGTAAGTTGGGAAAGAGATTATAGAATTCTCGTTATGAAGTTTTTTTTTTTAAAAAATGAATCCACCACTTCTTCCACGTTTTAAAGAAATTGAGAGAACAATGTTTCTTTTAACTTTAAGTATAATTCCCACCGAACGCACCTTTTAAATATCATTGCCATGAAACCTACTTTGTTTGTCATTAGTTTTTATCTATAGCAACTGTAAATTATATGCATGCGAAGGATTGGAGAAGATTTTGGGTGCAAATAGGGTATGGTTGATGTGGTATCCTTCGGGTACATCTAGGTCATCCAAGACTGCATCTAACGGTCTGGATGTTTTCAGCAATTAAATGTTTTAAAATCGATTGCTTTTGTGACGGCTCGAATGTGCCCAAGGGATACCACGCGATACCCAGTTAGCACCCCAAAAAAATTTTGTATAGAGGAAAAATTTAGAAAATTTCAAACACCGGTTGCCATGCCAGTTAATGACACATTTAATGAGAATAGGTAAACTTGATAAATCTTATTAGTATCGAAATAAAACCTATAGAAAGAAAGAAAATGGGATTGCAAAATAGAACATTATCAATGATTTTTATCGAAATAGAACAGTATCTATTGTCCTTAAGCAAAATGGAACAGTATCCATGATTTTTATCCAAATAAAACTTACAAAAAGAAATAAAATGGGATTGCAAAAAATTGTATAACTACAGTTATAAAAAAGTAAAGATTACATAAACTTACTATTTGACTCCTTGCGAATTAGATCGATACAAACGCCATGCGTAGTAACTCTTGTAGATCACATTAAAACCTACCGAAAGAAAGAGAGTAAAACATAAATTCTAAGAGATCATATAACTATGCAATGAAGAAAATAAGAGATAATCTAATATTATCAACACATTCTGAGACTTGGATTGATAGTTTAACTATTACACGTGTTCAAATTAGTTTAAAAACAGTGAGAGTTAGGGAAGAAGAAATTGAGCACTTTTCTAATCACGGAGTATATAATTGTATCACATTTCCTTTTGCAATCCATAAACCGTGAAACAATTGCTACAATTATGGTAATTGAAGTGACTAATTGAAGGATTAAGGATCTCATGTATAATTAAGGATCTTAGGTATAATTATAGAATGAGCCTAGAAATAATGGAAAAAATTCAAATTCAATTATTTTTCTGCATCATTCTTTTCGTTTTCTATTTTAGTCACTTTTTGTTTTTATTTTTTTCGGCAACTTTCATCAATATTTACATGTTAAGGAATTCAAAAATCTTTCCTAGTTGATTTTGTAAACATATGTATTGTTATCATATATAACAAATAAAATCACTCTTTAAGTCATTCCTTATTCGAGAAGCTATAGTGAAGATAATTTTTGAAATTTATAAGATTAAAATAAAACTAGAAAGTGTAAAAATAAAGGGACACTTGTCGCATCCACGTTTCTCATCACGGAAAGTCAGAGCAAAAACCCTTGCTATGCACGTGACGATTTCAAGTGTACACACTGAAAAAAATTCATATCCAACAAATTTCGACTTAGTGTAAATTCTCAAAACTTATAATCATCCATCACATCTACTAAAACTCAAGAAAAGTAAAACAAATATATTTGAAACTTAACCCAACAATTAAAACTGTCATTATGAAATTCCCAATGCCTTTAAATGATAAATTCAAAATTTAAGCACCATTGTTTGCACATAAAAAAGTTAGAGTACAAACCAATCACATATGGAAAGCAATGTGAAGATGTCTGAGGCTCGAGCCATGCACCTGCAAATTATAAAAACTAATGTCATAAAGTTAAGAACACGAATTGTTTGCAGTTGCACTCAAGTATATGTATAGATTTAATAGTAACGATTTTAGAAATGATAATATCCAAAGGAAAAAATCTTACCTTTCCTTTGAATTTTTTTTGAAACCACAAATCACGATCGATTGGTAGTTTATAAAAGTTTTTAAATTTAAACTTTTAATTTTATTAGATAACTTTCACTCCATTATGGGTATAATTGAAGTGTTTGAATTGGGAAAGATTGAGATTTTTGGATTTGAAATTCGAAAATGATTTTTAGGATGTGTGTAATCAAATCTCTCACGTGTTGCTTGAAAACTCCAATCACAATCCAATTAGTTGATGCCACTTGTTGCGGCAGTAGCCCTTCTCGCGAAAACCCGTCCTGCACTAATATAATAGAACCACAAATCACCATTGATTGGTAGTTTATAAAGATTTTTAAATTTAAACTTTTAATTTTATTAGATAACTTTCGCTCCATTATGGGAATAATTGAAGTGTTTGAATTGGGAAAGATTGAGATTTTTGGATTTGAAATTTGAAAATGATTTTTAGGATGTGTGCAATCAAATCTCACATGTGTTGCTTGAAAACTCCAATCACAATCCAATTAGTTGATGTCACTTGTCGCGACAGTAGCCCTTCTCGCGAAAACCCATCCTGCAATAATATAATAGACTAGCATGAACCCGTGCTATGCACGGAGACATAAAATAAATCGATTTGTTTTTTGTTTTTTTAATCAACTAAAAAAATTCAATTAGTATGAACCCGTGCTATGCACGAGACAATATAAGTGTATGCGGTTAAGTTCAATTCAGATACCATTATGTTCAATAAATTTGAATTTGTCAAAAAGTGTATATTATTCACCATATCTATCAAACACCATATATATTAAATTTAGAACAACATATCTGGAAACTAAAGTTATTATTCATTTCTCTCACATATTTGTTAACCATAAATTAAGCAAACTTAAGAGATATGACTGGAGTACACATTTAGGAATGAAACTTAATTTGGAATAACATATCATCGTCGCGTCTAAATAAAAATTTCCATTTTTTTGTGAAAATCTGTGCCCGCTAGGATGGCTTTAATGTTTGAATATCATAAACTTGCTTGATTTATGGTTTTTTTTTTTTACACCATAAAGGCGCAAATCATGTGGGGATTAACTAGTCATTTTTTAAATATTAATATGTCGACATTACTTCAAATAATGACCTAGATACAAATATAGATACACCGTAAAGGCTCAAATCATGCGGGGATTAACTGGTCATTTTTTAAATAGAGTGAAGAGAAAGAATCACTCATTTCTGTACTCAGGTGGGCCCCTAGTCTTTCTTCTATTCTAAAAGTCACTCAGGCAGAGAGAAAACCTCTGCTAGTTGGTAGTACCAATAGAGATGGTGGCCACTCTCCCCAAGGAAGTATACATAGTCTCTCCTCCTTTTAGGATAAATGAACTTCCTTACCCTTATGCAAGAATCTTATATAGTATTGCAGGATGAGTTTTCGGGAGGAGGGCTGTGAGCTCGCCACGTGGCTGTAATGAAGACCTGTGGATGCGACAAGTGGCGATAATTGATTGGCCAACAAGGTTATGGGGTTATTATTATTCTTGAATATCTAAAAGAATCCAGTAAGTTAACCAAATCCTCCATTTACGAAATAATTTTTTAATGACGGAAACGTATAGAGTTTCTATTGATTAACTCGAAAATTGTGGTGATGAAGGAAACCTTACACTAATATTTATGGTAATGACGAGTAAATTATTGCGTAACTAAAATGAATGAATAAAGAATGCAAGCCAAAAAAAAGAAGAAGAAGAAATTAAGAATGCAAACTTCATTTCCTTTTACGTAATTTGGCAAATCTTTTTGAATTTCAAATTTATAAATCTTTTCCCATCCTATCTCCAAGATCTCTACATTTACCTATTTGTATAGATAGTTATCCAGCTAGAATTAGAAATTCAGAATCATTCAAATTTGTCTCTTAAAATTAATTAGCACTACCCATTTAAATTGCACTACATCTCACGTTATAGAGATAGAATTACTTGAATAGTTCTTCAGCAAGTGAATGTGAGATTCCAAGGGTTTTTTTTTTCAATTTCTTATTTTTTCCGCTGCTTGAATCATTTGGATTTGGCTTAGTTCAAGAAAGATCTAACTTTTTTTCACCATGTTGGGTTAATGTGCAGGCAGATGGATGGTTTTCAAATATTTGCCCCATTGCAAATTATGATAAGCATGAGAATAATTCGTAGTTCCATCAACCTTTTTTTATATGAGTAATTAGCTTCTTTTTTGTGTGAGTACGGAAACTCATTAATATCGATTGATATCGTTTTGTGTGTTTCGAATTCCAAGTGAATTCTTTCCTAACGTTCTCTCTATCTCATTTGTAGGTTCATATTTTAAGGGTCTTTTGGTACAAAAGGAACCAACTGGTTGGTAAACAAAGATTTTTTTGATGCTACTGCTAAGCTTTTAATTAGTTAATAATGTCTTCATCTTTTTTATCTTTCATAGACCCAACCGAAAAAGACAAAACAATAAATGTCAAAATGCTCGATCAAACTAAATGGTAGCCAAAGAAGCACATCGTGTAAGATCGTGCATCCTATGCGATGAGAAGTTGATCCGTGAAAACAACACCAACCACTCAATGGGTATGTAATTGCCACTTTCTTGACTTCTGCATAAATTTCTTATTTTTTCTTAATGCAATTTTTTTGTACGTAACCACTTAATAGGAATTTTCTTATTTGATTTTATGCAGTTTATAATAGCCAAGTAAAACAAAAAAATGTTCTAGAGATTCATCGTTTCTAATTGATATATAGCAACCTATTTTAGAATATTTTAAAAACTTGGAAGGGGTAAAAAATCTTTTTTGCCAACCAGTTGGTTCCTTTTGTACCAAAATACAATCCTTCAAAAATGAACCTACAAATGAGACAGAGAAAAAGTTATGAAATAATTCACTTGGAATTCGAAACACATAAAACGATATCAGTCGATACTAATGAGTTTCTGTACTCATACAAAAGAAGCTAATTTACTCATATAAAAAAGGTTTTAGGAACTACAAATTGTTCTCATGCTCATTATAATTTTCCATGGGGCAAATATTTCCAATCACATTTTATATTGAGCCTATATTTTAGAGCACATAACCATTCTAATTTTTTTTCCCTTTTCTTCTGGAGATTCTTGAGTTCCCTGCTTCATGTTTTATTTTCACATTTGTTCACCTTTTATCCTTTCTTTTTCAACCGTAGAAGGTAAAATGAAAAAAATTGTCCATCACTATTTTGCATGATGGATAGTCGCGTATCTTATATATAAGTCATCATATAATAAATTTGAGAAAATTTTCTATCAATAAAAATATGTTGATAAATATGAAAATGAAAAAGGAAAATAATACAAGAGAAATGCAAAAATATTTAAGAATTTACTGCTGAAATAGCATGAAAGAAGTAGGACATATATGGATGGTGAATTGGCGAGTGATTTTAAGAGCTAAAAATAGGCCAATAAATATGAAATAATGCAAATATTGTGGGACAGAAATCAAAAGGTAGAAAGAATCCATACTATAACAAAAGCTTTCAGACTCATACGGATCCACGTGGGTTTGTAAGTTTTCATTTTCTCAATTTTAATTTCTTTAAGAAGTGATTTTTTCACTACCTTGACTATCATTACTTAGCAAAGGTTAATAAATTTTAGGAAATTTTTACAAATTTATCAATGATTACAAAGTGAAAGTCAACCACAACTCCCCGTCGCTTAGTAAAGAATATATCTATAACCGATTTTAGTTTTCTCTTGATTTTCAAAAGTTTTCGTGCATAGCTTGAGTTTTAAACTAATTGTGTGTACCTAAATTCGTCCTGTGCATAGCACGGGTTTCCTGCTAGTCTAATATATTATTGCAGAATGACCTTTTATGAGGAGGGACCTAGTTGCGACAAGTGGCGTCAACATAGTGAGGGTAATGTGTAAGGCAATTGGGTAATTATCGTTTTGTTAAATGTTCAAATTAAATCTTTCAATTATCAAACCCTTGATTTGTGGGATAAAATTTTCATGCATGGAAAACAATACAAAGATCATGTTCATCATTTCCTACATTACTATTTGATATTTTGAATTTTTATTTATAATATCCTATTTGATAGCAATACCAATCACTGATTGAAATTTTAATCTGTACATGGTAGTAATTGATAGGAATACCAATTCTTGAGCGGATTAACATGACCATGTTTATTAGATACCTTAATCCAATTATAATTCGAACTAGAGAGGATAATTTATTTGCATTGAAATTGAAATTTTGAATTCAAAATTTGAACAATTTATGGTAAAAAAGGTAATTCCACCACCTACAACTAATTTATTTCTTCATTCCTCCTTAATATCACCATCTTCCCAATTTCATTTAAAAAACCCCAAATTCAATTGTCTCCTGATCGTGTTTCATCACCTCTTCTCTTATACGAGAAATCGATGAGCTCTTTGCCGGTATTTTTTCCGCACAGATTGTTGTAAATAATTTTTTTAAAGTAACTGTTTTGGGGTCTAATAAATCTACATGGCCAAATTTTTTAATGTTGTGTATATCTTTTTTTTTTTTTTTCATTAACCTACGCATGCATGTTGAACTTTGATGCACTGTTTTGAAGTGATTGTATTGTGCTTCAAAATGAAGTGAGTATCATCAACTAATTATTTTTTCACCTCTTTCCAGGGTATTGTTTGTGCTAGATCCAGAGCCATATTGGATCTCATAGTTCTCTTTGACGTCGGCACTAAGAAGATAACACCCAATTAGTATGTTGTCCCGTATTATAGATTTGTTTAACTTTGCTTGCATATATTGAACTTAAGGCTACTGTGTACGTAAAGGAAATAGATTTAGAATAGAAAAATAGATATCGAATGTAAAAAAATGAGACCTATTTATCACAAGTATGAATAAAAATGCCTGATCATCATAATCATATTGATTGTATACAAGAAAAGCATCATGAAATGTTGAAAATTATGATTTATCACTAGCCATGGACTCCAAAATAGAACGATGATTCTCAAGCCATTAGGAATAGACAAAAATGGTTCAATTCAATTTTGTAACACTTTTTCTTCTCAATTGTTGCCTATTTTTACACACTTACATTGCAGAATGGGTTTTCGCGAGGAGGACATGGGAGCGACAAGTGTCAATGCTTGATTTGGTGCAAGATAATTAATCTTAAACAAATAATTTTGAAAAAGAAAATCCTATTGTAGAAGGTAGCTCATCCGAGGAGGGTAACAATGCCAAAACGGGTTATTGTAAAGGAAACAATCCATTGACTAACTTCAAAGATAAGCAAATGACAAAAATCAATCGGGTAATTTCCAAATACTACATCTCAATTATTATATTCCACAAAACCTCATATGATCTTTTATGCTCCATAATTCTATGTACCATTTACTTTGAATTTGTTCGGCAAATTCTCCTTAGGGCAATATTTTGGTAGAGTTCTTCAATTGAATACAATATGATAATTGTAGATTTTCTTTTGTAATCCCCCTTTATATATACCTTGAATATTTGTTATGGTTGTTATTTGCATACTCCTAGCCTGAAAAGATGTCAAAAAAGATTTATTGTTTTAATTGTAGTAGTACATGATTGACATACATATCTCATTAACTTACATATTAAGAAAATTAGAGATGACGAAATATGTACAAACTGACAGATATTAAAATTTAATACTAGTTTCAAAAGGAAAAAATATAAACAGCCTGAATTCTCCCTCCCAAATCTTAAGTGGGTAATGTCTATTCACCTATATTTATATAAAAATTGAATTTTCTATAAACTTGAGATACTCTAACTAATAATATGATAATTTATGAATTTCATGTGAAAGCAACAAATAATTCATAATTTTACAAAGCTACTATGATTCTCCAAAAATAGACAGGTTAAGAATGATTTTCTATACATAAATGTTCAATTTTAGATTTCGCACTAGCCATTGCAAACCCTCATATTTTATCTACTATTCTTCCTCTACTGTTGCTGCTATTGGAGTTGTAGGTGGACTGTCTTTGGGATAATTCAGCAATAAGTTTTACTTGATTGATTTTGTCTAGCTTACAAGCAAAACAAGATAAAGGAGGGAGGCAAAATTGTTGGAGAAGAAAAAAAGAAAATTGAAAAAACTATGGAGGAAAGAGTAAAAGTACTCTTGAACACCCTAATCTAGCGAAACCCAATTGCTTTTGTCTATATCAGGGGTACATAGATCAATCCTTTATTTTATTTGTAGATCTATTTTGAATATCAAAATTATTAATTTCCCTGTGCATAGCACGGATTTCATGCTAGTTATTGAATAAGCCATCTTCCTATCAAGGTTAAGGAGTCAGTTGTTTATCCATCAGAAGCAAATAGAGGGCTCATTAACCAATTTGAAGTTTTTTTTGAACTTTATTAAATAAAATGTGTGTTTTTTAACTTCATTCCTGAAGTATGTGAAAACGTGTTTTCAAAACACGCTTTGATGAAAACGTGTTTGGAAATCATGCCTTTGCAATGATAAAGGGCATAATTAACTTTCCGGTTAATTTCATTGAAAACTTGTTTAGAAAACACGCTTTCTAAAATCGTGGTTGAAAAAACCGCTTTTTGAAGCTGCTTGGTTCTCTGCTGGTTTTCCCCAAGAATGCTTCCTTGAGTTCCATCTAAACCATGTTTGCTAAAACACGTTCTCAAGTACCGTTTCAGGGCGGAAGAAATTGCCGACGCCGCCAATAACTGAGACTTTGATTTCCCCATTTTTGGTTCAAGGTTTAGCTGGCATTCCATCATGATGGAAAGGGGCGAAATCAAACCCCTATGTACGAGAGAGAGAGAGAGAGAGAGAGAGAGAGAGAGAGAGAGAGAGAGAGAGAGAGAGTATTTCCAATGGAAAAGAAATTGAATAGATAAGGTTTGGCAGAGACCAAGGTCACAAGCTGCGATGAGATTGGGTGAAATTGAACACCAGTGCTTTTCATTTTCAAGTTGGGGAGATCAGTGGGGAAGAAGAAGTGAACGATGGGTCTGAACCAGGTTTAACACAAAAGCGTGTCTTCCAAACACGACTTCTAAAAGCGTGGTTTGTACACACGTTTTGAGGATTAATTTAATTTTTTGGTTAATCCCTCTTAACCAACGGAGAAAGCGTGTTTCTCAAACACGTTTTTAAGAAGATGTGATTTCTAAACACGTTTTCACGTAGTTTTGGAATAAAGTTGAAAAATGCACGTTTTAATAAATAAAGTTAAAAAAAACGCAAAATGGTTAATGAGCCCAAATAGAGTAGTGGGGAGGATGATTCCCCGTCCCTTTGCATATATTCCTAAATGGGTGTGCACCTCTAGATGGGCAGGGGCACTGTTGTCATAGTAGAGGGTTAAATATCTATCTGCCCCTTAAACTATCATTTTTTTTTTTACTTCCCCCTTCAACTACCAATTAAACTCTCTTCCCCCTTCAACTATCATTTTCTTCTTTACTAAAGACAAATCACATTTTCCATCCAAAATTTGTGACAAAAACCGTTAACTCTCTTTTTCTTTTGACCTGATGAAAAGAGAGAGAGGGTAATATGGACATTTTGTACACCTACAAGGCAACAACAATGAAGCCGACTTGATCAATTTTTATTCCTTCGATCAAACCAAAGCTAGGTTTTTTTTTTTTTTTTGGGATTGCTTGTTGGAAGTCTTGTTGGATCTCCCTTGAGAACACAAAAAGAAATCATGTAGGAAGTCCTAGTGGATCTCCCTTGAGGGGGGGAAAAAAAAAATTGCTACACAACACACAGGAAGTACTGTAGGAAAAAACCCCAAGCGAGAGAGAGAGGGGGGTCATACGTAGGAAGAAGGGATATACATATAGATATGTATATTAGTAGGTGAAATACATTGTTACCCTCGTTGCTAACTTTTCCATCCAAACCTTGGATGGAATTTGTGTAATTGGCTGAGTAAACAACTTTTATATAGTTGAAGGGGCAAGTAAATGAAATTGATAGTTAAAGAGGGAAGTAAAATTTTTTTTGATAGTTTTAGGGACAAGTAGATATTTAACTCTCATAGTAGAATAGCATTAGACCTTCAACAGATACCTCGTTAGCGCAAGTAGAAGCCCATTCAATGACTCGGATAACACACCTTCCTTCTGTGTTATCTGATTCTATCTTTTCTGATATCGGATGTTTGAGATAAAGGATCCTAATGATCCAACAGAGTGTCCGCTTGAGAATCAGGTTTGGAATCACCTCTCTCGATTGGGGAAAGATGGGAAAAGATTCCTTGCGTGTGGTCTCCACGAGTCTGGTTAGGCTCACTGAAGACTTGGCTTGGGAATCAGTGTCGTAATATGTCGATATTAATTTAAATAATGACCTAGATACAAATATAGATAGAGGTAAAATAAAAACATGATTGGAAAGATATTTCGTTACGTTACGAAACTTGAATCACAACCAAATGATTCTTCGCTACTTGTCACAACTACAACCCTCCTCACGAAAAGTCATTGTGTAATAATATATGAGACTAGCAAGAACCCGTGCTATGCACGGCAATTGAAAGGAAAAAATGAAGAAAAAAAAATTGAATGACTTATTTTCTTATTTTCCCAAGTTAAAAACATTAGATATATTCAAACACATATAAATATTGCTTACACCAATTAGATTTAAGATAGTTAAAAACATAAGTGTATCTAAAAATTGACTGCTATATCAGTCGTCAAAAATTGAAGGCGCTGTAGTGAGCAATCATTACTGTTCATTCGGCAATCATTGGTCTTCATCTATGGAATAGTTTAATTTAAAATCTGAAATGTTCAAAACACTTTTAAACGTTAGGATGCTCACTATAGGGGTGAGGCCCCACGAGTCCAAGGAAAAACACTATGCAACACTCTATTAGATAGATAGATCTGCTAAATAAAAAACGTGCAAATCAAATTAAAAAAGTAAAATGCCTATGGAATTAGTGCAATATTATAAATAAAACTCTTGTTTGAAATAGTATGCGTTTATTCAATGCATGTCTATATAACATACCCAAGACCAAACTCGCATATAATGTCCTAAAATCTATGCATGTCTTGCTATATCGCATATTTGTATATCAAATTTTCAAGCACAGGTTAACTGCTATGCTTAGAATAAATCCGTCCTAAGCTACTTAACCTGTGCTTTGCAATATTAAAAGTCACGTGCAATATTAAGTCACGCGCAATATTAAAAGTCACAACTAAAGCAAAACGTAATGTGCAAGTGTTGTCTTTACAAAATTGTCATTGAAAGAAAAAAAAAACTACATCTAATTAAATTTACCTTTCTTGTGTCACAACTAATTATTCGTCACCATCATGTTTTTCAAAGTATCTCCATTGAACTGCATCCCCTCTAAAATTTACAATACAGGACAAGCGAAATCATGATAAGTTGAGTATGATATAATCTATATAATTTAATAAAATTATAATAACAGCAACAAACGAAAAACTCATTTTGAGGAGATCTATCCAAAGCTCCGCAACCTATTATTGAAGAGCACTTTGATCCCCTGCTAGCTCACATTGGTTTGAATGCAAGAAAAATCCCTATGCACAATACTTCGTGTTAATTCTCCAAACCTCATGTGGTTGCCATACGGTTTGCTACAAAATACGAAAAAGTCAGGGCAATATACTAACCTTCTAATTGAATCAGGATGTTTCGATAACAATTCTAGCATTTTTGCATGGGAAGAGAGAATAGGAGAGACTTCACACGTTTTCTAGGAATTTTCTTTTTAGTGAAACAGAGAAAGGGCTGAGTCTTTCAAGTTTCCTTTCGAAAAATATCATTCATTCCATAGATAATGAGATATGTGAGGATTATTTTCAATTACCCCTCCTAGCGAATCCCATAAATATTGCTGACTTATTGTCAAATTCAAATTTTAAATGTCTAATTTTCATTAGTGTTAGTAAGTCAATGATTAATTCTTTCCTTTTCCCCAAAATTGTTATGTTAGTGCCACGTGTCACGCTCACGGCTCTTTTCACGAAAGGTCATTCTGCAATAATATAGATTAGATTAGATATCTCCTTGTTTGTATGTTTAGGAGATAATTACCAATAAGGTCCCGTTTGGTTAAACTTATTTATTAGCTTATTTTGCTTATTTATATTTATTTTTAATTGAAGCTTTACTCTCTCTTTTTTCCCTTAAAATACGTACAAGCAAGCAATAAGGAGCTGCCGAACATGTCCCCAAGTCTAACAAAGAAAATAATAATGATCAAGAATTGACATATGATCAAAGATCGACAAGATCAAACCCAGTTGGGTATTGTTGTGTGAAGGCGTGACTTGGTTTCATGACGTATCGAAGATAACTTCCTTTGGTTCAATTTTTAGGGTCTTGCTAACATCCATCCAACAGGTGGAGGATAATATGCATATAAATATATAATGACAAACTAGTTCGGAAATCAACGCACATTTCACGGATGTTAATATACTTTTCTCGGCTATTTATATATTTTCTACTAATTATCCTCCACCTATTGAGTGTGGAGGTTAGCATTCCCAATAGTGCCTTACCGGTACATTAATCCACCTATTTATATATTTTCTAAAAACCAAAAAAAAAAAAAAACACCCGAGGTTACGGGCTCGCATTGGTCTATACCCATCTCCCATCTATAGGATCAATAAACTCCGATGGCACAGGGATATAATTGGAATGTGGAGAGAACTCAAACCATTAGCCGCTTGGAACCCATTTCGATGGGGTACTTCGCTACAAGAATAAGATTAGAAGTCGGCCCATCCTCTGAGGGTGGTCGTGAATAAGTGATATTCCTTTATTTTTCGTTCATTCAAGGATTGCAACCCTGATCAGCTTTACTTTTCTAGTTTTGTGCAACATATCCACCTTAGAACCCGGTCCTTATCTTGATTAGTCAGAGATGAGGATTTTCAAGGTGAATTTTTGGCAAACTTTTATGATAAAGTTCTTCAATATCAGATTAGTCTTAGAAATCAAATAAAATCATAACCTGTAGAACCAGTATTCATGGTCAGGAACCTATGTTCATGTAAACCATACATCGAAGTCTCAGGGTTTTCAACATTTCATGTAGATATCCACATAAAATATGGATAGAAATTAATTACACAGTTTTCCTAAGCAACAAGCGCTACTTAATGGAAGGCAATCATGGAACCTACTTGTGCCACTTCCGCTTCAGATATTGGATTTGCACAAAAGTTAAATAACTTGGACAAAAGGAATTCTATAGCTCAGTTGTGTACAATTTACACTGCCACTCAGTATTCATCTCTGCTTTAAATGCTGGACTCAGTTTTAGAGTCTTCTTTGCCACTGGACTCGACTGATATGCGTGCGAGCGCTTTCACCCCTCCCACTGGATATGAAGTCCCTGGCACTGTCCTCTGCAACAAACAGCAAATTATGCAGAGTGTCAGGTGAGAACCAATGCAAAAATTGAACTTCTAGTAGGAACGTTTATTATTCTAATAATTCTAAATTTGAACGTTGTAATATTCTTTTTATGCAGCAAGGACTCTTCATATTCAAATTTTAAGTTCCAATCTTAATAGTCAATGTAGAATTGTCCCTAGCATCAGCTCCCTTATCATCCAAAAAACCTCAAGTTCGAGAATAATTCATGTCCAATAACTCGCATTTTTAATCAGTGGACCTATGAAATTGTTAAAAAAAAAAGTGTCGTACCATTTTGAGCTAAATGGCGAAGAGCAAGCTCGAAATGGCGTCGACTTGAAGCTGATACTGTAGTAGAGCTCACAATCAACCACGAGAGCACATTGTCTTCTATTAAAACTGAACGGCCTCTTCTATGTGCTGCAGTGAAGGAAAATATCTGTTTTCGCACTTAGAAATGAACCGAAATCTAACCATGTGCATTATTGATGCACAACTTCTACATACCTTGAATGATTTCTCGTGATTCACATTTTGCAAAGTTGGCTATTCCTCTAGCAACTCGGGCTATAACATAACTATTTCCAGACCTTGCCATCCCCAGTAGTGCCTTGATGGCTCCATCATCTCCAAGCATCAAGTGGAACTTCTCTATTATGATAAAAGAGCTATGCATCAGGTGGCTTCATTTATTCGGCATTTTTGAAAATTTAGGTCACATTGTATGATTTACAAACTGTTCCTCATGACTTGCAATAGCACCAAAATTCATCCCTAAAGATGCAATTTAGGACGTAACTACAACATGAACTTTGCAAAATCAACTTTAGCTTACCATGTCCACACAAATTGGCAATGACTCCAGCTACCATTCTTAGAGCCTGGGGATCATCAGTCTTGGATGCAGTACTTGCCAAGAGACACGCACCTCCTTTATTCATAATTAAGCATTGGTTCATTTCTGGAATGATTGAAAAGGACAAACATATCAACAAAAGCTCAAGCACAGATGTTGTAGATAAGATTCAACACCACATTTTTCTGTTGCCTATTGGTTGTATTCCAATTCTCTTGACTCTTTTTAATTTTTTATTTTCCGGTTCCTCTCATCAATGAGAACAGAAAAAGTCAATTGTGTATCAAAATGTGGAAAAATTTCACGACTGACTAAAAGATTCCAATAAAGTAAGCAAATAACCAAAGGGGAACCAGACAGACCTAGAGGTGAAAGGGATGAGGATGTACAATAAAGGGGGTCAAAATGCAAACAATCTTATCTTTATCCATAAGGTCCATAAATGTAGAGTGTATTAATCTGAATCAGAAAAGAACATTGCTATTAACTTCCTCGATTAGGGTAAGCAAATGTGGCAGCTCTACCATCACGTGTCTCCTCTCTGTTCTTCAATTCCTGTACTTCCTCATTTGCATTTTATCATGGTACCTCTAAGATACTCCGTCAAGATTATTGGTGTTATAACTGAACAAATCAAACAATTGCATCTTGCTGTAGTCTTTTCTATCCAGGGAAAAAGCAAAATTGTTTTATGCAGCGGTAAATAATGAAATTAACAGCTACAACATAAAGAAACAACTTGTATTAAGAATTAAAAGGTCATAGCCATAAAGAAACAACTTGTTATTGTGATTCTTTCACTTCAAATAGCGATAGGCAAGGAGACAGAAGAAGGGAAGAACCAAAGAAATGTGAAAAGCAAAGAGCACATGTAAAATGGTCACCCGCTAATGGAGACTAAGACATTTCCCAAAAATCAAAAGATGCAAACAGAAAGGTGTAGTTTATTGTCGATGACCAAGGTAGTGAAATGGTTCTCTAGGCCTAGAAATGTCACGGACAACACATCCTTCAAATGGTAAATCAGTGAACATCGCAACATTTGTTTTGTAGACCAATTACCAACAGGCTGCATATTAAAATGATATATTTGCAGCCAAAAAATATATACATAAAAGAACCAATATAAAGAAAGAGCACCTCATTAAATACACATTTTGGGCCATTGACTAGATATAAGGTCATATATATAAGGTCATATATTGATCTATACATCCAAGGTGACCAAATAAACCATGTTTGGTTCAAATTCTTATGAACCTGTTTAAACCATACACCCAATATATATGTGAATGTGAATGTATCTATGTGTATATTTTTGTATCTTCTACTTAAGGCATAGATTAGGTGTATCTTGATACTCTATTTATGGCATAGATTAGGTGTAATCATATCTCTTCATAATCTTCTATTGTAGGTATAGATTTCTAGCTTTTCTCTATTTAAGCTTGTGGTTAGCATTGTAACTTATTCATTCAGTAATATGATTGTTTGTTCTCTTCTTCTCAGTAAAGTCATAATATAATCCCAGAAAGTTCTGGATATATAATACCCTAGGTGTAGCATTATCAATCTGATACTATCACTCCCACTTCGTGGGATATAGATAACAATGGGGTGCGGCATATTAATTTGATCACTTTTAATCCGATGGGATTATGTTTCCCTCACTATTTCACATGTTAAACTAAAATAAACCAACAGGAAGAAAACATTCTGGAGTACCATTCATTGCCAAATTGGCAATTGCACCAGAAGCCGCCCCAAGTACAGCTATATTTTGGCATGATTGCAACAGCATGAGCAGTGCATCTAGACCACCTTCCTCCACAATCTTTTCCTGATTGACATCTGAAAAGAAAAGAAAAAAAGAACATAAGCGAAGGAGCACGTAGTTGATATGTGCCACCCAGACATTTCCTCTGTCAAAATTTCACCTCAAGTTGGGAATTAGCATAAACCTTTCAATTTGATGTAGTGTCTTGCAAGACTGAACATTTTGTGGCAATTGAATATAGCAGAACAAGGACTGTCTTACAGCCGAATAATTTTCTCAAATCTTATCTACCGAATAAGTTTACACCATACCAGATGGCAGAAGGCTTCAAAATCTTTTTTCCGTAGAAGAAATATGAGGTTCTGAGCTTATGATAGAAAGGCTAGAATGAATATCTGCACTGTAGTATAAAGGTGTATTAAGTCTATAATAATTCTAGATTCCCTGTTGAGATTTTACATGCTGTTGAATGTATCCTAGTTTAGTTAAGAACAAAAAGATCCCATATTGTATTGCTCGGTATCATAAAAATGTCAGCAACAAAGCCTGCGAAGAAGGAAAACAGAATTACACTCCTGAATTTTTCACAGGAGAGAAGAGAACTTGTATGAATCCCCACCGCATACTGGATCTGGCAAATGATGGCCATCCCACCCAAGAGCGCTTATAAGTGCCACAAATCAGAATATTTTTCCATTGGAGCTTCAAATAATTCTTCAACAATCCAAAAAATGCAAGTACCAGTTATACTTCTGTACGAATGTGCCTTGTACATGAATGATTACAAGATTTGACAGGTTTTTCTTTCCACATGGGAGTGGAAAGTGTTTTCAAACCAAGTGTGAGTACTGTTACTTGAAAGACACCAGTTAACCTGTCTTCAGGGACCTTGATTTGATATTTGATTGACGGCTTTTCTTTACTAGTTTATGCTAGCATTACAGAGCCTTAGCCTCCACCACCAAAAGAAGTCTATGGACAAGGGCTATTACATGATTTCTTCCACATTCCTGACTTTTGACAACGAAGAATCCAAGCCCTGCAACCATCTCTCCCTTCCCCTATAACTTCGCTTGAACAAAACAATTAAAAAGACGTGGCCTTCCTTGGAGCGAATGAAATAAATAGTTCTTCCATATTGACAAGCACAGCAAAGAAAGACTGGTTACTAGACATTTGATTTAAACACATCATGAGTGCATCATAAAGAAAAAAGAGCTGCCAATGTAAAACTCAGCTATTGCCCTTAAGAAGTTTAGTAACTTGTTTAGGGTCAATTCCAACCTTGCTTTTATCATATGTATTTACTTTGGATGTAGCTGGAGTGATTCATCAATTACACGAGTTACTGACATTTGGACAAGGGGGTCAGGGGTGGAGCAAGGGTTTTTTTTTTCCATGAATTCAAGAGGTAAAAAATAAGTGAGGCAAAAATACCATGCATGGACAGGTACTTAATTTTAGTGTGGTATTATGAGCAACTTAAGATTTTTTATAGGGTCAACTATGTAGAGCAATTTTAGTGCGGACTAGTACAGCAATTTTGCAATCAGTCGGTGCCTGCACCCATGGCAAGAGTCATGGTGATGTAATTCGTTTATTATGTTTCAGTGGTTGAGTTTTACACTTACGGAATTGGATTCGGGAATCCTATAGTGTGGCATCCAAGCCATTGATCTCAGTAATTAAAGGCTCGGATTTCATCTTTGTAATTGACAGCTCGGATCATGCAAGTGCCAAGATGAAATCAGAACCATTGATTGTGTGATCAACGGCTCGAATGTCGCACTATAACCCTATAGTGCGGATCCGCACTACAGGATCCCCAATTCCGTGCGAAACAAATTTGAATTGAGAATTTTTAGCTCCTAGTAGTATATAGTATTAGAGACAAAACTTGCTTCACAATTCACATACATTTTCTAATCATATTGGTACCGATGTCCGATCATATTAATATTTTGCGTACAAGATAAGCTTGAGGAGCTGAATGACTGATGATTGGATAGTTTTAGGCCGAAACAAATCTTATATTGAGGTCACAGCAGGACCAATTGGTGCGCCACTCTCAACTGGCATCCAATCTCAAGGGATTTGATATTATCCAGAATCATGTCTACAAAAAGATAAATAACTCCCAAGTTGAAGTAAATCTTGGTTCAAGCTATTTTGACAAAGTCGAAGTTGACTTTGACTTGTTGCAGTGTCACAGTAATCTTGCTCCATGATACATATAACTACTAGCGGATTACTCGTATCCAAAGGCACGGCACTACACAACACAATTCAACCACGGCAAAAACTGATTATTGAGACCCACAGCCGAATCCAAACTATGCCTTGCAAAACAAGCTTCACATAATGAACATTTGAAGAATAGAACATCACATTGATCAACCAAATCACAGTTCTGACAATAAATTGAGCAACAAAAGAAAAGAAGCATAGAACAGCCCTCGCACTTTACATTTCAGTACCCATAGAAATTCATGTAGTACCAAAATTAAAAATAAGAGGACGATAGATTGAGCATATATGGTACTGAAATTCAATTAATAAGCTGTTAGATTATCCACATGAGGAAGGCCAACTCAAATGAAAAACAAAATGCTACCCAAATCCAACACATAGCATAATATTCTTGTTTTCTAAATATGACATTGATAATTTACTACTCTCTCCATTCAATAAAGATTGTCCAAAATCACTATTCACACTTCTAAAAAATTACCTATATTGTGTAATATATAGTAAGACTCTTTATATATATATATATATAGGATAATGATCTACTAAGGACTCCCTTAGCCAAATTTGGTGCGGACCTCACCGTTCCGGATCAAATTTTGACGATCTGAACCGCTCAATGTTTTTAAAATGCATTTTTAAGGGTCCACGCGGAAAATCTTCAAAAAAAAATACCCAAAAGGGCTTGATCCGATCAGTTTTTGTTAAAAACACTATATATAGCGTTTTTAACAAAAACTGATCGGATCAAGCCCTTCCGGGTATTTTTTTTTGAAGATTTTCCGCGTGGACGTTGGAAAATGCATTTTAAAAACATTGAGCGGTTCGGATCGTCAAAATTTGATCCGGAAAGTCGAAAAATGGCTTGGTCCACACCAAATTTTGTTTGAGGGAGTCCTTAGTAGATCATATATATATATATATTGCCGTGTCCCCCGCCGTGTCCGTGTCCCTTTTTTCCAAATTGCCGTATCCGTGTCCGTGCTACATAGCTCTCTATAATTTAAAAAATTATGTTTAATAGAACTAAGTGAAATATATCAAACAAGACCCATATTCCATGTTCTATGTCTGGAACGCATATTCTACTCCTGAACTGTAAAACATCATTCTCAATCACGAAATTTGGCTTTGGAAAATCCCTTATTTTACTCAACATGTCCATTATGGGATACTATAAGTTAATAATATAGATAATTTTATGGGATGTGAATAGTGGCATCCTTCATGGGACGTGGAGAGTACAATGTCTCCACATGTATCTGGAGCACACTTGTCCCCGGTGTGTCTTTAGCTTAAAATTAGCACTATATTAATTGGTATAAGAAATGATTTTCACACCCCGTTTTTTGATAAGCACACCTCCTTTTTTTGTATTTAGATTGCTTGGGCGAAAGGTTGAAGGGCAAAATGTCACACTAAGCTATGAATGCAACCTGAGCCTAGAATGTCAAGGCAAAACAAATCAGCTGTGAAGAACATGAAGATTGGCATAGCTGCAAGAATGGAATTCAAAATGAGAGAGCACACTTAAAATCACATAATCACAACAAAAAGAAAATGAAGAAAGGAACAAAGGAAACGAAATCCTGCTACTTATTTTTTACAACGGTAAGGTGTTATAACTCTCTGTGCTTTTCACACCTTCAACAATGCCAGGTGTGTAAATGGTTAAAGTTTAAACCCCATGTCGGGATTGAAATGCAAACCTCCGACACCTCTCATACCAATAGGCTCAATCCAAAGAGACAGCCATAGGTGGTTTGTGTTTAAGTTCCATCTGTCATAAACAAATTTAAGTTGTACCAAATACCAATGGCGATATTTAGACAGGGTAATCTGGTGCGGAATTCTCAATTGTTGGATTTTTCAGTACAAAAATCCAAGGCTAATTGGTGTGGGCGAAGGTATTTTCCATCCTTAGATTTTTCCTCCCAAAATCCTCCAACCATTCAGGGCAATAGTCTTGAAATGTGCTATATGTGGTTTGGTGTACATAACTTTTGCATGATCATTCTGAACATAAATAAACAAGCACCCAGTAAGTGCAATATGTTAAAGTAGTGATCATTGCACCATCAAGTTCAATGCCTTGTTTTCTCATTCACAGCACTTTGATCAATTGATTCAATTGAGCATGGCACCCACAGAACTTGGTGACGGAAAGTTGAATTGTTATCATCGATAAACTATTGTCTCCTCATTCCGATTACTAGATAAGATGGAGGGCCACAACAGAGAATGAAGTATTACTCAAGATCAAGAAGATGCTAGAGCATGACAGAGGTTCTAAAACCCTATATGAGAAGCTTAAGTATTTTTATAAATCAAGAAGTGCTGAAACAAATTATCATACGACTATGTTTGAGGAAGAACACAAATCCAACACAAGTAAATAAAACTCTTCTCTCTTTTGCAAAGCAATGGGATATTGAAAGGCAAGGAATATACCTCAAATTCAAAGCAATTGAGTAGCATGTATTACAATATTTAACAGTCTCGGATAGAAAACACTGAAACACGTATACAACAAAATATATCCACCTGAGGCGATAGAATTTGAAATAAGCAAAAGTGGTGCACTGAAGATTCTCAGCAACATCCAGTATGAGCTAGAAAGACAGAAAACAGGTCAGTTCAAGTACCTCAGAAGTATTGATAGGTAGTGAGAAGAAGTTGAAGTGTAGAAAAGTACATGGAAATTCTTGACATCCTCTTCGCGGCACCATAAAGTTGTAAAGCCAACAAATATCAAAATTCATGCTACTCCGCAGTCCGCATTAGATTAACCAAAATTTTCACCCACCCAAATCCTGCAGGCAACTATTGAGCTAAAAGCATAACACACCAATATGCCATAGAGTAATCAGATAACCCCATATGTCACATAAAATAGACATAAACAATCCCAAACCCAACCCAGAACAAGGGGGGAAAAAAATCCCAAACTCAACACACAACGTGATTTTCAACATACTATGTAACAACCACATTTTTCTCAAAATAGCAGCAGCAATTCTACACATCCAGTAACCATGCGAGACAAAAAAAAAAAAAAGAAAAAGAAAACCACCATAATTTTGAGCATGAAAAATTATGAATTTGATGTTATACAAGTGTGCCACAGAGAGAGAGAGACGGAAAAAACCAAAGCCACAAATTCAAGAGAGAGGCAGAGAAAGAGACCTGTCTGTTCGGACATGGGACTTTTATTTCCGAAACCAGCAGACTATTAGTTGTAGTAACACTAGTAGTAACCCTACAGCAAGGATGCCCACTGGGCACATGCTTTAGTAACACTAGTGAGTCGACCGCGCGATCTAGGCCCCAAAATAACTTAGTACTGTAAAAGATATTTTACAGACATGAAGATAACCAAAAATTCCAATAAAATTAGACTAAAATTTCCATTGTCACAACATAATGGTATTGCTTAAAGTTCTAGTACAATTTTTGCCTCTACAGAACAACAAAACGATTTACCATTGAATATCATAGGAGAGTAACAAATCACAATGTGACTCCCAAGAAAATTGTTAAAACTCATACGATCAAAATGAGCCAAAAAATTAGAAAAAATAAAAAAATTTAGCTTCAAAGCTCCATATCAATAAGCTGCACATACAAAAACTACTCTGGAAATTAGTCACTGTTTAAACTTATACTAACAAACTTGGACCCAACTTGACACATGGACGCTTTTCTTTTTTGGTTGAAAGTGAAGAACTTTGGAGTCACCAATAGAATTTACCCAACTTCCTGGTCAAAACCCGAAATTGTTATTGAATATTGATAGAATAGGTAAAATAACAGACATTTTACGCTTGTTACCTAGGGATACTTGAAAACAATGGCCTAAATTTAATAATGGAACCATATCGAAAGGAGGAGAACACCAAGGCAGCAAGATAGACACACAGACTACTTCAAACTTTTTTTTTTTTTTTGAAAGGATCTTATATTACCATAGAGAGAAACAACGCAAACAAGCTAAGGGGGAAGGTCCCTAGCAAGAGCGTTATCTAAACCGGACGGAATACAACCCGTTTGAAATGAAATTCTCCTAGCTAAACAATTGGACGCTAACCAATGAGCCCTCCATTAACCTTCCTACTGCACCAAGTGAACTTCCAATTTGCAGATATTGCCCAAGCTTTTACTTCAAACTTATAGTATTAAACATTAACTAAACATTCTTCCATTAACTAAACATTCTTCCCACAATCAGCCCAAATATATTGCATAAGAAACCACCCCAACTTCTCCAATGATAAAAGCACGCTCTAAATCCTTGGGCATAACACCTTAAAACAACTGCAGGGTTTTCAGATTTTTTGTTGAGAGAACTGAGAACCAAAATTCACATTTAAAAAGTAGAACATTAAGTTTCAAATCTGTGAGTAAAAAACTAATATTGGAAAAACACACAGACGGAAAAAAACTCACCATTAGCATAACAGGTGAATCAGTTAAATGATTTTCATTTTAGTGGAAGGACCAAGTGAGGGAATCAACCAAACAATTTAAAAGACACCAAATCATAGAACAATGTAGCTTGTAGCAATTCGGTATATTTGTTCGGCAGTTTTAAAATCCCAAAGCAAGGACAAAGAAAGTACGATACATCTATTCACCACCTTAACTGCATTTTCCCATCTCCTTCTACTACTTTTCAAATGTGCAGTCGCTAAAGACAAGAAGTTCATCAGGTTCTTAATCCAATTAGAGAGCTCCATCCTCCATCATCTACTGGTTGCTGCCAATCTAGTTTCCAACTATAGCTCTCTAAAAGCAAAGTGAAGATATGAAAGCCTAATAAAGGATCAAAGTGGAGAAGGTAAACACAATTCCAAATAAAGCACCTGCAATGCTATTCAACCCAATTTGAGGAGTAGAACATTAATTTTTCTATTAAAAACTGTCGGGTTTTTTTTTTTTAATTTGCAAGTTCATCTTGTCATGATAAAGATCCCTTCACTTCCAAGTGACTGAAAAATCTAAACTGCTTATTCACCGCATACAAACAAAAAATCTCAAATCAAGCAAACCACCTGCCATAGTTCTCTAGGTAAACAAGCAACACCAGATTTTTCTTGTTAATTGTCAACGTAATCCATGCAATTGGAGGTGATTTTCACAAAACAAAAATCAACCAAAGCCACAACGGAGAAGAAAACATATTCTACCTGGACTTTTGTAGCCAGGGCGGAAAGGGCTTTCTTGGCCAACTAGCTTGCCAAAAAGTGACTTTCCCGCACTATGGTGCCTTGTCAACCGAGGCTTCTCATCCTCTTTTTGCTTCACTCTGAATTCAGCATTTTGAACTAGATCTGCAGAAGCTTGTTCTTTAACCAGTTTCTCTGGAAATTAACAAATCAATGACAGAATCATGAGGCTAATTCAATTTGTATCACCGAAACTCAGCCACGGAGCAAGATTTTCAATAATGTACCCGTAGTGAGCTTCAAATTAGCTACACAACATTCCTCCTCCTGTTCTACAAGCTTTTGGTCAAATTTTGTTTTCATTTCTTGAACAGCTTTATCATCCTGAAGGTCAAGAATGTTACCATGTGACGGCATGAACAACATTAATAATGACCAACAGACGATGTAAGTGACAATGATTATGAACATATCCAATTACTTTTAAAACATCACATAAGGTAAACAAAGAAGGGAGGCACCTGGTCATTTACCTGAGATAGTTCTTTCAAATGTCTTGACAATTCTAACTGCTTAATTCCAAGCATCGAATCGTATTGCATCTTTGCTTAGCAAAGTTCAATTTCAGCATCGACCAGTGCCACCTGATGGTGCAAAAATACATTTATTCAGCACACTAAGCTAGAGGTAAAAATTATTTCACTATTTGGTCATTCTACTAGTGGAAACCTCTGCATTTTCATCTTCCAGCTCTTTCTCTCTGTCCTTGGATTGCAGAACAAGCTGTTCCTTGTCCTCAAGGGTAGTTTGAAGTTTGTCAACTTGCTTCTCACTTCCGCCACCTTTTTCAATATCACGTCCTCTAATTTTTCTCTAGAATATTTTTCTCTCAGACTCCAATGCTGTAAATTTCAATATCAAGTCTTGCTGCGAGGTTGAAAGAAACGATGTTGTTAAGCAGATCCGATATCACCAAAAAGTCATGTAAATGAACATTCTTACCATTTTAGTGTCGGACAATCTTGCACTTTCTGATAAAGCATTAATTTTCTCCTCCGATTTGGAAACCAACAATTCCAGCTCAGATTTCCTCGAAAGATTACTTTCTGCTTCAGATTCCAAGATCTGAATTCTCTCTTCTGCTAAACGGCATTCCTCCGCATGTTGAACCATTGCAAATTCTTGACCTTTCTGAACTTCAATGATGTTGTTGTTTAACTCCTTATTAACCAGTAGTAGTTCAGAATTTTCTGAACTACTACTGGTTAATAAGGAGTTAAACAATAACATCTCCGCCTCCTTTGCACGTTCATCAGCCTCATTTGCAAAATCCATCAACGCCTCCCTATCATGGTCGTACAACGAGCACTCATTCTCCCACCTCCTACACTGGCTCAAAAGGTTCTCACACTCCTTCGCCAACTTCTGGTTTTCATCCACGAACTTCTTCAACGCTTGAGCATTCATAGACGATTCGGCCTATATTCAATCAATAGGAAAAATATAAAACAAAAAATCATCACAAAATGAGTAGTCGAAAACCCTAACCAAAATCTCCAAACAGTTTCAATTTTTGGTTAGGGTTTCCGACTACTCATTTTTGTGATGATTTTTTGTTTTATATTTTTCCTATTGATTGAATATAGGCCGAATCGTCTATGAATGCTCAAGCGTTGAAGAAGTTCGCGGATGAAAACCAAAAATTGGTGAAGGAGTGTGAGAACCTTTTGAGCCAGTGTAGGAGGTGGGAGAATGAGTGCTCGTTGTACGACCATGATAGGGAGGCGTTGATGGATTTTGCAAATGAGGCTGACGAACGGCACCCGATACCTGAACAGGGAGAGGAAAATGAAACTACAACCGAACCAAACAGGGTTCGGGTATTCCCCAAACCGAATGGATACCCGAATAATCTCTTTCATTTCTAGATTCAACCAAACACTAAGTGCTTAACCAGATTCAACCAAACACTGAGTGCTTAATGAAAAGAAGAACAGGGTACTAAAAGGATTTCACTCACGGGATTTAGACACTTGAACAAGTCGCCGACGAGTTGAACGGAGAAGGAGATCAGCAAGGTCGGCGGTCGCAGCCCTCCCTGCACGTGCCGGCGTCACGTTTGCAGTACTCATCCCTGTTCAACACGACCTCCGCTGGCGCCGCCCTCCGCGTCGGAGTCTGATCAGATGGTTGTGGCGATTTTTGAGTTTTGGTGAATCGCACAGGCTGGGGAGGTGTTGCCGATGGGGAGAGAGAGAGAGAAGCGTGCTGTTTTCTTTAGGCTATGTTATGTTTGGAAGCTGAGGAAAGAAGCGGAAAAGAAGAGGAAATTTGTTAGCTTCCTCTCATTTGTTTGATTTTCAAAAACTAAGGAGAAAGGAAAGGAAAGAGAAAGGAAAAGGGACACAAAATTAACTACTTTTTTCCTCTCCTTCTCTCTTATGAGTGCAAATTTTTCTCTAATCTTTTACAAACCAAACAAAATAAAAAAAAAAGATTTCCTTCCCATTTTCTTTCCCATTTTTCCTTTTTATTTTCTCTTCTCTTCCACAACTTCCAAAAGCTTTCTTGAAATCTGAATCCTGGAAATATGGGCAACGTGCTACCGATACCCCAAAGGTCAATAACCTTTTATATTCTCACGCCCATCATGGTTCTGTTTGCACGTGAGGGTCATCATCAGGTCGGGCTAACGCGGCCCGGCCCGGGCCAGCCCATGAACTTTCAGCCCAGTCCCACCTGCAGGCCGGGCTTGGCAGACTTTTTCTTTTTATCGGGCCAGGCGGGCCGGGCTATATGACAAAACTTGAAGCCCAAGCCCAGCCCACAGGCTTATTTTAGTCGGGCGGGCGGGCCAGTCTTTGGGCTATTTGCTTGCGACCTTGGATTGTATTTCAATATGATTTCCCCAAGCGTAGGGCTAGGTCGGCGGTAGCATAATAACCGGTAAGACCGGGTCGAATCCACAGGGACCGAATGCACCCGGCGTGAGAGTTGTCTTGCAAGTGTAGGTTTTCGGCCTTAAAGCGGCAAACTGTAGTTTGGTAATTTGTTTGGTGGAATTCTCTTAACTTCGAGAACGACTCGAAATTAAAAATCAACTAATTAAATTAAGGCAAAGTCTAGGAGATTTTAACAACCATAACTTAGGCTAATTCGTTCCTCTCTTGTTGAGATTAGGATTCTTGTAACCATTTGGCAAACATCTATGTTGACATCGCTCCAAGCATCACACGTGAAAAGGAGAATCAACTCTTAACTACAAGATATCAAAAAAATTAACAAACCTAGACTTTGGTACATAAAATCGATCCTAACTCTTTGAACTAGAGATGATGTTCGATAAAGTTTAGGGTTCTTGAGCCAATTAGACAAACTTTTAGATTGATATCGCCCAAAGGGTCACCCGTACCTAGGTGAATTAACCCTCGGCCACGAGAGATCAATGAGATTAACAAACCTAAATTTTGATACATAAAGATGAACCCGTGACTTTATTAAACAAGAAGTGTTTGCAATTTGGCGAGAAGAACGAATTGAACCTAAGTCATGGAGTGCTAATCACCTCATGACCAAGCCTAAAACGACTACTCGATCATTATGCTAGAAATAAAGCCTAGGAATTTGTAGAAAACCAAAAACATGCTTAATAAACTTGTAAACTGATTTTTAATGAAGATTATAAGTCTACCTACAACTTTAAACCTTAAGAAAATCACAAACAACAAGTAAAAGCTAAGGTTTATGAAGGAAATGACTAGAAAATGGAGAATACAATTTAACCGATAAAAACGTAAATAGACTTGATTTATGTAGAGATCCAACGAGTAGCTACAACATTAATAAACGACAAATTAACAGGAACTTAGTACTTACTTGAGAGTTCTAGAGAGAGAGAACTTGAAAATCCTCCAATGGAGGAGCAAAAACTAAACTAAAAAAATGAAAGTGTAAGAAGTGTGTGAGAAAGAGAGAGAGAAGAGAGTATATACAAGGGTCCTTCTCTCTCTTCAAAAAGACCCATAAAGCTCTCACAAGAAAATAAACATTCCATAAGTAGTAAGTGCATAAAGTGCTCAAAAAGTGGTTGGCGGGTGTTTTTAGACCGGTCCACTTTAATTTGGATCAGTCCAAAATCATCTGGGAAAACTTTGGGCAAATCTGGATCGATCCACATTAATCCGGATTGGTCCGGAATCGTCTGGAAATTTTATTTCAAATTTGGATCGGTCCACTTTAATCCGGATTGGTCCGGAATCATCTTGACTTGAATTTGACCTCTTTGATCACTTCCATTGGATTGTGTGCTTCCGGACTTCCTCCAAAACACTTAAATGAGTTGTGCGACCCTCGGGAGAGGTGCTCCTTCACTCCCGGATACCACCGGGAGTCCATGTGAGCGTGCGGCATGCCTTCCAAGCCATCGGCTGGACTTGGTGACTTTTCGAATTCCCGAGCCTTAACTGAATCGTCATTCCTTCGCTCTTGAGGCCCGGTGTTGACGTGCCGGCCCTTGATAACTTGGCATGATTTCCAATGCGCTCAAAACGCACTCATTTAGCGTGTTAAACCTGTAACTATCAAAAACACCACTACACGCATATCAACCAAATAAAGCGCGAAATCGCTTGTATGTGTGGACTAAATGAGTTAGATAAGCCCCGGATATCTACAACATTGGGGACTTATCACTATTTGGGCGGGCTGATTTTTTTTACTAGTAGTTTGTATGTACCCGTTTATGAAAAACAAAGAGAATAAATGTAACACCCGACCTTTAATTTATGCTTATGTGTTTGGTTTTGTGCGTGTTTATCTTAATTTCGCGTGTTACGAGCGTTAATTGGCGTTATTTGTAAGTAGGTGAAATGAAATGTTTTCATTGGATGGGAGTAGGTTTGGAGATGTGGGGTGGCTACACCCAATAATTTTCCTAAGTGGGATATTTAGTCTCCTTTTTATCTCTTCTGTTAACTTCACACACACGCAATCAGTGAGGAGAGAGTGGGGCGTAGGAAAGAAGAAGGAAAAGAAGAAGAAGAAGAAGAAGAAGGGGAGAAGAAGAAGAGGAAGAAAATTAGGGGAAAATTAGGGGAAAACCTAATACAAGGTAAGGTTCTCAATTCTTGTTATTAATCTGATAATCTTAGTGGTTTTTGGGTGGTGTGTTCTGGAAATTTGCAATTGGGAGGATTGTTTTAGGGTGTTTTATTACAAAATTCGTGATTAAATCTGTTAAGAGTGGTTGTTTGTGGTTGATTGTAATGAAACTTGAATCTGCCCTGATGTTTGGTGAATTTTTAGACAGGGTTCCACTACTCGTAATTTTCTGAAATTTTTACTGTAGCTACCTATACCATTCTTCTATGTGGTGTTAAATTTTCAGAAGTTTTGGTAAAGTACAGAAAATATGAAAATTCGTGCACTAATCTGCCGTCAGATTCGGGTCTGTGCGGACAGCACAGACACACCCTGGGAAAATAGTCATAACTCTTTGTGTGAGTATCCGATTCATGCACCGTCTTTTGATTCTGAAACTAGATTCAAATACCTTTGAAAGAGTGCAAGATTTGTGCCTCAATTTGTTCTAGAGAATAGCAGTTTTTGGCTTGAATTTGATCATGAACCGGTTTGGCAGATTCTGTTGCGGGTTTTGGGTTCAGTTGTTAATTGATTAGAAATGGCTACATAGCTTTGAAAATTCTGAGTTGTTGGTATGTTGTTTCTATCTATGTTGACGGTCTACGGTTAAAATATTAGAGTATTTGGATGGGTAGATTAATTCTATAAATTTGTGAACCGCAAGGGTGTCGAGTTTTTCAAGTGTGTTTATGCATATATTTTGCATTTGAGGATGAACCATTTGCTATCTTTAGCCTTATTGAATGTTTCACATTTGATTATGAACGTCGTTGTGCTAATCTTGGATACCTACTTCAGGTGCAGAAACGGGCATGTCTGACGTGCCGAAACCATAGTTGTGTTTTTCTTTTGGAAGACGGAGGTGAGTGTTTGATTCACAGATGTTTTTCTTGGAATTGAACTGTGGCTTCGTGCCGAATAGACTTCGTGTCGAATTGTGGCTTCGTGCCGAATAGACTTCGTGTTGAATTGTGGCTTCGTGCCGTATCGGACAATTAAGTCCTGAAAATGGCTCTATGCCGTATTGGCTTCGTGCCGTGATGGCTTCGTGCCGAACTGTTTATGCATTTCTTTAAGCTAATCGTACAGTTTATTTGGATTGCATTTATGTCTCACAACACTCCTGGGACTCGTTCGAGTTCCATTTTTGCAGGTTTTGTAGATGTCCACTGCTAGTCTCACAGGGTGGTTGTCTGTCGAGGGTGCCGAACAAGGCTTTTTGGTTCTATGTAACTTGTTGTGAAAAATGTTTTCTTAATTTCCTCTAAAACTTCCACTGTGGTTTGTTAAGAACGTTAACTTTTGTGTTGTTCATAGAAGATATATCTGTGTTCCCGGGTTTTGGTTTTATCCATTGAAGGGGTTATGTTGATTATTGGTTGAGGTTGCATCTCCGTATCGGATTAAACTCATTGGAGGGTTAATCCGGGACGAGGTGTGACAACTAACATACCTCTCGGTTTGAAGAAGTGGAGGTTTCAGTGGAAAAGGGGAGGGAAGAGACGTGGAAGAAAATGGTTGTGAGGGTTTCCGAGACCACGGTTTGAAGAAGGTAATGACCCTCCACCCAAAAAAATGGTGTTTTGCCACTATGGAGGTCCATACCAATATGAGTTTTTAACCAAATTTTAACTCAAATTAGATTTTTAAAAACAGGTATGCCGAACGGGTACCATTCGGCATATAAGTTTTCCTCCTCAAGATGGGACGGAAAGGGAGCATTGATTTTGTATATGCATAAAATTTCAAAGCCAAGTGCCAAGACAGTGACAAACCACCATCAAACTTTCACAATAGTCGCACTGCCAGTGTCCAAGAGATTCCTCCAATTCCAAGAGAAACTACTAGTTCACATTTCTGTTTTTTTTTTTTTCATGCTTTTTCAGTTTTTTAAATCTTGGAATCATAAAAAGTGGGCTTGGGAGTTCCTGTGCGTTTAGCTGGCATTCAATGGGCGGGATAATGTTGAAGGAGTAATTCAATCCTCGCCACAAATTTTAGGGTACACTCAAATCTGAGCTGTGTAAACTATATTCTTGGATTTTCACCCCTAATTTTTGTTACAAACCCATGCTACGCGTGTATCAGTTTACCGGGCTATGGGCGGGCTGATAGCTCGGGTTGCCGGGCCGGGTTGGTGGGCGGGCCAACGGGCGGGCGGGTTGGAGCTAAAATTTTCAGGCCCAAGCCCGGCCCATGGGAAGGTTGGGCTGGGCCAGCTCGCCCATTTGACGAGCTCGGGCAAAGCCCGACGGGCTTAGCGGGCTTCGGGCGGGCCATGGGCCAACGGGCGGAATGATGAGGCTTATTTGCATGTGGTCTGTGTGCCGCACAGGGTTTGAGGCAACCAAACAATTACTGGATTTTAAATTTTAAATTTTGAAAACAGTAACCCTACCAACAATATATATAATCTATTATTGGCACAGTTACTGTTTTCATATATACAGAAAACTTCTTATCCACACCTCCCGGAAATAAGAAAAAAATGGTTTTTTTTTGTGTTGCAAATTATTTTTTGAAAATTTGATCCGTCCAATGTGTTCAGAAGGTGTTTTCAAGGGTCCACGCGAGAAATCTTCAAAAAAAAATACCGGGAAGGGCTTGATCCAAGCAGTTTTCGCAAAAATTGTAAATAAAGTTTTTGCGAAAACTGCTTGGATCAAGCCCTTCCCGGTATTTTTTTTTTGAAGATTTCTCGCGAGGACCCTTGAAAACACCTTCTGAACACATTGGACGGATCAGATCGTCAAAAAAATGTTTGTATCAAAAGTCCGGATTAGAAGCTTTACCTTCATATATAGGATCATGATCTCCTAAGGGATCGCTTATTAAAAATTTGGTGCGGACCTAGCCTTTTTTCAACTTTCCGGATCAAATTTTGACGATCCGAACCGCTCAATATTTTTAAAATGCGTTTTCCAAGGTCCACGTGGGAAATCTTCAAAAAAAAAAAACCCGGAAGGGCTTGATCCAAACAGTTTTCGATAAAACTGTACATATCGAAAACTGTTTGGATCAAGCCCTTCCGGGTTTTTTTTTTTGACGAATCTTCATGTAGGCCCTTAAAAACGCATTTTAAAAACATTGAGCGGTTTGGATCATTGAAATTTGATCCGGAAAGGTGAGGTCCGCACCAAATTTTAGTAAGGGATCCCTTAGGAGATCATGATCCTATATATATATTCGGTTCGGTTCTGGTAACGAATCGGTTCGGATATCATCTAAAACCATAACCGAACCGAACCCGTTCAGTTATCCTATATCCAATACCATACCCATACCCACGGGGAATATTTCGATTATGGTTTGGAAAAAAAAAACGGTTACGGTTCGGGTACCCATTGGTTTGGTCGAGATTACCATCCCTGGGCCGACGGAGAGAGAGAGAGAGAGAGAGAGAGAGGGGGGGGGGGGGGGGGGGGGGGAGAGTGGCAAATGAATTTTGGTCTGAATTGTGAAGAGAGGGCAAAAAGAAAAGGGGTTTTGGTATTAAATGTTTTATTTTCTTTGTGCCATTCGAAATTGGGCCTCTTGGATTGGTAATTTTATTTATTTGTTTCGTGACACGAATTGCAGAAACGACCCACGCATTCTTTTCTTTTCTTTTCCTTTTAAAAATCCCCTCTGCCTCGAATAAAAAGATCATCTACAAAGGAAAAAATTGCTAACCCCTTTTCACTATTTGTGGATGGCCTCTCAAAAAATTATTCATATCTTTGAATTTGTAATTTATTTTATCTCCAATATAAGTCTTATTTGATAGAACTCAATTATTTATTTTAAACAAAAATTTCGAAATCATAAAAAGTACTATGGATTATTAATTATAGTTAATTGTTTGAGGGACGAGCAATTGGGACGGAGTAGTTCATAAACTTGGAAATTTTATTGCATAAGAAAAATTCGTTTAACATGTGACCCTTACGCTAAACGTTGATTAGCTACTCAGTGGCGGAGCCAGGATTTCCAACCCGGGGGGGCCATTAGCCATAGACATTTGATAGCTCCGCCGATGCCTCCAACGAGGCTAGAATTGCCCACTCATGGTTGGCATTATGGAGAGAGGACTAACTTTCGTCCTCGATCCTCAAAAAGATCAATTATAACGGATATATTTGATTTTTTTTTCATTTTTTGTGCAATGTATTAGATTTTTTTTTTGTACAATGTATTAGATTTTTTTTTTTCATTTTTTGTGCAATGTATTATTAGATTTTTTTTTTGTACAATGTATTAGATTTTTTTTTTGTATACTCGTAAATTCAAAAGTCCAGGTGACACCTATTCGCCCCTCTTTATGTTAAATTAAAAAGATGAGTAATCGTAAATTAAAAAGGTGACACCACCAAAAATAAATAAATTGACAAGTTTCATGAATGCTAGAGCCAGCCAAAGAGTAATTGTAATTTAATGAGTAATCGTAATTTATTCATAGAAATATTTTAATCGACATGTTTGTGATTTCATTTTCATTGTACATTATTCCTACCATAGTCCGTAAAGAAACATAAAGTAAAAATGCTAAATTTCGATAAAAAATAAAATAAAATAATGTTCAAAGGTGTCATGTTTCTAACAATTTAGTAGTAAAAAAATTTGCAAAGCTTTAGAGAGAGAGAGAGGTGTATTCATTCTAGTTGGCAATTAAAAAACCGAATTTGCATCCTACGAGATTTGATCTCACGTTGGGAAGCTTAAAATGGCATGCTCTATCCACCGCGCCAAAGGCCACAACTTGTTCAAATATTCCCTACTTTAGCATTTATAATTGATCATTGCAAGGTTTTTTTTTTTTTTTTTTTTTTCACGAAGGGGGGGGGGGGGGGGGGGGGGGGCAGGGCCCACCCCAGCCCCAATGTAGATCCGCCCCTGTAGCTACTAGTCATTGTGGATGCACCAGTTCTTTGAGGAACCATGTAAAAAACAATGCTACTTACACAACTTCATACATAATTTAGGTATGAAACAATTGGATGCACATGGGTCCACATGCAGCCAACAGTTGCATACCTAATTATGCGTGGAGTTGTGTGTTATAGTTGTAGGGAGCTGATTTTGGGGCTCCCTTTTTTGATGCAGGCACTCCAAAATTTAATAAAGTTACAAAATTATCCTTTTCAAAATATAAAAATTACTAGAGGCACTCCGCCCCAAAATTATCTCATCATTTGCTTGAGGCACTCCTAACGGAAAAATGAACCGCCATTAACTACATTTCACATTCAATAAAAAAAAGAGATCTTCTTTCATAAAAATTGTCACGAAGCATTTCTGCTTCTTGAATTCTGAAGTACAAACCCATAAAGAAATACTTTGCTCTGATAACTGCTCTAATTAAATTGAGGTACGCTATATACAAACCCAAAACCTAGCTTTGTAGACTCAAATAGTTTTTACAGACCCAAAACCACCATCATCACTCAAAGTATTTGTTTAATGGCACCAAACAGTAGAAGTATTTGTTTAATGAAAAACCATTAACATCACTCGAAATATTTGTTTAATGACCCAATTATACAAATCAAGTAAGACAAAGAACACCACCTCGTGAATTAAAAATATATATACATTTTACGTTCGAATGCAACGCTTCAATCCGGACAAATAAACGGGACTGAAACTACTAGTAATATTTTTTCCCATCTTTCGCAAAGCAAGAATTCGAGTAGTTTGGCCTAAAATAAAACCAAACAGATTCAGTCTCTCTCACCAATAATCCAAATCTCCCTTCAACACAACCAATTTTAAAACAAGAAATCACTATCATGTCTTGGAAATAAAGAATAGAAAGAATAACAACATTGATAGGTAGAATGAATAACCTCAGAGGTTGGATGAATAACCTGATAGGTAGTGTCGACTTGTCCTACTTGAATCGAGTGTGATGATGCTTCGTTGCCGTCTTCTCTTCTTTTCATCATTCTCCTTTTTTCTTTTTCTTTTTTCTTCTTTCTGTTAACCAAATCATTTTTCATCCTTTTTTTGGAGTGCCTAAAGTAAATCTGGAATTTGCAAAAGGGTAGTTTCGGGAAAACACTGTAGCTTGGAGTGCCTGCGTCAAAAAAGGGAGTGTGAATATCAATTTCCTAGTTGTATTCTGAAACTTATTCCCACGTAAATTCCTTGTGTTATGTGTTTAGGGGCAAACTAGGGCACAACAATTAACAATTTTATGAACTAATAATGGTAAATTTTATCAACGTTTTGGATAGAAAGTAGAAGTAACAAATATCTATTGACTATTCAATTACTTACGTGTAGAGCATTATAGGGAAATGCTACAGGTATTAACTAGTGTACCAATTATTATACTAACTGTCCATGTGGCACTCTTTTAGTGGATAAATCTATTTATGGATCAAATAGTGCATTGATGTGGTAATGCCACGTGTGCATTTAGTGTAATAGTTGATACACTAGTTAGTGCCTGTAGCATTGCTCTTCTAATCATCGACGAAGCAAATGATTATACACCCAAACACCACAATCACAAAGCCAAACTAGAAACCAAATTAGAGACAGTATCACTATCCAGCACCTCAATGGACAAATCTCTATTTACTAACTCTATTGAACCAAACACTACACAATTTACTCGCAGAACTAATTCAAAATATTGACAATTTAGAGTTACGCGCATCATACCAACAACGCCTAGAAAATTTGCCAAAAAATACTCTCATTCCCCAGAATCCAAAATCCCTACCAAACCATCCCGTTGTCAATGTACTTCATAATACTAATAAACAAACCAATCTTCCTTCACAAATTTTAAGAAAAGAAATTAATCAACAAAAACAGGCTTTAAAATGTCTTCAACACACATCAGACATATCTCCCACTACAATTCCAATACATCAATGGAATATTAGGATCACTTTAAAAATCCAGGACATGGAAGTCGAAACTAATGCTTTAGTTGATACTGGTGCAGATTTAAATTGCATCCAAGAAGGTTTAGTACCAACCAAATATTTCCATAAAACAACAACTACTTTAAGTTCAGCTAATGGCAGTAACATGGATATACAATACAAATTACCTAATGTTCACATATGTCAAGATAATATATGTTTTCAAACATCTTTTGTTTTAGTCAAAAATATGCCTGACAGAGTAATCTTAGGAACACCATTTATTTGTATCTTATATCCCTTTACAACAACAGAATTAGGAATCACCACTACACATTTTGGACAAAAAGTTTTCTTTAAATTTCTCAACGAACCAAAGCAATATCAATTTAATCGTATTAATGCTATGCAACCAAAAACTTTACATTTAAAATACTTACAACAAGAATTAAAATACCTCACCATAGAAGAAGAACTACAGGGTAAAAAACTCATTAGCCAAATCAACAACTTTCAAACTACATTAGAAACAGAGGTCTGTTCTAACATACCTAGTGCCTTTTGGCATCGAAAACAACATGTAGTTACTTTACCGTACATTAAGGATTTTAACGAACAAAAGATTCCAACTAAATCTAGACCAATTCAAATGAACCCCGAAGTCATGGAAACATGTAAGCAAGAAATCCAAAATCTTCTTGAAAATAAAATTATTCAAAAAAGCAAATCCCCTTGGTCATGCCCAGCTTTCTATGTCAACAAAAATGCCGAAATCGAACGAGGCGTACCACGATTAGTCATTAATTATAAACCTTTAAACTCTGTTTTAGAATGGATTAGATATCCTATTCCTAACAAAAAGGATCTCATCAGTAGATTAAATAATGCCACAATTTTCTCAAAGTTTGATCTCAAAAGTGGTTTCTGGCAGATCCAAATTCACCCTAAACATAGATATAAAACAGCCTTTACAACTCCTTTTGGCCATTATGAATGGAACGTAATGCCATTTGGATTAAAAAATGCCCCAAGTGAATTTCAGAATATAATGAACAATATTTTTAACCCATTTAGTCATTTTATTATTACTTACATCGATGATGTCTTAGTTTTTTCCAAATCCATAGATGCACACTGGAAACACCTCAAAATATTTTTACAAACTATAAAGTATAATGGATTAGTAATTTCAGCCCCTAAAATTAAATTATTCCAGACAAAAATTCGTTCTTAGGATATGATATCTACCAATCTACTATAACACCAATTAGTCGTGCCATTCAATTCTCCAACAAATTTCCAGATGAAATAACTGATAAAAATCAACTTCAAAGATTTCTTGGATCTTTAAATTATATCGCAGAATTTTACCAAAATATCCGCCCATTATGTCAACCTCTTTTTGAGAGATTAAAAGAAAAACCTCCCCCTTGGACACCTCTCCACACTTCTATTGTTCAACAAGTAAAAATTTATGCTAAATCCTTACCTTGTTTAGGAATCCCATCTATTAATTCTTTTAAAATAATACAAACCGATGCCTCTGACATTGGTTACGGCGGAATCCTTTTCCAAAAAATCAATTCCTCATCACCTGAACAAATTGTCAGGTTTCATTCCGGTTTATGGAACAAAACCCAAAATAATTATAGCACTATTAAAAAGAGTTACTATCCCTTGTTGTATGTGTCTCCAAATTCCAAGATGACATCCTCAACCAAAATTTTTTAATACGAATTGACTGCAAAAGTGCAAAACATATTTTAGAACAAGATGTTAAAAATTTAGCTAGTAAGCAAATCTTTGCCCGTTGGCAAGCCATACTTAGCATATTCCACTTTGACATAGAATATATTAAAGGCGAAAACAATTCAATACCAGATTTCCTTACCAGAGAATTTTTACTAAATTAGACTCTTTTTGACTGTGTAGGATGACAGACAAAACGAAAGCAGGAAAGCAACCAACAAGTCAAGAGTTAGCTCTTACCACTAGTACCATGGCCATACCACCTATAGAATTAGTCAATAGATTTCAAATTCTTAATCCAACTCCTACAAACCAATATGGATCTGGTTCTTCTTTAGCTTACCCTCCAATTTCCCAAAATTATACCCCAGTAAACCAAATAGTATCCCTTCAGCCTAGCACTATAGCCCCAGCCAAATCCATGTATATTCCAAAAACTCAACTTACAAACTTATTTTACATTGAACCGGCTTTTCAGCATATTAAATACCCAAATGAACTTGCCCAAAATTATTTTCCGCCAGATTGGCATTTTACCCCCCTCCATCCCGAAAAATCAATTCTGTTTTACAAAACTATTTTAGAACACACAAATTCAGCAAGTTTTAAACCAATTTTTGATAACAAGGATACAAATGTCATTATTTACCAAAAAATTTATATCAAACAACTTATTTCTCAATCCGAATGGGGATCTCCTTTTTCTCTCCATGCTCTTCCAACTCTTCACACTCAATTTAATTACTATGATTACATTAATGCATGGTCGTATGCTTTACTTCATGAAAATGAAAATTTTTCACACTCTTGGTTCATCCAATTTGATTACAATTTCTCTTCTCCATTTCCCAACTGGTTTCTCCGCTGGTGGGCACAATTTGGAGCATTTGATGCCATCATTCCTCCAATTCTCTTACAACAAGTAGAAAATTTCTGTTCTAAACAAAAATTCAGCCCCCACCTTACTCAATTCCCAAAATTGCTCCATTTCATTGCCAAATTTAAGGTTGCCTGGATTTTTCGCTGGAAATATGTTATCTCTGATAATATTCTTTCCCGTCAAATTCTGGTCAAATGGTGGGACAAACTCAATGTCCAACAAGTTATTGATCAAGTTACAAAAGAACTCCTACCCAAAGTACCCGTCCCTACTCAAATTAGTACCCCTCCATCTCCATACAATATTTCCAATATTAAACTCGAAAGTCCATCTTCAAGTTCCCCAGTACAGAGAAAATCAAATTCTGCAATAATCAAATTAGCACAACAATTGATTACCCAAGCTGCTCAAAATCCTGACCCAACTGCGAGCAAAGCACTACTTCAAATTGCAACTGATATGCTTAGCCAAAGCCAAGATACGGAAGCATCAAGTTCATCCACTCCAGATATCAATCCATTTGATTCTCTGTTCCAAGATTCTCAAGATCCAAATGAACTTTAACTTTTTCTATTTTTGCAGGTATACAAAGTAGTCAATTTACACCTCAATTATCACTCACTGATGATTGCAGAGAAACAATTATCCCTACTGGATAATGGTGAAAGCGTGAGTAATTAGGATTAGTAGTGACCGATTCCCATTATGGATCACGATCACATCATTTTTAACCAAGCAATTGTGCCTCTCATTACCGAAGAAGAAACTACTCGACGAAGCCAAATTAGAAATGGAAAGGAGCCATGCTTCTAACTCATCGCGTCTTTTTTTTACGTGTTCATTCGTGTCTCGTATATATTATTTCAGGTTTTATGTTTTTTTTAGTTCATATCAAAATACATGTTAATTTAAACTTGTCATATATCTTGACTCTAACCTGACCTCTCTAAAACCGTGCTACGTTCGAGTTGACACTCTTATTACCCTTAGTTAATTGCTTTTAGAGAAAACATTTTTTACACTTAGAAAACTGTCATTCTCTATCACCGCCTTTGTGGGGCCCCACCGAGAGATTATTATTGTAACATGAACTATTTATCTTGTAGGGTCCACAAAGTAATATATCCATGCAAAATGTCAATTTGATCGGATAGCTATATGACCATCAAAATTTCAATTTTATTTTGTAAAATGGATGGTAATAGATTTTAAAGTTAAATTGTCCATGACTGTCCATTTTACAAAACAAAATTCACATACACCTATCAATGTCTGATCAAGTTGAATTTTTATATGAATATGCTACTATTCGGCCCGATAAGAATTAAGATGAATGTTTCAGATCAACAATTAAGACACGAAAAGACCCACAGAGGCGGTGGTGGAAAAAGGCGATTTTTGCATCTCGGGTGCAAGAAATGTACTCTCTTTGTTTTGATATCTATTATCAATGTCTGACACAGATATTTTTTTTTTGAATGCTCTTTTCAACGAGCCCTATGAAATCTACGGTTCAGACTTTAGATTAATGGGTAACCAAGCAAAAAAATGTATAACTTTTCTTGAAGATTCTTTCAAATTATAAGGCCCTGAATTCTGAATAAAAATCGAATGAATTAGACCAATTATGTACAAATATCTTATGGGTCTGATTTTAACCAAGAGCACTTGAATAATTATTTTGAAATTATTTAACGGTTCGGATCATTTGTGTGGCACCTGAAAGTGGGCCCTACAAGACCGCAATTTGAGAAGCTTTTGGCTTGTGGCCAAAACGGTGCAGTTTTCTTGCGCTGCACTATGCCATGCAAATCTTGCACAACAAGGCACCTGGGATCTTATACTCCTCTAGTGGTCTAGATCATGTTAAATCTTTTGGTTTCACCATTCGTCTTGGCGTGAGAAATTTAAAAGTAAACAACTACGACTAAAAGCATTTTAAAAATCACTAAAAAGTAAACAATTTGAAACAGCTGCTTTTTTTATTTATTGTCTTTACACATTACTCTTCTTTTAACATATATATTTACACTGCTCTACAATTAAAGCATCCTTATATGTTATGATTAGCATCTGTACAAACTGTTGAGAAAGGAAGCAACTGCATACATATATAGTGCTACACAATGCAGGAATTTTTTCCTCCCTCAATTTCATTGGAAGGTGAACAAGGCATTGTTGGACAATTCTAATTAAGGAGTTCTTCAATCATTTGCATAGCAACTATATTCTCTTCATCGCCACTATCCTCCACTTGAGATATAATCGGCGAATCCAACGACGACACATCATCCGTTCTTTCTTCCGTCTTCTCCTCTCTCTTTCCTAATTGGACTTTCATGACCCAACTCGAGCCCGATCTTGGCCCTGTCCGCTTTTGCCAGACCCCAATGTGTGAATTATCTGGGTCAAGCCTCAAACAAGTGAGGGAAGGGGATGGGCCCTTACAACATTTTTTAAGCTTTGCAGTGAGGATATCTGACATTATTGGGCTTGGGCTTTTTGTCATCTAAGTCCTTGTTTGTTGAAAAATTTGTTTTGGCATTTTGTCCACTTATCAATATGGCTGCTTGGTCATATGCCTTAATAGCTGCCTCAGCTGTGTCGAATGTGCCCAGCTAGATCCTTCTTTTCCTGCAACGAGAGAGAGAGAGAGAGAGAGAGAGAGAGAGAGAGGGAGGGAGATTTGATTATAAGAGTGATATATGCTAGGTAGCCCTATACAACATTTTACAAAGGAATTTAAATAAGAGATCATTCACAAACTTAAAGTATAAATACAAAATGATATGAAACGTCAAGAATTTATTTTAGGGCAATCTAGAAAAAATCAAAATTTTCGATGTGCAATTGTAGAAATCTACTCGCTTCACATTTTCTGGAGAAAACTCTTCGAGATAACTTTTTGAGAGACCAATTTCAAATTGAAACGAAAGGGGGCTGGGTAAAGCCCAGGGCCCAATACCTGTTTTTTTTTTTTTTTTTGGAGAAATAGATAGAAAATTCATTAAATCAAACCCCCAGTACACAAATCAAACCAAAAAAACCAAAAAACAACCCTAAAACTAAACAAATCAGAAGAAAACAGAACAAAAAAACAAAATAGAACAAAAATAGACCGCCGGAGCCATCGCCACCGCTGTCACACCGTTGCCCCTGCTACTCGTCGGTGTTGGAGGCCTAGAACGGCCTCCCTTTGGTCCAAAAATAAAGATTCCGGCCGCCCACACTGGAAGGAGAGCAGATCCAGCCATGCATTGGGAGTCACTGACAGATCCAAGAGAGGAAGAAGTAATGGAGAAGGGAGGAGGAGATGAGAAGGGAAAAAGGGCTGGAGGAAGGGGGAAGGAGGTGGTGGGGGAGGGGGATATATGGCGGAAGGAGATCTTCTCCGACCCTGAGATCCATCTCTCTCTCTCTCTCTCTCTCTCTCTATATATATATATATATATATACTCTTTGCTCTGCTCTCTACTCTCGGGGCAGTCTTTTGCTCAATACCTGTTGTCTTGACTGGAAGTGATCTAGTCAACTTTGTGGAGCCCTCTCAAAATACCACTTTTTAGTTAGAAACGGAACAATGTTTGCTCTTTTGTCATCTCAAAAAAGGGTAGTGATAATGTCAAAACTGTTTTTGATTGTATCAAAACTCCAATGCATGAAAGGCATGTACATTTTTTTTTTGATCAGTAAAAAGGCATGTACATTGCACATAAGCATTTTATGTATTGGAGTTTTGGCAGAATCAAAAACAGTTTTGGCATTAACATTTGCCCTCAAAAAATTTATCTCCTAATTTTTTTACTGCTTCATCGTTCTTGGCTTTACTTATTTTTTAACAAATTATTTATTATTTATTACCTTTTTGAATTATATGGCATAGCTCTATTCAAAAAATAAAAAAGTTTGTTTAAATTTAAAAAAAATTAACTAAAGACGGAAAAATATACAACCTAATATAACATTTTTGTCTCTAAAAACTGACAACCAAACAAGAGTACAAGACATTGCTGTGTTAGTGAAGATTAAAGTATACACAATAGCATGGCTTCCACTGTCATTTCATTTCGAACCAAAAGACTCATGTGTCATGTGTGGGGATTATAAATCCAACACAAATAAATATAGGAATACGATTTAAGTGAGGAAAATTTAGCATAAAAAAACCAACGGATCGAAGCTCTAAATTCTAGTAAGCCAATTACTCGAGATCACAATTAATGAGACCTCACATTAATTTTTTTTACGGTCATTGTCATTCCTAATCTATTACGTGGAAGGAATGAGACTTGATCCCGAGATGCAGTGTGAGACATCCAAAAGTTCCATTACATGAGCTAGCCACCACATGCACCTCACATTAATTTTCGGGGTACCTACTTCTAAGGGGAACATGCATTTCCTCAAAAAGTTGGTTTTAATTTCCCATATGGTCCCTTAATTTTCACTGTTAAAATTATTTTTAAAAGTTTATGAGGGTTAGTTTTGAAAATCTAAATGCTCTTTTCTTTTGAATTTTCAAAAGGACATTTCCAAATGAAATAAAGGTTAAACAAAATGGGATGGAGGCAGGGGCGGAGCTAGGATCTCTTGGTAGTGGTGTTAATATCTCAAAGCTTAAATGATATATACAGTTGCTAAATCAAACAATTAGATCCCATTCCACTGACTCAAAAAGCCAAAAAGCTAGCTTATTGCGGTTTTCGAGGCAGATCTTTCTCTTACAATATAGTCTTTTTTCGACAAGGACATGTATAAGGATCAATCATGCAAATAGGACACAAACTAATTCCTTAATGTCATGAGGACAAATCACTCTCACATTCCAAAAATGCCCTCGCTAGCCCATGAAAGTACCGAAACCCCAAAAACTCTATGAAAGTGCCTAAACCCCCAAACCTTATGAAAGTGCCTAAACCACAAAATCGTATGAGAGTGCCTAAACCTCCGAAACCCTGTGAAGTGCCTAAACTTTTAAAACCCTAAGAAACCGTATGATACCCTAAGTGCCTAAATCCAATGTACCCTACCCTAAAAGGCGTAAACCTCTCAAAATTGAACCCCAAAATTAAACCCAATTTCAAAATTGAAGAGAGAGAGAAATCTTTAGAAATTACCCATTGTAGAAATCAGCCCGTATCTGACCGGACAGTAGCCCATTTGCATTTCCCATTTCCTTCTCTCTCTCATCGCCCAAAGTCATCAATTCCCACTGACTTCAGCTTTTGAAGTTCGGTCACAGCAGTAACGTACGTACTGCTCTTGTACTCCGGTCTTGAAGAGTCGGGGTTTTCTTTTTTAATTTTTTTTTATCAGTAAGGGTATTTTTTACTAGTATTGTCCTTGAGCCATCAAAAATTTTCCAACAATGTATTGAAGACCTTAGAAAAAGTTAGGCTGGACTAAAAATCCTTTAAAGCCCCAAACTTGGCCTTTAGGCCAATTTTCTGTACAATATATCACATAAAAAGTCATGAAAACCCAAAAAACCAAAGGTGGAACAGTATGATAGTCAGAAGTCGCCCTTCAAATCGGTGGTTTATATGCAAGAAGTGCCTCTGTTATTTGTTAAAAAGTGTATAGAAACACTTCCCATTAGCAAAAGGCGGTATTTAGTGCACAAGAATTAGTTGATGTGCATCTTAGCTGCCTCATACACGTTGAATTATCCAAAAAGAATGTATAGAAATTTGTGAATGTTTTTTATATTAGAAAACAAGTTTTAACTTACTAACCTTGTTAACATTAGTCGTGTATAATCTACTACCGATTGGGTGATGATTAACAAAACCATAGTATCAGAAAGAGATAAATATGCAATTTTAGTGTAAGTGTTTGTGCTTGGGACAATTTAGATACAATTTTTGGGACAAATACAACAAATGTGAGTTAAAATTAGAAGAAACAATGGAGTGATTTGGAGGGCAGTGGGGTCAACTGACACCACTTGACTCACTGTGCCTCTGCCCTTCGATGAAGGGAATAATATTATATAGTGCATGCAACATTGGCCATTTCAAAAATTGATATATTGTCGCTTCATTATGTTTTTATATGATATAAATTAGCGGAGGTTTAGTGGGAAAATTATTTTATTAAAAACGAAGGGAGTTCGAAGTCCCTCATTCTCAACGGACTCGAACCCCAGGCCTCCGCTCGAAAGCCAATGTTTACAACCAGATGGGTTCAGGACCAGATCTCTGTCGTTTCTTTTTTTACGCAATTAAATTATGATGATGGAGGAATGTGCTATAAAAGATAAGATATATGGATGGTTAATTTGCAGGGGAAAGAGACAGAAAGGCATGCAAAAATTATAGCGGAATGAGGAGATATATATGAATGAGAGAGAGAGAGAGAGAGAGAGAGAGAGAGATCACGTAGTGCACGAGTAGTCTGTGATTGTATAAATGCTTATGTAATGGACAAGGACGGATGCAAATGCGGGTTAGCCAGAGCGACCGTTATACTCAAATTTGAAAATTTTCTTAGAAATATAGTGTAATAATTTTAAAAAAAAGTCTTATACATAGGTTCGCTAGCCCAAATAAACGTTCTTGTAAATTTGTAATATGTTCTTATAACCTACACTCAAATTCTGCGTTCGTCCCTACCCTACCCTATGGAGACAGAACATGAGAGAGAGATGGGCTTACAGTAATGGGTGGCGGATTTCAGAGACCCAAGAACCCACTGGCGTTGCCTGACACCTCTGAACTTATGTTTTTTACCATAATACTCTACCAGTAGTATTTCTTAAGTGTGATGATCACTAAATTTAGAGAGAGAGAGAGAGAGAGAGAGAGAGAGTTTTCAAGTAGTTGCAGAGAACATGATGGAGAGAGAGATAAATGAAGTGAAGAGGAGAGAGAGAGAGAGAGAGAGAGTTTTCAAGTAGTTGCAGAGAACATGATGGAGAGAGAGATAAATGAAGTGAAGAGGAGAGAGAGAGAGAGAGATGCTATTATATGGTAGTATTAATACTGTTATTTGGTTTATAACAGTGTGTAATTGTCGGTGGTGGAAAGAGAGGAGGAGACTTGAATCAGGAGAGTACATGCCGAAAGTCCAAAGGGGGCAATAAAAGTTTCATCTGCTCACCTACGGACTTACTACTCATCAATCAACAACCGTATAGTAATTAAGCAAACAAGATGAGACGGAGACAAGGAACCGGAGACCCTGTACTAGTGCGCGGTCAGAATCGTTCATCTCTACAAATAATATTGGTACGAATTCTAGAAAATAGTATCATATAGGAAAGATAAGTTTTGGACCAATAATTGTCAAAATGGACGACTCGGGTCACGCACTGTACACTTTTACCTAGCAATTGCGCCCCTGCACTGGCAAAATTACACTACTGAATCCCCGGGTCCATAAATCAGATGTTGTTGAAAATAGAGAGGAAACAATTTCATTTCTCTTCTCTCCCTACTTTATTCATTAAATTCTGGTGCTATAGTAGTTTGGATGGCAAGGAAACTATAGGTCGAAATTTCTACTCTGTTCCGTGGAGCTGAAGATAGACATAATTGAGGTCATTGAGTTGGCCTACCCCATAAGTGCTAAACGACCTATGGACTATTGTACTTCATGTAAGTAGTATGGCCAAATTGAGAAAAAAAAGGAGTAATTATTCACCATACGTGGCACCGCCGCGTGATTCCCTAACACCTTTATCCACCACACGTAGTACCCCACCACCATAAAATAATTGGTCTAAAAATAGAGTGACACCCAACATTACTATTTTCTCCCTGTTTTGTTGAGGCTCTTAAGCACCCCATAAGAGTAAATTCATATAATTAGGCTTTGTCATAAAGCTTTATTTTTTTTTGTTAAAAATCTAACTTTCGGTATAATTAAAAAAAAAAACCATTGAGATATTAATGTTTTCTATACAAAAAAGGCAATGAGATATTAATTTTTACCCATGCGGTTATTTATATTGACTTTGTGGAATAAATTATTCGGATATCAATAAGTACCTAATTGAATTCCATTATTGTGTTAAAAGATTATTAATTTTTTTGATTTTGGGGTGCACTGTCGTCTGTTGGCTATCCCAACCCCTCCTCATGCATCTGAACTGGTATATATTTTGCGTCATTTTTATCGTATATATTGTGTGCCCCATTTGGCACCAAGGTTATGAATACCGTGCCGTACCGGCCGGTACGTACCGGTTTTGTATAAAAATGGTATCAAAGACCCTCAATACCGTATCGTGTTTAATACCGGGCGGTACCGGCCGGGTACCGGCCGTACCGGCAAATACCGGGAATCCCAGCCGGTACCGGAAAATACCGGGCAAATATCGGACAGAACAAAACTGCCACCGTATTCCGGCCATAACTTTTTACTCCGAACTCTGATCAAGGCAAGTCATATATCAAAATTTAAGAGAATTTCAAGATCTACAACATTGTAGTTACACACTTTTTCTAATTTGGTATCGGAGTGACCCAAAAACTATGATTTCTGAACGGGGAGATTATAAAAAAAAAACAGGGTATGTTTTTTAAAAAGGGTTTGTGATGCATGAGTTCAACTTCTATCACTACCAAACATCAAATACAACAAGCATGTACTAAATATACATAGATTAAGTGGGTTTAAGGGGGGTACCTTGGTTTATATATATATATATATATATATATATATATATATATATATATATATAGTTGCGGCAAATCCGATACGGTACCCGGTATTGACCGATACCAGTACCGTACCGTACCAATAGGAAAACCGGTACTCGTGCCGATACGGTATTCAGAACCTTGTTTGGTACAATATCCGGCATTACCAAATTTTCTTCTCTCTTTCTTCTATGGGGATGTCCATTGTAATTCCAATTTTGGCGTTTTAGTACTGATAGTATGTTAAGGCCCTGATTGGATGATGCTAAAATTTCAGGGGGATAAGTTATAGATGAGGGATAAGATAAGAGGGGGTATTATTTTTAGAGGGTTGACCCACATTGATGTAATGTTTATGAAGGGGTGATAAAAAAGTAGATAATTTGGATGATGGATTAAACAAGGGGAGAACTTTTGACTTGGTTTGGATGTTTTATAGATAAGAGGGGTAGATGATGGAAAAAACTGTCAAATGACTCTTTTGCCCTTGTGGTGTACCTTTCATTGAAACTTTAATTTTTGTAATATTTTTATTTTAAAAAACATTTTTTTTTGGATAAATATGTACATTTGAATGGTTGGTTGTTATCCAAAAAAAATTTAAATTGTGTTTTATTTACTTGTTGGCCTATCTATTATTTTTTTACTATTACCCCAACACAATGATTAATAAATGAACAAATTAACAAATTTAACAAGTGCTCTCTCATACAAGAAAGAAATTTTATTTAAATAGCAACTGAATTACATGAAATTGCAGTCTACATATCAATCTTCTGAATTAACAATTGAATTATATGAAAAAGCCAAAAGCACTAGCACTACATTTTTTTTTCCTACCAATGAAAATTGCAGCAGCAGCAGCAATGGCTCTTGCAATTGTTTGAGCCTCCATTAACAAAAACCTGCATGTTAAACACACAAAACAACCACCAAAATACGTATGTTGAACTTTCCATTTCAACTACAAAACATGGTTCAGACATATATTGAACTATAAACATGGTTACTCATGGCTGCAAATAAGGTTGCCCCGCCAAGGTAACTACATGCATTTTAACTTTTTTTATTGAGTCATCATTGCCAAAAAAAAATGGTACAGTAGCCCAATTTTTTTGCACGAATCCATCAAGTTTGGACACAATATTGACGCACTTTGGACACACTTTTAGCACCATTTTTGCACCAATTGAGTATTTGAAATGGACACAATTAGGACACAAAATTTGTGTCCTAAAAAACAGTCACCAAACTAGCTGCCAAGTGTAGCAAACACTTGAACAAAGTCCAAACAGTGTCCAAACTATGTCCACTTAATATTGCATATTTAGAGGACCAGAAACAACATGATAACATCAATAAATGGGCATGAACATTAGACAAATTTGAAGGGCCCAGAAACAACATGTTATTGGCTAGAAATGCATCCACATTGGAGCACAGGAATGTAGCCCCATTTCAACACTAACACACCCAGATTTCAAGACAGACAGTAGGGCTGTAAAAAAAAAACCCGCGAACAGTGAATCCGAACCGGACCGAACCGAACCGAACCGTAGGTTTTGGATTGGGTCCGTGGATTAATGGTCCGAACATGGATTGAAAAATTAGAAAACCGTGCTTCACGGTTCGGTCCATGGATTTTAATAAAAAAACCGTGGATAAACAGAACCGGACCTTGAGGATTTAATCAATATATATATATATATATATATATATATATATATATATATATATATATATATATATATATATATATATATATATATATATATATATATATATATATATATATATATATATAATATTGGGATAAGAATTATAATTAAACATATTATTCTTAATTTTATACCCTAAATAGGTGAATGTGGTATAACTGAAAAGTAAATGTGCAAACTGTAATTAACAATTGTAATTTTGCTTGCACGTATATTAGCTACTCCCGGACTCGGGACTGGTTGTGGTGAAGACTTTTGTTTACTTGCTTTATATTATGCTGTTTCTGCATCTTTTTACTACTGGTAGTGGTGCTCTCTCGAATGTGAAACTCTTTGAACCATTTTGAAGCAATATTGTTGGTGACTTGGTGTTGTTTGTTAAAACTTAAAAACTACTGATGAATTTGTTCCAAAAGTTACATTGAGAATGTGAATGTGGAATATGTTTTTTGGAATGTTATAACCCATGGATAAACCGTGAACCGAACCGTGATTTTTTTTATTGTTTCGGAACCGGACCGTAGACTTTTGGTTTGGACACGGATTACCTTACATTGAACCGTAGACTTTTGGTTCGGTCCTCGGATTCATACCAATCCGCACCAAACTGGACCGTTGACACCCCTAACAGACAGGTCCCGCTAACAGTCATGCTTTTATATCAACAAGTATCAAACTGGTTGAGTACCATATTCACGGCCAACAAGCCTTATTCACGGCCAACAATGCCTTCAGTAGCAAATCACAAAGTAGCAGTAGCCCTACCAGTACTAACTCATGAATGGCATGAGAAAACCTGGGCTCAACAAAGTCATCATTGCCCCCAACCAAGTAATTTACCTGAAAATCACAAACTGGTATGCCTATTGAAAAGGCTCAGCAATCATCATTGCCCTTCATTGAATTTACATAACCTGCCAGCCCATTACAAAAAGCAGGATCATCATGTGCAGCAATCTTAAGATATTTTAGCAGTAGTAACACCCCTCAAAGCAATCAAATTGAGCGTGAACAATGCTCTGATATTAACTTGTCATGAAAAATCATGAAGTAAATAAGTAAAATAAAGAAAGGAGCAATTTTACAAGAAACAAAAGAATTTGTGGTTTTAACGAGCGTGAGCACACGTGAATCCACGGATGAAAAGCAAGAGATGATTTCCTATGAACAAGAAAAGGCCCGGGGTGGGTGCTGTCCTTTAAGGGGAATGCTGCAACATCTCCAATAGCGAAAATTCCAGGAACGCCTGTTCGGAACTGACCATCAATCTGAAATCTAGAGGTTCAACTACTTGTATACTTCAATATATCTCAACAAACAACTGACGGAACAGACTTCTTGGCAAAATTAGTTCCAATATTCTTATGGCTTGCATAACTGAGATCCTATTTTATTAGCGAATTTGACAGATATTGAACTCATTCAGCAACATACGTTCCTTGATGCAAGTCCTTTTTTTGCCCCTCGTCCAATTGTTGTTGGATAAATCCATTAGCAAAACCTAAAATTCCTCATGGCATGAAACAATGCTACGCTGCCTGGGTATCTTATCTAGCACTACAAGCTTTCCAAATCTTAATGGGAGGAGGAGAAAATGCAATAACAAAATTCCCAAGAAATATAAGGTGGAGCACTTGTAATATTTATTACAAGCAGCAGTTGCAGCACAATTACGAATGAATAAGTTGCACAAACACGCAAATTCATAATACAGATGTCTTACACCTCAAATATAGAGGCACGAGTTCCAACAAAGATGAAAAGACCCAATGAATAAAATTTTTGTGGCACTGACCTGTATTCCACCAGCAATGGTATTCAAGCCCACCGTATGAAAAGGACCAACAGCAGGTTTAGCACCACAGTTATCAGGGTTTTTTCAAGCACAAAAAATTACACAAACACAATATAAATAAGCCTATTTTAAGGGCTGTTTTTTCAATTTCTACAAACCCAAAAAAATCAAAATAAAATCATTGCACAAACCCTATATAGATCAAAATAACTCTTGGTCGAACCCTTAAACAACCGAAAAAATTCATTACACAAACCCTAGATCGAAAAATTTGAAATCTGAAAACCTAGATCGACAAAATCAGTACACAAACCATAAATATTGGTCAAAATCAGACATACGGCCTGGCCGGGTTCAATCTAGGGTTTGCCCCCAAATTGCAAACGGAAGCATTCTCTGTTCGAGCTCAGAAACAGAAACAGAGATGGTGGTGTGAGAGTTGGTAAAGGAGATAAGGAGGGCTAAAATCATCATAATCTCACCCCTCTACAGCCGGATAATTTTTGGGCAACCCAAGGGGTGCCAAAAAATTATCAGGGAGAGCACGGTTAGCCATGAAAATGACGAGGGGGTGAAGAGTTAGAGGGGATGACAAAATGGGTTGCCAAACCAAGGATTAGTATGGGACCCACCCCTTATCAGGGGTGATAACTTTTGAAGGGAGCCTTTACTCTCATCCAAATGGGGCCTAAATGTGGCATCCTAACAGCAGTAGAATGGCAAAACTTAAAATGTTCCACGTACTAAATTGTAATGACGTAATACTCGATAATAAAATTACACGAGTGTGATTATCCAATGCTCTTGAAGTGTATTGTCACGAGGCGTTTCAAGTTCTTTTTCTCATCGCACATTGAAGTGGAGGTCACAGGCTTGGTTATGGAGCCCATAGCAATAAAGTTAGACGGCAAAGGGTAATTGGTGAACACGAGCACTTGTGGTCTTGATTCACGGATAAAAGCATGAATGCTTTTAGCCAAAAAAATCTACTAATTTGTGGGACAACCAACCTCACATATTCAAGGCTGTGTTCAAATTATCATGTTTGCATCAATAAATTCTACGACCTGCCAATATTGTGTGCCTTCCGCAGATGTCACCCTCCACGCTTTTGTGGGTTGTTGCCGTCCATCAAGTAGCAGCCACGCATTGGACATTTGGATTGCAGTGAACCTCGTTTAGTGACGCAGCGAAATTCACGAGAAACTAGTTAGCGTACTAGTTCAAACGAAGATATGTCTCGAATCCTCGAGAGTTCTTGAATCCATAAAAAGAGAGAGAGATTTAACTCAAGAATTATTATTGAATAATAGGTACTGAATAATAGAGATTATATGCCCTTTTATAGGAAAAACTAGCAAACCCTAGCAAAACGTTCTAAAAAAATAAAATATCTCAAAAATTGGGGAAACTCCAAAAATTAAAAACTAGAAAGAAAAATAAGAAATTCCCAATTGGAAACAACTTAAACGGAATTACACGCTAAGAGTAATTCGCAATGTAATTATTACCTAAAATAGCAAAATTACTAAATTGAAGGCCTAAACGAATGAATTTGGCCGAATCCCACCATCAGTCACGATTAGGGTGGTGAGTATCGATCGGAGCGGGATTCTGCTTCAGCCCACCAAGTTTGGGCCTATTTTGGGCTAGTCGATAAATTGCCGAAATTTGGCAATTTTCAATTAAGAGTTGTTTGGGCCTCCTCGGCTTCGATCGGTCCAACTGATCATAGAACTGAGCCGCTACTTGTTCTGCGTCATTTAGGCTTTTTGAGAACATATTATTGTGATCCGAATCGTTCATACTTTAAAGTAAGATTGCTATGTACTTTTATTCAATTTTTTTAAAAAATTAAAGAAGGATAATATCGCCAATCGTTTGATAAAGATGGATTCATACTAAAGTTGATTTTCTGAAGGAAAATGCTACAATACACACCTCTTATTTAGATGTGTATCATACACACCCCTACAAAAGTTGCGATTTTTTAATTAAAAAAATGATTTTTGTAAAATAAAATTTACAAGACGCTAGGGGTGAGCAAAATAACCATCAAACCGCGAATCCAGCCCAAACCAATCCAAGCCGATGGATTTGGTTTGGTTTTACTGTAATGTGGTTTGGTTCTGGTTTTAAAAAATTAAAAACCTTGATAAATGGTTTGGTATGTGGATTTACGTTGACGGTTCCGGTTCCAAACCATCCGATCCGTATAATATTTACGTAGATATTTGTTTTATATATTATAACACATAATGAATTTTTTCCCTCGTCAGTTACTAATTCCTAATCTAACGCTTCATTCCACCATCCTATTGATTCACTTCCGAGATTAAACCCCTAAATTTCTTTATACGATAACCTATTCCTATGATTTTAATACACTAAACATACATGGCTTGGACTTAGTCAATTAATTTCTTAATCTTTTTCCTCGTTATATGGCCCTCTTTCTTCACTAATTACTACTATTCTACACTACTTTAGTTGGTTGATGTTGGTGAGTTTTGGTGATTTTAATAGAACTTGTTTTTATTACAGTTATAGGTTAATTTATCTAAGTAATTTTTAAGTACTTTAAATTGTTTGTAAAGATGATATCTCAATTTTAAGAGAACCGTAATTCAAAATCAAAACCGAATTGTATTTTGATGGTTTGGATTGGATTGGTTTTATGAATTTTGTGGGTTGGTTTGGTTCTCCAATTTCATAATCCATAGGTAGTGGTTTGGTTCTTGGTTTATTATAAAACCGGACCAATCCGGTCCATGCTCACCCGTAGAGACGCACCAAAACGTTACGAATCATATTGCTGAAAAGTTGCAAAAAACTAAAAAAATGTTATGATTGCCAATGAGGTGGCACAATATGGACCATACAATAGGTGTATATAGCACACACCTTTAATGCGTGTGTATTATAGCCATTTCCTTTTCTAAATAATACTGGTCATTCATTTTTAAAAAACGAATGATCGATGCTAGATCATGAGATTACTGATATCATGTCAATCTATATTGTTTGATATATAATGTGAGTGTTTGGCACAGATTATTTTGGTGGATTATAATAGATTATTCAGTGTAGATTGTTGAGTTTGTTCATAACTCAAAATCAGAATCTATGAAAGTGTAATAGAAATATGAAAATAGATTGTGCATATGTGAAGTGTTTGAAAGTAGGATAATGATTTTAGCACTTCACTTTTCTCATAATGGCATTTTAGAATTTGTCTTTTAGAAGTTGCGTTGTATGTATTTTTTGCATTAAAAGACAAGTTTTAGAGTGCAAAATCATTTTCTTTGAAAGTATAATAAGATTATTGGATTGTGCGTGAACATTTGACCATATTGCCCTTGTTATTATGACTCCTCACATAAACATACATAAAATTATTTTCTTTGAATTTTTTTGGGATATTACAAGCTATAAATGTTTCCCGCAGGATAGAGCTTAAGCTAGTGATGCTTTTGGCTACTAAACTTTCGCCATCTAGGGTGCAGCTGTTACATAAAAAATGCTATCAAAAAGTTATTTCAGTGTAATGTTACCTCCATCACATAGTAAAAATAAATAAATTCTCTAAACTACGTACGTTATCTTCAAGTGTTGGCACCACAAATAAAACTCGGATTTGTGTGAAGTGATTGTCAGTGATATAATGCACTTCAACAATTGCTAGATAGGTTCATTATTAGCAAATAGTAAAAAAGGTTAAGGATAAAATCGTCATCAGTAGTTCAGATTTCTGGAATCAAACTTCAAAAGTAGATCTGGAGGCACTTCTATGATTGCGGCTCATTACATTTATTTAGAAATACATTACACCAGAATCCATTCTCAGAATCCCGGCCAAATACTTGCATATTATCCAGAAACAAGAATCCACAATCCCTTCCAAACACCCCAAATGTTTGCAGTGTTTTTTTGTATAATAAATTATGCAAATTATATTAGTGAGATATCAAAGGGTCCTATCGAGGCGCACTGTAACCCTATAATGTATTAGTACACTACAGGGTCCACTCATGAAAAATCTAAGAGGTAAGCCTCATGGTCAAGTTTGAGACTATGTGATTTGTTCATTCTTTAATCCCATATTTGTAATTTTTATGTGCTATTAACTTGTGGGGTCAGTTTATACGGAACTTTGTTGTCTCAATTAGAATCGACCTCACTAAGTGGAAAGTGAAATTGATTCTTTTGAAATTAATCGAAATATGCGTAAGTAACTAAATTGACACACATACCTTGACTTGGAAAAAAAAAATAGCAACCAAGCAAATCTAACATTTGAATATTGGAAATAATTACTATCATGACCTAATCCGAAAAGTTGGAAATCATGACCGGCCAGTGATACTTAATCACCGCAGGCCTTTTTAAAAAAACACCTTTGCAGGACTTTTCTAAATAATCTAATTTAATTCTTGAAAAAGCGGAAGTATTAAACAAAATATATTCATAGTTGATTACAAAAATACATATTCGCCCCCACCGGCGTTACATTTAACCTTGTGGCCCATTGCTATTGGCACCACCAAATCAAATAAGAATTATAATTTAGGAGCACCACACTTGTATTACAAAAAGAATATGCACTACGCAAAATAGCAGCAGCAACAACATTAATCAGTAACCATGCCATATCCATAGAGCCTTCTTTTACCACTTGTTTCTTGGAATGAGTTCATAAAAATAAAACCATTCCAGTAAGTGTTACGATATACTGAGGTTCCATAATTAACATGGGAAATAGTTTAACAAACAATATTGCAGTTATTTAAGCTCAAAACTGCCAAACCTTTGAAAACAATGCAGTTATTCTGCATAACTGGCAGCTCTAACATTTTTTATGGGTGGAACACTGGCAATAATCTGGGGAGCGACCCCTCAGTTGGGAAATGATATCAAGTCCATGGGATACCCGGCTATATCCCCTCATTTGGGCGCCAAATCTCAACACCCAGATTTTTTACCAAAACGAACAATATAGTCCATTCTCTTTTTCCTTTTCAATTGATCACATGTTTATCTTTAAAATTTCATTTCCAAATTGTGTTTATTATACACTATGATACTTCCGTACAAGACATCTATTTTCAATGTATCTTATCGATCCAATTTGCAATTCATAATTTAGAAAACATTCAACGATAAACTATGCAACCAATGTATATTCGTAACTCACCTCTGTAGCGTGAACCAAAACACTATCGCGTGATCAACCCCGGAACCGGAGGGAGAGGGAGAAAGAACTCGCTGGACATGTGTTCGCCGGAGTGGGTGCCGGTCGAAGTGGAAGGGTGGTAGTGGAAGTCTTGGTGAGGCAGAGAGAAGAAGATGGGTTGAGAAATTTGGAAAATGTGTAATACAGGGTATGTATATCATGAGTGAAAATTGGTATGTGTCAGGGGGAGTATTTTAAAGGCAGCCTTGGCCCTTGAGAGACCAGAGATCCGACATCCATAAATTTGGTATGGCCACTCTCATCAATTGAACTTATCCCAACAAATAATTATTCGGATGGCCTCTTATTACTAGAAAAATGTGGTGCATTATTAGTTGCCTTGATAGTTGTCATTGGGAGAGAATTATATGCAGACAAAGAAGACAAGATATGAGGCAAAATTGAATTGGGGATGCTCCACACACCAACTGATCATACTCCCACTTGCTTACTAGCCCATTGTGTGTTGCCCAACTAATTTCATGTCTGTACATTAATGTTTGCATCGAAAACGGGTGGAAATGAAACCCGTTTCAATATGCTGTCCGGAACTCGGAATCAGAAAATTATAAAAGTTTATCATCGAGAGGAGATCTTACTATAATGTGGTCCGCGGCAACAAAATGCTGATAAATAAAATTAAATATTGAAACACGAATTTTATTTGAAAAATCGGGTTATCACAATTACATCTTAAAAGGGTTTGGCCTTGGGTATACATATGTGCTACCTTCCAAGTCTTTCGGCTTGTAGGCCATGTTTTTATCGAACTAATTTCTGGAAGATCATATGATCCTGTCAAGATATGTGAAATTCACAAGACAATAGATGGAATGTGTTATAAGATTAGTCATACCATGTTTTGTTTAATAGTAGAGATAGTATATGTTACCGGGGTGGATATTTCGTCGTATTTTACGGTGAAAAAAATGTTGCGACCTTTTATGCTAATTTTTTTGAATAACGTTTCTCGATGGATGTGATGGATGTTATGATATGGTATCCGGGGACATCACATTAGAATATAACAACGATACTTTGACTTCATAATTTCTTGCATATTGCCTGTTAGTGTTGTATTGTTTCAATCCCAAGTGTCCCGCATGAGTTGGGTTGATTCAGCTATATTTTCTTGAACACTCTGAGCTCAAAGGAAAATTCAAAATTAAGGATTACTCAATTGAGGATTTCAAGTGGTGTTTGGAAGGTATAGAAGGACCAAAGTTTGAAGTCTAGTGGCTCTTTTTATTTCTCCTTGGCTGTAATCCTGGGGTTTCACTTAGGGAAAATGGTACAATACACGCTCCTTATTTGGTGATACACACCCCTATAAAAGTTACGATTTTTTTTTTATAGAAGTTACGAGACACACTAAAGTGTTACGAATCATAGAGAATGTAACGAATCATATTGCTGAAAAGTTACGAATCACTAAAAAATGTTACGATTGCCAATGTGGTGGAACAATCTGAATCATACAATAAGTGCATATGGTACACACCTTTAATGAGTGTGTATTGCAGCCATTTCCTCCACCTAGATGTTCTGTTTGTTTTTTTTTTTTTTTTTTCCCTTTCTTAGAGGTACAATATATATATTGTACTTCATAATAGAAAAAAAATAACTACATCGAAATGCTAAACAATGAGTATATAGATTTCAAGACATACATCAAACTTAGTGGGAAAAAATTATCAATGTTTTAAAAACCGGACCGGACCGGCCGGTTCAACCGGTTGGCTCGTCAACCGGACCTTCGTCCGGTTCGGTTTCATTCAAAAACCGTTTCTTTCCAAGAACCGGTCTAAAAAATGAAAACCGCTCAAGCCGGACAGTCGAACCGCCAACTCGTTCCAACCGCGGCTGGGTTTATCAACCCGGACCGGAAAATTTTGAAATTGATTTCTGCGCCCATTTACGACCAACGCTTACGCATGGTTGCAGAAAGTTACTGTGGCAGTGGGCCCCTGCCAGCACACAGCCTCACACGCCATTTGCTGATGCCTATCAAAGATGAAAAGGCTTCTTGGAGAAAAACTGAGTAGAAAACACTGGTAGCATGACTACTCCATTCTCTAAAACTTTTTGCATAGTTTATTTTTTTAAATGCTTATTTTATTAAATTATATATGTATAATATATTTTTTAACATAATTATGATATCACGGGTCAATTCCGGTTCAACTGCGGTTCGACCGGTAACTCATCCGCCCGGTCCCTTTTTCGGTTCGCTCACCGGTCCGGGTTTTAAAACATTAAAAATTATACATACTTCTATTGTATTTAACTTGATTTGTGAATGTAAGAGTCAATCATGATTTTTGAAGCTTGAAATATTGAAATTGAGAAATAAAATTTGGCAAAAAGTTACTATCCAATCTATTATTTTGATTCTTCTCAAAATAGAAAAGATTCAGTGTTGTATATTTTCTATGGAAGAGTAAACATGCACAAAGCCCAACCCGCGTTTTGTTCCCAAGTCTCCCGCGCGTGCAATTTCTTTCTTTTTTTGATGATTACCACGTGTGTAATTTCCATTCAGGTATTTTCTCAAACACGTGGTGCTCAAGTGCGCAGCACTTGCGACAACTGCCACTGCCCTTCTCTCTGATCCCTTGTCACGTCTTGCCGTCCCTAGGCCCCTCATTAGGAATCACGACACGTGACCGGCCAACAAGGCCTTCATACCTAACCAAATGGGCTCAAGAGTAGAGTGCTATAAATAATAAAATAAATAAACATTAGCGGAAGCGAGATAGAAAAACTTTGATTAAACTTATGGGGTCTCATAATAAAAGTGAAATTAGCACTACCATTTGGTCCAGAGCATACATACATTAAACATTCATTACATGTCTTTAATATATATGTAACGACCTGCTCCGCCTTGCACAATATTGTTCGCTTTGGTCGCCCAAACTCCTTGAACTTCCCAATACGTCACCCATCCCTGGATTGCTCTAGAGTGAGCACACTTAACTGTGAAGTACCAATGAGCTTTGACGCCCGCACGGCTTTAAAAGGTCTTGTGCAAGTTAGGGCATGATCTATTCTCTTAGGCCTCGTTTGATTCCAGGATTAGGCACATGGGATTGGACTAAAATTGTCTAATCCCACCTTTTCCTGCGTTTGGTTCCCTTTTTGCCGCCTGGGATTATTAACACCGGACAAATTTAATCCCTATATGTGGGTCACTATTTTATCCCGGGAGGAGAGGGGGGGGGGGGGGGGGGGGGATTATTTATCAGGGATTGAAAAACACAGAAGGGGCAGATGAGAAAATTGCAAAAATGCCATCGTTTTAACTGAAAACCCTCCTTGTTACCTCTCTCTACTTCGTTACCCCCATTCTTCATGGTTACCTCCCTCAACACCAAAGTTTTTGGCTGCGATTGGAGAAGACCCACCTTACAATTTCCAAAATCAAACCTAGTATTCCATTAATCTTTCCTTCTTCTTCTTATGACTAGATTTCTATCTAAAAAACGATATATTTTCGATCTAACAAAACAATTTTTGATCTAGTTTGGACCCACCAGATTTCTTCTATGTCCGACTTTCTTATGTTCTATTTTCGATTTGATTTCTTGTAGTCTCGTTTAGAAGAGGTCTAGTTTGTGATCCTCCCGTTTGCTGGTTCCTGGAAATATGAGAACCGTAATCGATAATATGGGTGTTGTTGAGTAGCTGGTTGTTGCTTGAGAAGACAAATGAACTATTGTGCCAATTGCAAGATTTCTAAAGGGTACCAGGGCTTCCCTTTCTAGATCTATTCAGAATAGAGGTGTCTCGTGAATCTTCAACAATGTTTTCAATTAATCTGTTGGAGAGAGAGAGGGAGAGGGGGAGAGAGAAAGAGAGTCTTGAAATTAATCCCAAAATGTAGCTTAGGAAACCAAACATGTGATTGACCAAAACATGGGATATCTCAATGTTAATCCTGCATGAATCAAACAAGGGATTGTGTGAGATTCAGTACTAAATTAGTCCCAAAACAAATAGTCCAGGACTATCAATCCCACCTGTTTTAGTCCGCGAATCAAACGAGGCCTTATATCATAGAACTTCGTTGCATCCAGGTGGGTCATGGGCTGTCACATTCTCTCCACCTTATGACGTCCGCCCCCAGGTGGGTCATGGGTTGTATACAGTAATGACCCGCCCCCGTCTTGCACAATATTGTCCACTTTGGTCGCCCAAGCTCCATGCACTTCCCAGAAGATCACCCATCCTTAGATTGCTCCAGGGTGAGCACGCTTAACTGTGAAGTACCAATGAGTTTTGACGCCCGCACGGCTTTAAAAGGCCTTGTGCAAGTTAAAGTATGATCTATTTTCTTATATTATAGACCTCCATTGCATCCAGGTGGGTCATGGGCTATTACATTCTCCCCACCTTATGATGCAACGTCCTCGTTGCATATTGGCCCAGCGATCTTCTCCCGGGAGGTATAACACTTAGTTCCCACTCCAGGATTCAAGAGGTGGCTCCTGCAGATTCTAGAGGTGGCTCCTACCCCGTAGTCTGGGGTTGTGCTCTGATACCAATTGTAACGATCCGCCCCCGCCTTGCACAATATTGTCTGCTTTGGTTGCTCCTTGAACTTCCCAGAAGGTTACCCATCCCTGGATTGCTCCATGGTGAGTACGCTTAACTTTGAAGTACCAACGAGCTTTGACGCCCGCACGGCTTTAAAAGGTCTTGTGCAAATCAGGGCATGATCTATTCTCTTATATCATAGAACTTCGTTGCATCCAGGTGGGTCATGGGTTGTCACATCATCTTCCTCTCGCCTCTCTCTCTCTAGCAGTGTCTACGTCTCTCCCTCCCTCTCTCTCTCTCTCTCTCTCTCTCTCCCCCTAAAAAATAAAAAGAAGAAGATGAAGAAGAATTAAGGCGATGACGATAGTGACGGATGATGACGGATTGTTGATAGCGATGGATGACGACGACGGAATGTATGTATGTACTGGAAATCTGTATGTAAATTTGTATGTATTGATCCGACGATGGAAATCTCTCTCGATTTGTATGTATTTGTGGTGTGTAGTGTATATATATAAATCTGTCTTTGATCTGTTGTGTATATATATAAATATGTCTTAAATATGAGTTTGATCTTTTATTTTCTCTCGTTCTCCCCCTGAACCGAACCGACTACCGAACCGAATCAGAACCGAACCGATCTCTAAAAAGTCGGTTTCGGTTCTATGGTTCCTCCGAACTGGTTTTGCTCGGTTCACTCAAAAACCCCTCCGAACTGGACCGACCGAACCGGTTACACCCCTTGTCACACCTGATCCTAAATAGGCTTAAAAAAATAGATATAATATAGATAACAACATCTTGTGAGTATAGATAACCACATCTTATTATTCTAGATGTGGTTATCTGCGCCAGCGACTTTTCTGAAAAAGTCCAATTTTCCGGCGACTTTTCCGGGGCCGGTCGACTTTTTGGGCGCCGGTAACTTTTTGGCGAACTTTCCGGCACCGGTGAACTTTCCGGCATGAGTATGTTATGTATTAAATTTAATGTGAGAGTATATTTGTCTATTAAAAATGGAGAGTGGACCTTAAACCATAGAAATTGCAAAAAGGTAGATTAGAGGAGTTATGGAACTATGATGTGGACTGGACATGGTACAAAGAGTTATAATGGACCTTAGAGAAATTCTTTATGTTTTAAATTCAACGAAGGCTTACCAAATTATATTGTACCAAATTATATTGTTACGTCAGAGATTTATCATTATACTCTATAATATTTCCTTTTTAAACTTGAGCAAGACAAAACTTGATACGGTATTAACAAAAATTTTGGTATATATTGAACAAAATACCGGTATAAATTCTGATGGAGTTCTATTTCAAGCTACAGAACTTCCAGAAGCTTTGATGAACCAGCTAACTCCAACAGAATCTCCTATTTTGGTTCAGAGAAATAGTACAACCAATTAACGGGCTAAAAATTTATAAATTTTTTGTTCTTAGCTTTGCATTTTTTAAAAAAAAATATTTCTCTGAACCAAGACTTTGCATTTTGCATTGAGAGATATACTTTAAATTATCAGCCATTACCACAAAATCCCAATGGGCCGTCCATGAATATAGTAATAAATACATATATGCGAAAATACCATATAAAATCTTTGTACTCATTCTTTTCCAAAAAATGGTATAAAAACCAGCAAACGGAGTGTACAACTGAAAACTCATTCCTTGGTCTTCTTTTTGGCTTAAACTTGACATCAATCTTCGACCTTAATATTTTGGGAAAATTAATTATAACATTTTTGTGTGTTCGTATGTGTAAATAATTTTGGATCATCTATGTGAAGCATGGAACACCAATCCCTCTACAAGTCTATTGGGACTGATTTTGTAGCAGAGACTCCCTATGTCTCAATTTCTAGTGAAAAAGAGGATCCTATGAAAGCTAGAAAAGGTATAGAAAATGCTGAGGGGGACATGGTGGTTGATGATTCGATTGAGGACTCTGATTGTGAAGAAGCAGTTACTACAGAGGTGGTGGAAGAAACTCAATGGGGAAAAATGGTAGAAATGGCGAACTCGATGGAGGTGGTGGGTAGAGCATCTCAAATGGAGGGATAAATCTTATGGTGGATCTTCGGCCAACAAGTGTTAGGAGAAGAATCAGAAGACAATTCTTTGATGAATGCTTGAGCATTCAAAAGAGTGATGATATGGATGATAGTGAGTCTCTTGACACCCAAAGAATATTGGATGTTAAGAAGGAATTTCAGGAAACTCTTGCCACTGGAAATCGTCTGGAGGTGGTTCACTCGGATAGTGATAACTTGAGGATAAAGGAGATGATAGCGAGCGATTTCAATAGATTTGATGCTCTTCAAAGGCACCCCATTCCTTGTTAATGGGTTTCTATAGCAGGTCGTCATCTGGAAGGTTTTGAGGTTGGTCATGGGGCCTATTTTGGGTTTGGATCTTTGATTGCTTTAGGAGTTTGGGTTCCCCTGTTAGGTGTTATTCGGCTATGCTTTTTTAGGTGTCTTTTCTTTATTCAACCTTGGTTGGATTCACTTCCCCTCTCCCCCGGCTTGACAATTCACAATAGATTTCTCAGTGATTGGATTGATATCTAATTCAATTTGTTTAATAAAGATAAAAAATTTAATTATGCCATATTTAAAATAATCAAGGTATAATTTCAGTCATTTTTATAATAACCTTAAAATATTATTATGAATAACCCTTTAACCATATCACTAAGGTGCCTTACAAAGTATATTTTAATTATTATGAATCTACTCAAGATTCAAACCAAAGAATTTGGTATTATAATCTCAAAATTTAAAAACGTGATCTTGGGATTTTCTCTACACATTATTTTTTTTTCCTCTTACTTTAAATATTTTCAGTCGTACAGACCCGCCAAGGTTTAAATCTAGTCTACTCGAAATAATTACCCTCTATGTCATGTGGACTTCTTGGAATGAATTGCATCATTCGAAAGCATACATGAAATGACTGGATGATATAGCTAATTCAGACTGTATTTTTCATGATAAGATTTGGACTAGTTTTATCTAATACCAAAAAAGTAGTCAGATTAACCCATAAATCTTTTTCATTTTAGTCTTTATTTTTTGAGTTAATATAAATGATAATACAATTTAATTTCCAGCAAGCCACTTATTAAAAATTGGAAAAAACCTGTATGAAGGTAATCAGTGCATCTATAGTTTATTATAACCGTTCATTTTTTTAATAGAAATGATTTTTAAATGTTTACAAATGTGAAAAATGACAATAAGTCCATAGACCTTCAAGTTGTATTTGATTTAAAGTTCAACAGTAATATAATTGTATTAATCTAAGCTCCCAAACTAGAAGTTCGATTTTTTCTATATTTTTCCCTTGAAAAACTATTTTCAACAAAAAAAATTCAAAAAGAAGTTTTTTTTTTTTTTTGAAAAAAATTCTCTTTGATATTTTTTGTTTTTAAATCAAATACAGTTTAATAAGTGAGGAATGTGTTTTGTAATCGAATTTGGGGAAAGGAAATTGAAGTACAAAACTTGGAAAATAATCGTCAAATCTCTTCTACAATAAAAATTAAAAATGAGTGAATATGGCAATTAAAAAATCATTTATATTATCAAATTTGTAAACCATGTAAAATTGATATTAGTTTGAAACCCCCAAGCGATATTCAGAGGTCAGCTGTTATTTTCATACACTACCAAAACATACGATTGTTGGTTAGTTTTATTTAAATAGTTACAAGAAAAAATGTGCCTATATTTTTTCAGGGGTAAAATCTGATTAAAATGCCCTTGAGATATTTAAAATATGCATGTAGAAAATTAAGTAGTATCTAAATCTTTATCATTTTGTTATAAATCAAATGTGTAAAGATTTATCATTGCCTAGTCCTCTCCACTACAATCCAAATTCAGGGGCTCGATCGAGATCACACTCTCACACAGGGCTCACAATTTTTTTGAATTTTTATAGTGACGATTATTAATGTTGTGATATTATAATAAAAAATAATTAATCTAACATGTTTAACAGCCCTGAAAAAATCAAAGAGATGAGCTAGACATTTGAGAATTATTCTAAAATTTTTGAAAGTGATTAAGGCCCAGTTTTCCAAAAGATTTTAGCACCCAGGTGCTAAAATCATGATATTTCAAATCAAAAAATGAAGCGGTTCCGTGTATCGTTTTTTGATTTTTTTCGCACCAAATTAAAGTACTTCTCGTTTACTTTAGTTTGGTGCAAAAAAAATCGAAAAACGATACACGGAACCACTTCAATTTTTTATTTGAAAAATCATGATAAAATCTTTTGGAAAACTGAGCCTGAGTTTACTGTCAGGATAAGTAAAATCTAAACCATCCAATGTTTTATAATATTACAATATACGGGTAATAAAATTTAGTTAGGTCATGATAAAATTTAGATAAAATTAAATTGAATACTAAATACTTTGTGATTAAATATTTAAATTGATAAATAGATGAGTTACCAATTTGTAAATCAATTGGAAAAATCATTTTTTACAATTATTAACATTTAACTAATGAGTTTTGCTCTGGCCAAATCTCCATGTAAACTATACATAATAATTATTATTTTTTATAATCTTAAGCCTATCATATTTCTTGTATAACCCTTTATTAAATTATGCAGGGAGGTGGGAAGGCAATCATGGAACCTACTTGTGCCACTTCCGCTTCAGATATTGAATTTGCACAAAAGTTAAATAACTTGGACAAAAGGAATTCTATAGCTCAGTTGTGTACAATTTACACAACCGCTCTGTATTCATCTCTGCTTTAAATGCTGGACTCAGTTTTAGAGTCTTCTTTGCTAAATTGCGGATATCTTCTCTACTGGACTCGACTGATATGCGTGCGATCGCTTTCACCCCTCCACTGGATATGAAGTCCCTGGCATTGTCCTCTGCAACAACCAGCAAATTATTCAGAGTTTCAGGTGAGAACCAATGTAAAAAATTGAACTTCTTGTAGTAACACTGTAGCACCAATGTTTCAGTTCTGTACACGTTTTTTTGGCTTTCCAAGACTTCATTGTCACATACTTCTTCAAGACTAATAAGATCTAGAAAAATTCTGATTTCTTCTACTTCATAGTAAGAATTTGGATTTCCAAATGTACTTTATTGAAATTCCTGGATTTCTCACAGGGGATGCTTGAGGAAGCCAATAAACTTTAGGAAAGAGTACCCAGGTTGCAGCATGGCCCTATGAATAAAAAGTACCCTGAAACGTACTCTGCATAATCCGTACCTTTAGAACTTTGAGAACGCTTGAAATAGACATGTAACCAGTCTCAATTGTCATTTACCTATAGACATTGGCACAAATGGGCTCAACAATGTGGGGATTTCCCTCCCCCCCCCCCCCGAAAAATCTTTAATTGACAAAGGAGTTCTATGGATGTAGGGAGGTGTGTATCATGTTTCTGTGTGTGTAATGGCCAATAAACATTGACGGAGAATTAAAATGATAAAAAAAAAAACTCTGTTTATTATTCTAATAATTCTAAATTTGAACGTTGTAATAATCTTTTTATGCAGCAAGTACTCTTCATATTCAAATTTTAAGTTCCAATCTTAATAGTCATTGTAGAATTGTCCCTAGCACCAGCTCCCTTATCATCCAAAAAGCCACAAGTTTGAGAATAATTCATGCCCAATAACTCGCATTTTTAATCGGTGGACCTATGAAATTGTTATAAAAAAAAAAAGTATTGTACCATTTTGAGCTAAATGGCAAAGAGCAAGCTCGAAATGGCGTTGACTTGAAGCTGATACTGTAGTAGAGCTCACAATCAACCACGAAAGCACATCGTCTTCTATTAAAACCGAACGGCCTCTTCTATGTCCTGTAGTGAAGGAAAATGTCTGTGTTTGCACTTAGAAATGAACCGAAATCTAACCATGTGCATTATTGATGCACAGCTTCTACATACCTTGAATGATTTCTCGTGATTCGCATTTTGCAAAGTTGGCTATTCCTCTAGCAACTTGGGCTATAACATCACTATTTCCAGACCTTGCCATTCCCCGTAGTGCCTTGATGGCTCCATCATCTCTCAGCATCAAGTGGAACTTCTCTATTATGATAAAATGAGGTATTTATCAATATGAAAGTCTCTTCACGTAGATAACTTTTCCAATGGCCATGAGAAACAACTACAGCAAAAAATGGTTTCATTTATTCGGCATTTGAAAATTTAGGTTGCATTGTATGATTTATAAAATGTTCCTCGTGACTTGCAAATTGCAATAGCACCTAAAGATGCAATTTAGGACGTAACTACAACAGGAACTTTGCAAAATCAACTTTAGCTTACCATTTCCACACAAATTGGCAATGGCTCCAGCTACCATTCTTAGAGCCTGGGGATCATCAGTCTTGGATGCAGTACTTGCCAAGAGTCGCACACCTCCTTTATTCATAATTAAGCATTGGTTCATCTCTGGAATGATTGAAAAGGACAAACATATCAACAAAAGCTCAAGCACAGATGTTGTAGATAAGATTCAACGATACATTTTTCTGTTGCGTATCGGTTGTATTTCAATTCTCGACTCTTTTTTATTCTAACTTTTGCGGTTCCTCATCAATGTAAATAGAAAAAGTTAATTGTGTATCAAAATGTGGAAAAAGTTCACCACTTACTAAAAGATTCCAATAAAGTAAGCAAATCACCAACGGGGAACTAGACAGACCTAGAGGGGAAAGGGATGAGGATATATACTAAAGAGAGTCAAAATGCAAACAATCTTATCTTTATCTCTAAGGTCCATAAATGTAGAGTCTATTAATCTGAATCAGAAGAGAACATTGCTATTAACTTCCTCGATTAGGGTAAGCAAATGTGGCAGCTCCACCATCACGTGTCTCCTCTATCTGTTCTTCAATTCCTGCACTTCTTCATTTGCATTTTATCATGGTACCTCTAAGATACTCTGTCAAGATTATTAGTGTTATAACTGAACAATTGCATCTTTCTTTAGAGTCTTTTCAAATCCAGGAACAAAGCAAAATTGTTTTACGCAGCGGTAAATAATGAAAATTAACAGCTACAACATAAAGAACCAACTTGTATTAAGAATTAAAAAGGCCATAGCCATAAATAAACAACTTGTTATTGTGATTCTTTCACTTCAAATAGCGATAGGCAAGGAGACGGAAAAAGGGAAGAACCAAAGAACTGTGAAAAGCAAAGTGCACATGTAAAATGGTCACCCGCTAATGGAGACTAAGACATTTCCCAAAAATCAAAAGATGCGAACCGAAAGGTGTAATTTTCTGTCGATGACCAAGGTAGGGAAATGGTTCTCTAGGCCTAAAAATGTCACTGACAACAAATCCTTCAAATGGTAAATCAGTGAACATCGTATCATTTGTTTTGTAGACCAATTTCCAACAGGCTGCATATTAAAATGATATATTTGCAGCCAAAAAATATATACATAAAAGAACCAATGTAAAGAAATAGCACCTCATTAAATGCACATTTTGGGCCACTGACTGGATATAAGGTCATACATTGATCTATACATCCAAGGTGACCAAATAAATCATGTTTGGTTTAAATTCTTATGAACCTGTTTAAACCATACACCCAATATATATGTGAATGTGAATGTATTTATGTGTATATTTTTGTATCTTCTATCTAAGGCATAGATTAGGTGTATCTTGATACTCTATTTATGACATAGATTAGGCGTAATCATATCGCTTCATAATCTTCTATTTTAGGTATAGATTTCTAGCTTTTCTCTATTTAAGCTTGTGGTTAGCACTGTAATTTATTCATTCAGCAATACGATTGTTTGTTCTCTTCTTCTCAGTAAAGTCATAATATAATCCCAGAAAGTGCTGGATATATAATACCCTAGGTGTAGTAGCATTATCAATCTGATACTAACACTCCCACTTCATGGGATATAGATAACAATGGGGTGCGGCATATTAATTTGATCACTTTTAATCCGGTCGGATTATGTTTCCCTCAATATTTCACATGTTAAACTAAAATAAACCAACGGGAAGAAAACATTATGGAGTACCATTCATTGCCAAATTGGCAATTGCACCAGAAGCCGCCCTAAGTACAGCTATATTTTGGCATGATTGCAACAGCATGAGCAGTGCATCTAGACCACCTTCCTCCACAATCTTTTCCTGATTGAGATCTGAAACGAAAAGAAAAAAAGAACATAAGCAAAGGAGCACGTAGTTGATATGTGCCACCCAGACATTTCCTATGTCAAAATTTCACCTCACGTTGGGAATTAGCATAAACCTTTCAATTTGATGTAGTGTCTTGCAAGACTGAACATTTTGTGGCAATATAACAGAACAAGGATTGTCTTATGGCCGAATAATTTTATTAAATCTTATCTACCGAATAAGTTTACACCATACCAGATGGCAGAAGGCTTCAAATCTTTTTTCCGTAGAAGGAATATGAGGTTCGGAGCTTTTGAAAATTGGAAGGCTAGAATGAATATCTGCACTGTAGTATAAAGGTGTATTAAGTCTATAATAATTCTAGATTCCCTGTTGAGATTTTTACATGCTGTTGAATGTATCCTAGTGTAGTTAAGAACAAAAAGATCCCATATTGTATTGCTCCATATCATAAAAATGTCGGCAATAAAGCCTGCGAAGAAGTAAAACAGAATTACACTCCGTCTGATTTTTTCACAGGAGAGAAGAGAACTTGTATGAATCCCCACCGCATACTGGATCTGGCAAATGATGGCCACCCCACCCAAGAGCGCTTATAAGTGCCATAAATCAGAATATTTTTCTGTTAGAGCTTCAAATAATTCTTCAACAATCCAAAAAATGCGAGTACTTGTTATACTTCTGTACGAATGTGCCTTGTACATGAATGATTACAAGATTTGACAGGGTTTTCTTTCCACATGGGAGTGGAAAGTGTTTTCAAACCAAGCGTGAGTACTGCTTGAAAGACACCAGTTAACCTGTCTTCAGGGACCTTGATTTGATATTTGATTGGCGGCTTTTCTTTTCTAGTTTATGCTAGCATTACAGAGCCCTAGCCTCCACCGCCAAAAGAAGTCTATGGACAAGGGCTATTACATGATTTCTTCCACATTCCTGACTTTTGACAACGAAGAATCCAAGCCCTGCAACCATCTCTCCCTTCCCCGATAACTTCGCTAGAACAAAACATTTAAAAAGATGCAGCCTTCCTTGGAGCGGATGAAATAAATCGTTCTTCCATATTGACAAGCACAGGAAAGAAAGACTGGTTACTAGACATTTGATTTAAACACATCATGAGCGCATCATAAAGAAAAAAGAGCAGCCAATTTAAAACTCAGCTATTGCCCTTAAGAAGTATAGTAACTTGTTTAGGGTCAATTCCAACCTTGATTTTATTATATGTATTTACTTTGGATGTAGCTGGAGTGATTTATCAATTACACGAGTTACTGACATTTGGACAAGGTTTGTAAATTGCTGGGCGCTACAGTACGGGTCAGGGGTGGAGCAAGGTTTTTTTTCTCCATGAATTCAAGAGGTAAAAAATAAGTGAGGCAAAAATACCTTGGACAGGTACTTAATTTTATTGTGGTATTATGGGCAACTTTAGAATTTTTATAGGGTCAACTATGTAGAGCAATTTTAGTGCGGACTAGTACAGCAATTTTGCAATCAGTCAGTGCCTGCACCCATGGCAAGAGTCACCTGTCGTTCATCTCGTGCTTGGTGGTATTGGGTGAATATCTGCAGTTTTTTGGGTCCTGGATAGTAATGTAACAGTGAGAAGAAGTTTTCAAATCATTCTCCATAATCCTAGTAAAATTCAGCGTCAGCAGCCTATAAATGTTAATATACATAGGCATGTATAGAGTCACAATACTCACTACTGCAAACATTCACGCGCATGCGCGAGCACACACACAAATCAAATGGCAGGCTTTTTTGCAGACTGTAGCCAAAAAGTGTCATTTGTACGTACCTTCAGCAGCAAGATTAGCCACCACCTTCACAGCACGTATTTGGACATCTATGTCTCCAGATGTAAATAGTTGTAAAAATTTTTCAAGCCCGACTGGAAGCATGAATTAGAAAATCCTATCAGAAATGTAGTAAGTTGGGGGAAGAAGTTGAACAACAGATGCTGCAGAAAACTGCACATGAGAAAGTTACTATTGGTACAATTGTTAACTTACGGATAATTTGAAATTTGACAAATCTGCTATTCGACATGTATGCAGGATATTGCACTCTTTAGAGATGCCAACGGCTAACTCAACCAAATCTCTTAGATGCTATACCACAGACTCGAGTTCAATAGTTCCAAGTAGCTTAGTTGCAAAACAGTATCTATGTATGGCTTAGGGTGATGATGAAAGCAAAAAGAATTTCTTGCCTTCTTCACAAATCTTTGCAATGGTGGCCCTCTGACCCAAAATTGTCTCCCTTGATGGGTACAATTTATGTAAACCCAGTGGTTTGGCCCTATTCTCTTTCATGTGTGATTTCTTGTCCTGTGGAACACAATTAGGTGGAACGTGGAAACCCTTAGAAAATGGATGGCTTATGTGAAGAAAACCCAACAAGGAACCACTTACCTCATAGTGATCACCATTTTTGGGGACAAACGTAAGCAGGTCAGCCTCAACACCTTTCCTTTGTTTTTCCTGAATTTGAAGGTAAAGTCTCATTGCATTAAGTTCCTCCACCAAGGTTGCCAACATATTCCAAATTTTTGGAAATGGAAATAAGTATCATTGGTGCATAATTTTAGCTTGGCAAAAAACTTATGGAATACACACAGCAGCTGAAAGGATTAGATTTGATCACTATGTATTCTGCTGTACGCAACAAATACACTTGATTTTTCAGCTTATCGTACTTACTGTTATTATTATGAAGAACAAATATGACAGTCATGGAGCATGACATTAACTGAACAACGAAACCATGCATTATGTTACTTCACTAAAGTCATTAACATACCTGGTTTGAGTTTTGATGATCTTTCGAAAGCTTCTTCATCTTATCCAATGCTTCTTCGACACCTTCAAAACGGGCAATCTCAGAATTTTGAATCTGAATTAAATGTGCTATTCTCTCTTCACACATCTGATTTGTGTCTGCAAGTGCCTTCTGAAATGTAGAATTTGTCATTTAGTATAGCTGATAAGAGATAAGGAAAAACGGAAAACATCATCCTATGCCTTATTGTTAGATGAAAACTACGGCAACAAAAACTTGAACTGCTTCTGGAATTTTGCTAGAGACATGGTTGATAAGCCATTGTGAAGACATTGGATGTGTCAGAATGCATATAAAATATTTCTTGGGAAATTGTGATTTAAGTTCTCAAATTTTTGAACTCTTGCCAAAATTGAAACCCCAACTGACAATTGGAGGTACAAATATACACGTTGCCGTTGCCATATTTACTTCGATAGTTAACCTGCATTGACTTTTCATGATCACTTAGCAGCTTCTTCATCGCATTTAGTTGTTCTTCAACACTTCCGGAGTGAGCCTTCTCATCCTCTAATTGCTTCAACAATTCTGCTATTTGCTTCTCATACATCTGTGCGGTAAGAAAAAAATGTGAGATGGTTGGGGTGTTCCCATACAATTTTCAGGAGCTATAGACCTCTTCTTTGGTGCAATGAAATGCTTATATTGTACGATCAACACATGTCAACATGTCAAACACAAAAACTCAACTAACTAGTCCTTGAAGTGTCTATGCTTCTTGGTATTTTATAGGAAAGCATGCAACTATGGCACAGAACCATGATGATAAGAGCCTGAAACTGCAACAACTCAAAAACCACCCTTGCCTACCGCCGTGTATGATATAGCCAGGAATTGTTGCATTTCCATGCAATGATCCACCTTACTTAAGAAACTTGGTTGTTTCCTTCCAAATATATTGCTAGGAAGCACGGGCACTACTAAGGAGGTTCCTTGTCAAAGTAAGATACCGACACTCATTAATACTCCTCAGCACACATTGAACTCTGTTCCAAATGTGACCTATCATTTTAGAAATTTTGCTAGACAACGAACTTCAGAGTTCAGAGAGTTCGAGAAAACGCGTGTTCATTGCTTTGGAGGCATATAAAACAAAGCAAATTATGAATCCGACACACCAGGGAAACGTGATGATTGTCTCCCATCACCTTCTCTTCTTTTTTTTTTTAACCTAGTGTCATTTGCCTTGTTTTCTACTTATTAGTGTCAAAGGTTGATTCTCTCGTTGAAGTTGTGAAAAATAGACTACCTTAGATTTTTAGTTCCGAATAACCTAACTTAACCCTAATTGTATAAAAATACCTAACACGTGAGGGACGTGTGATGTGGTCAGCAACAATGTGAAGGTGCCCAGGGATGTAGCCGAACATGTGATGTAGGTGCGTAGTGAGTATTGTGCACCATGATTTACGAGATACAAACCCTAGTTAAACTTGTTGTGAGTTAAACTTGCATGCATGTGAGTGTTTGTGAGGTGGTAGACAACTGTGAATGGAGAGATTGGATTAGATCAAGTCAGAGTAAAGAGGGCCATGTGCAATGAGTTTGGGCCAGTGGAATTTAATGTTAGTAGTTTATTCATGGTTTCCTCCTAGTTGTAGCCATGTGCGCGAAGCACAGGATCACACCCAAGGTGTTGGCAGAGGGAGTGTTGGTAGACACCTATGTTGCACGGACTCGGGTACGGGTGTTGGGTGTGGGTGTAGATCAGAGGATCGGATACCTGAAGTTTAAAAATCGAGGATACGTGGATATGGATCCAAATTTAGACACAGGTACGGGGATACGTCACCTGATTTTTAAAATTATTTTAAAAATATATATGTATAAAGAAATATTTGATTTTCTCTTTAAAAAAAATCACCACTTATTTAGATTTTATTTATTTCAAGCACAAATATTAAAGTAGTACTAAATAGTAAAGGGTAAAGACATGTTTTTATACTCCATTATTATATAAAATGTCTTTATGGCCCATTAGTTAAGAAATGCAAAGCCCACTATAAATGTTGGCCCAAACTCGTTTAAATGGGCAAGCTGTAAGTAGTCCCCATTTAGGGTTCTCTACAAATGAATTTAAGAAGGGTTCACGAAGCAGTAGCTGCGCAGTTGTCTGCCTTGATCATAGGTCTCTCTCTCTCCCCCTCGATCTCAGGTCAGATCTCTCTCTCTCTCTCTCTCCTTCTTTTTCTTCTTCTTCTTCTCCTCCTTCTCCTCCTTCCCTAGTCCTAAAAGCAGCACCCGACAACAACCGTCGACCTTCACCCACCATTCGCCGACATCGAATGAACCAAACCTTCACAGAGAGACGTAGCCGGATTTTCCCAGCCGGATCCGACACTTATCCCGCACCCGTGAACCAAACCTTCACAAAGAGACATATCCGGATTTTCCCAGCCAGATCCGACACATATCCCGCACCCGTGTCGCACCCGTGTCCGTGCGGATACTTGGCCCTTTTGGGGGGATCCGTGCAACATAGGTAGACACTGTGACACCCACCTTCACGTGTTTGCATGGAAGGCACACGATGTTTTGCTTCTGTATATATGTATATATTCGTGAGGCAGAGAGGGTGGATAGTGATGTAGTCCGACGGAGGAGCAGGTTTGTGGCTTCCTCGGAGAGTTTTTCAATTCTGTATGTGTGAGTTGTGTGTGTGTCATCTCTGAGCACAACAATTGGTATTAAAGCATCGTTGCTCAGAGAGGGACACCGGGAATCAAAATCAAACTCACTGGTTTGAAATCGAGAAATTTTAAGTTGATCAAAAATTTGTTTTGATCACGGAAATGGATGTGTATGACCCAGATGAAAACAACAATGCATGTCCGCACACCAAACGATGCCGGAGAATGCACCACGTGCCAGTTGATGGTGGCGAGTGGGGGCGAGTAAGATCTAGTCACAACAGTTAGCTTCATGCGCTGCCAAAGGTTGATGGCCAGTGGCGTTATGCACCCATGTGTTACACATGCGCTGAGATGGGCCAAGCTGGCGGCACGACAACGCCACATTGGATGGTCAGCAACCACATCAATCGGTCAATGCTGACGTGGCACCATTAGAAGGGTTCAAGTCGTGACCCTTTTGACCAGTTTGAATGGTTTGACCTTTTGATAGCCCATTTGACCGGTTCAGGAGAGGGGGCCATCAGGAGGTTTCGATAGACCATTTGATTGGTTTGACAAGTTCAAGTCCTGGTCAAGGGGCAGAGGGTTCAAGAGAGGGGCCATCAGGAGGCTAGAATGGTCTAAAGCTAGTCAAAAAGGTTCCAGAGGTCTATTTTGAACTTTTGGAGTATGGTTCTTGGTTTTTTGGCGATCTTGGAGCCGAAACAACTTTGTTATTCGCATATGAGTGGTTGATTTTGACTATCTCGACGTTTCAAATCCAACCCCGTGCTCTGTTTTTCGTGATGAGGCTCCTAAGCTAGTGCAATCACTTGGTAGAGCAAGATTTGGGTGTTTGGAGCCTGTTCGGATTGCGAGGAGGCTTGTTCCTTACTAAGTGGACTGTTCCAGAAACAATGGTGGACTTAGAGTGTTCAGATTCTGGTCGGATATTGCAGTACTGGGCAAATCAGACGATATCGAGGATGATCGGGATTGGTCAAGGTCGATTGGGAGATTTGTTTTCAGTCAGAGGCAAACCATTGGAGATCCGATGGAGTTCAGGGGATGCGAGGGAAAGTCGGGAATGGAACATGGATGAACAAGGAAACAGGAGGAGACCCGGGAGAGATGACGAGAGTGGCGGAGGACCAGAAAAGTGGCAAGGAAGGCGAAAAGTGGAGGATTGCTACCCACCAAGGAAGGATTGGACAGACTTGGAGAGGTCGGAGGTTGGTCGTGATCAGTCGAGGTACTAGTGGGCAGGGAGACATTCTTTGGAGCGATGTACCCCAGTTTTAGGGGTGCTGATAAGCTCGTCTGGTTAATGACATAGGCGCTTACTATAGAGACAGATCGGAGATGATCAACGGTGATCGGAGGTAGTCTGGTTCAATCGAAAGACCTATCATTACGAGTTGCAGTTGTGATTCGGGCTGCATGAGGACGACGATGGGAAACTGGTACAAGCTCGTGGAGATTATTGACAGATGGAGCCAATGTCACGTACGGTACAAGTTGTATGGTTACGGTGAACAAGAGAAACAACAGTTGCAGAGACACATTGGAGAAGGGCACAGGAGTACAAGGAGTCATGACCTGAGATGTACAAGTGTGCCACGTACCAAATCGGATGTGTGTGATATTAATTGAGATGGTGTGAAGACGATCAATTGCAAGGTTCTCTTCCTTCTGTGGATTTGTGACGGGTTTCCTCTCTGGATGTGTGGCCACATGATGAGGAAAGATAGTGTCACGAGATTGTTTCATGTGACTGGGCAAGACGTCCCAGGTTTGCCAAACGCAATTTATTGCATCCCTGGAGTGTGATGCAAGCGCCCAGGCAGAGAGGAGAGCAGGTATAAATGGACTCTATTGCGAGCACTCCGTTCAAGGGGTGCGGGCCCTCCGGTCAGAAGGTGCAGATATCGACGAAGGTCGATATGAGCCACGGAGATCTAGCAGGTCACAAAGACATTTCAGAGTTTGTGTATCCCTATTTGGGGGGTGCAATGATAGTCGAGAGGGAATGGAATGTGTTGAAAGAGACAGGTTCCAGTCTCTTCCCAGGCGGTGTGTGAGACTATCTAGAGGAATGAGCCTCTGGTGTGAGCAGAGAGATGTTGAGTTGGTTCTCTGGACAGACAAATGCTAGAGTGGTGGATGTTTGGAACTTGGTCGAAAGGGGTGATTGTTGGTTTCCTCCAAAGTTGTAACCATGTGCGCGAAGCACAAGATCACACCCAAGGTGTCGACAAATGGAGTGTCGGTAGACACTGTGACACCCACCTTCACGTGTTTGCGTTGAAGGCACATAGTGTTTTGCTTCTGTATATATGTATGTATTCGTGAAGCAGAGAGAGTCGGTAGTGATGTAGTCCGATGGAGAGGGTGAGGTTGAGAAGGGAACCGGTTGTGGCTTCCTCGGAGAGTTTTTCAATTCTGTATTTCTTTGTGAAAATGTAGGAGTGTTCCCTGATTTCAGTGTGTGAGTTGTGCGTATTTGTTGTCAGTAATTTAATGGAATCAATGGGTATCTGTAATCTTAACGTGGGGAGTTTAATAAATATTTAATAATGTGGAGCTTGAAATATAATTGAGATAAAAACGGGAGTGCAATTATAATTCTTTAGCAGTGTGAATTATAATTTGTGGAATAAGAATAGAATCCAGGTGAGATTAGGTTTTCTTATTTACACAAGGAGCCCAGATTTATTTCTCCTCAGGTCCCTGCTCTAGCCCTATAAATATATTGTTATGTTCTCTAGGTCTCACGACATTCATTCAGAAAATTAGAAGAGAGGCTGTGAGAAAGAGAATAAGGAGACTATGTAGAAGTCCACGCTTGACTACATAATCAGCGTATAAGGGAAAATGGCAAAAGATGTGAGGTACTATCGAGTAGTGTTTGTTGCGTAAAGTAATCAGGTTTGTCAAGTTCTATAATCAAACAAGTCAACCAGCGTTCATGTCTACGGATGAGAGGTAAACCTTAATTCCGCCTCGTAGGGTTTGTGTTTTTTTTTTTGGTTTAATCTGTATGCGTTAACATAGGTATCATCTCCAAGCACAAAAATGGATATCTCAATATATCGAGCTCAAAACCTCTATCCGCCAAAATCCCACACCAGACACGAATGTATTGCCAACAGCTCTTCAAATACAACAAAAATATCGCCCTAAAGTGATGAGGCAGTAGAAGGTTCTGGAAGAAGTATCCTACATAATAGGAAAGTATCCCATGATTATAAGGATTGAGTTTGTGTTACCATATGGGAGGGAGTTCCATATAGGCAAGGATTCCTAATGTGAAAGGAATCCTTGAGCAGGGAGTCTAGTTGTCTATAAATAAGGCATAACCCCCACGAAGAAAGGTATGCAGTGATTTACTATCTTAGGCACTATGATTTAGGATTTTATAAGTACGAGATACTTAGGCATCAGAGGGCCTACCACTGATGACAGGCGTAAGTGCTTCTCAATTCTCACTGTTTACCGTCTTGTAGTTCTAGGATTCTGGCGAAGTGGTGCATTGTTGGTCTAGCATAGCGGTGAGTGGTTTACACAGATTTTTCCCCATACAATTAGTAGTCGATGGAATTTTCCCAACAAGTTCAAATTAATCTGAATAAGTATTTTCCTATTTTCCTTTACATTTTGGATAGGGCTCTTTTATTTGAGAATCATCCATCGCCCTTGTTAAGATAGACGGCTGGCTGGAACTCCTTGTACATATGAGACCTCAAGAAGCATCATTTTTCAGGTATTTTTGTGAAATCTTTCTAACTCCCTGGCTTTAAGTCCTTCTAAAATGGGTGTGGTCCTTAGACGGGAGCTCAAATCCGTGATCTCGAGACGGGAGCTCACTCCCATCCAGACGGGAACCCACTCCTAAATAGGATGGGAGCTTGCACACTAATCTTAAGGACGAAATTCTCACTTCTCTTTCCTATATGCAAAGTATAAAAAGAAAAAAGGAGTAGGAAAGATTTAGGACTCTCTTTCTCGTCTTGTATTCTACTACTACTTATCTACATGTATAGTTCATATATTTTGCATAAAAAATCTATTGGGATATTATTTCTCACTCATATTTATATATATATAATATCTATATACGCGCTACCTTTGCAGCTATAAAACATACGGACAATACATATATACTAGCATGAACCCGTGCTATGCACAGCACGAAGACATGAAATAAAATGATGTGTTTTTTCTTTTTGTGATAAGCTAAAAAAATGTATTTTTAATAGGAAAGTGCATTGAATTACTTGATCACTTAAATCAAAAGAGTATAACAATTCTATTTCTTATCTGTTCCTCTTGATTCTAATTTCTCATGGTGATTAAATCGGCTATAAAAACATAAACCATGCATGTGATTGAATCGGCTATAAAATCATAATCCTGATATGTGACTGAATCGGCTGTAAAACCATAATCCATATATATGACTTTTTCACAAAATAATTGAAGTCAAGAGGGAAAATGTGCCATAATTTTTTTATGATGTATGTAATTGGAAAAAGGCAAACAGTACCTATGTGATTTTAGGTTTTTTTTTTTTTTTTTTTGGCTTTCTGTACTGTGGTGTTTTGATTTTATGAAATTTCTTTCTCTTCATCAAAAAAAATAAAAATAAGGAAGAGCGGTTTTTCAATCCCTTATAAATCCTAACATTTTCATTTCTAATCTGATGGTTAAGAGAGTGTTTAGAGTTTTTATAAATCTAAGTCGTTTATTTTTGTTTCCAATAGCAGCTTAAGGAACGGTTAGGATTAATTTCCAAAGCACAGCAGAGATCACGGCCACTTATTTCTTCTTTAATGTCTCTCTCTCTCTCTCTCTCTCGCCCCAAATTCCATAATCTACTCCACAATTCTTTCATGTTCGTTTGAATTTTGAAAATCATTTGTCCATTTTCTACAATTCTCCTCTTATTGACTCCCTAATCTATGTGTCACCCTCACATTTCAATTGTGTCGGAATATTCCATAGTGATTCACCTCACTCCCTAATCATGCCCGTGATACGCCCTGATGTGGGAGTTTAAAGGCTATGTATATTCATTGTGATATAAACATTGGCGAGATTTCTATTTTGCTAGTTATTAAATTTTTAATTTATATAAAAGAAATAATTAAATTTTGCTGATTATAAATTTTAAATTTATATAAGCCTCATAGCGAAAGTTATATTTTCAGAATGAAAATTATACTTGTCTGATCTTAGCAATTGAGATTGAGCTAATTTGAATTTTGTCAAGTGATCCAGTGAGGCAAGAATTTATTTTCTTCCCAAACCATAGATAACTGATTTCCTCTTAATATTGTTATACTTTAATTTCAATATATACACTGATTACCTTCTATAATAAATTAAATAAGAATTGTCATAATATATTCAGACTCTCTATTAGTGAATTTACATTTTACTCTTTTATTTTCTTGTTGATAACTTATTGACTGGAATAGAATATAGAACAAAAAATTCTTTGTTCTATTATTTAAGGCAAGATATATGAGTTTTAAATTTAAATGAGATTCACAACAAATCTTTGATGCAGGTAATTAAGTCACATGTTTCTCTCAAAACCCTAAACAACAAACCAATCAACTCATGCCACTTGTCACTCCCACGATTCTCCTCACAAAAAGTCATTCTGCAATAATATATAAGATATATAAACATAAGCTTATTCAAATATATATATATATATATATATATAGAGAGAGAGAGAGAGAGAGAGGAACTTTCTAGTCCGGGATGCCCCTTCCCTATTTTTTTTTAATGATCCGAACCGTCCAATGTGTTTAAAACGTGTTTTTAAGGGTCCCCACGAGAAATCGTCGAAAAAAAATACCGGGAAGGGCTTGATCTGAGCAGTTTTTCATAAAACTGAAAATGTACAATTTTCCACAAAAACTGCTCTGATCAAGCCCTTCCCGGTATTTTATTTTATTTTTTTGACGATTTCTCACGGGAACCCTTAAAAAACACTTTTCAAACACATTTGACAGTTCGGATCATGCAAAAACACGTTTTAAAAGCTTCAAAACACCCAAAAACTTCCAATCCGGGATACCGGACTAGAAAGTGGGCATATATAGTAATTCATTAAATATTCCCTTGCCGCTCCCAACCTAGGGAGCTTCTACATACTCCCGCTCCACCCCGCACCTACTCCAGCTCCCGCTTCGTGCAACTAAGCTCTAGCTTATCTTATGTATTAAGCAAGCCTCTTCTTGTTGAGTGATTTAGCACGCATGAGGGTTATGTATATTGTTAGACTTGTGAGCACTTGAACCAATTCTTATAGTATTATGCAATATTCTGGTAGAGGACATGGTAGAAGGTAGTAAGATAGGAAAGTGGATGAGTGGTATTGGGACTCTTGGTGATAACCCGTGTCTAAAGATTAGGCCCATATGGCAAGACTATTTAGATTCAGTCACTATGTGTTCTTCCATACACAACATCTAAGATTTGTTTTTAGCTTATTGTCCAACTTTCTTTTATTATGAATAGAACAAAGATGATAGTCATAGAGCATACATAAACTGAAGAACAAAACCCCTGGGTTGTATTACTTCAATGAAGACATAAACATAACCTGGTTTGAGTTTTGATGATCTTTCAAAAGCTTCTTCGTCTTATCCAATTCTTCTTCTACACTTGCAAAACGGGCAATCTCACCATTTTGATTCTGAACTAGGTCTGCAATTTTCTCTTCATACATCTGATTCGTGTCTTCAAGAGCCTTCTGGTAGGTAGAATTTGCCATTTGGTATAGCTGATAAGAGAATAATAAGAAGGAAAACATCATACTATGCCTTTTTGTTAGAGGAAAACTAGGAGGAACAAAAAAACTTGTAGTGCTTCTAGAATTTTGTTGAAGATGTGGATGATAAGGCATTGTGAAGATAAAATATTTCTTGGGAAATTTTGATTCAAGTAGTCCAGTTACTAAAAGAAAATTGTTTTGAACTCTTGCCAAAATTGAAACCCAAGTGACGACCTATTACAAACAGGATTAATTGAATTGGAGTTACTAAGACAAACATTGTCCTTGCCATATTCACTTTGATTGTTAACCTGCATTGACTTTTCGTGATCGCTTAGCAACTTATTCATCGCATTTAATTGTTCTTCAGCACTTCCAAAGTGAGCCTTCTCATCCTCTAATTCCTTCATCAATTCTGCTATTTTCTTCTCGTAAATCTGTACGGTAAGAAAAAAAGATGTCAGACAATCATATTCCCATCCAATTTTCTGGAGCTAGACACCTCTCCATGGGAAGCATTTGGTGCTACAAAATGCATATATCATCGACTGTATTGAGTGTCCACACATGTAAACATGTAAGACATAGAAACTCAAACAACTAGTCCGTGAAGTGTCTATGCTTCTTGGTAAATATACAAGAGAGCATGTAGATATGGCACAGAACCATGATGATAAGAGACGACCAACCTTGCCTACTATTGTGTATGATATAGCCATTGCACTCCCATGTACTAATCACTTTACTTAAGAACTTGGATTGTTTCCTCACACAGATATTGCTAGGAAGCACTGGCACTACTAAGGAGGTTCCTTGTATAAGTTGGACATTGTCGGATACCGACACTTACAAATTCTCCTCAACACACATTGGGCTCTGTTCCAAAACTGTCCTATCATTTTAGGATTGTTGGACCAAACACACTCCACACAGTTGGAGAATACGTGGGTTCATTGCTTGGGACGCATGTAAAACATCGCAAAGCATTAACCTGTAACAGTCGGGCCACATGATATTTTGTCTCTCAACTACTTCTCTCTTCTTCCTTTTTTTTTTACGTCTTCATTTTCCTTCTTGCTTAATTTGGCTTGGTATCCGCGATTGATTCTCGCTCGTTGAAGTTGTGGAAAAAAGACTACCTTAGGTTATATAGTATTCACTGCAATTTTCCTAACAGTTCTAAAGCGTGGTTTTCCAAAAACTAAAAGCTGTGATTTTATCTACTCCTCACCTCATTTGCTAAAATGAGGCAAACATAAAATTAGAGTTTAAAAAAAGGAGACAAGGACATCAAGCAAAATTACCATTTCGCCCCGTCCAATCAGAGTTTACTAGGCTGAGAGGGTTATGCATATTCTTAGACGTTTGAGCACTTGAACCTATTTTTAGTAGTTGTATTCTGTTAGTGGATAGGTTAAGAAGGTATTAAGCGAGTAAAGTGGATAAGTGGTGTTGGGAATCTTGGTGATAGCCTATCTCTTCAGATAAGGTCTGTATGGCAAACTATCATATTAGATCACTATGTGTTCTGTCGTACGCAACATACAAGATTTGGTTTTTCACATGTTGTACTACTGTTTTTATTATGAATAGAACAAATTGGCAGTCATGAAGCATAACATGAACTGATGAACGAATCCCCTGGTTTTTTATCAGTTGGCTTGATGCGCAAGGGGGTTATTTTACTTCAATGAAGACATAAACATAACCTGGTCTGAGTTTTGATGATCTTTCAAAAACTTCTTCGTCTTATGCAATTCTTCTTCTACGCCTTCAAAACGGGCAATCTCAGCATTTTGATTCTGAATTAGATCTGCTATTTTCTCTTCATACATCTGATTTGTGTCTGCATGAGCTTTCTGATATGTAGAATTTGCCATTTGGTATAGCTGATAAAAGATATAGAAAAATGGAAACATCAGATTATGCTTTTTTTGTTAGATGAAAGCCAGGAGCAACAAAAACTTGAACCGCTTTTAGAATTTTGCTGCAGACATGAAAAGCCATTGTGAAAACAATGGATGTGTCAGAATGCAAAAATAAAATATTCCTTGGGGAAATTTTTTGATTTAAGTTTTTGGTATCCAAAAGGAAACTTTTTTAAACTGCTACCAAAATTGAAACCCCAACTGAGGACTTATTTGAATTGGAGGTGCCATATTCACTTTGACAGTTAACCTGCAATGACTTTTCATGATCACTTAGCAGCTTCTTCATCACATTTAACTGTTCTTCAGCATTTCCAGAGTGGGCCTTCTCATCCTCTAATTGCTTCATCAACTCTGCAATTTTCTTCTCGTACGTATGTGTGGTATTCGTAAGTGCTTTCTGATATGACAAACTTTCAAACTGGTATTCCTACAAGTAGCGAAACCAGAAACCCTCAGCGAAATTATATGAAAAGCGATCAAAATTGTTACGTTACCAATTGTCCCCATTACAAAATAGGCCCTACAATATATATTAAGTTATCCAACATCCTCCTTTACAAGCAATCCTGCCTCACACGTGGAGAAGCCATGATCCAGGTATAGAGTAATCCACAATGCAAAGGGGAAAACATAATACAAACAGGAACAAATGCAAATGGAGGGACTTGAGCCCAAAACCTCCGACAACCAAGGCCTCTTTCTATGTTAACTAATGGTCTCATAAGCTTAAGCAAATAGAAATTGGACCCACAATGTACATCGAGTTATGCCTCACCCCAAATCAACCAAGTTGGGAGTCTTGGGACTATTTCATAGTTTACGAAAAACCACTATATACAAATAGAAGATACAAAAATAGATATCTGAAAACCTTGATCTGCAAATACTTTTTGCTCCTAATTTCACCAACATTTTTCTGCAGGTCGGTTAAGGAGGCTCGACCTTGACTATCTTTATTGGACAGAGATACCAAAGACAGTGGGGTGTCTTCTTGATGCAGGCCAGAGCTTGCAAGGGTTACGATAGTCCCGGGATGCCACTCGACTGAGAGTAGTGGATGTCACTCAATGCTACTAATCGCGGATGCCACTCGACACGACCAAACCACTCGCTTGATTGTAGGAGGAATCACTCACTCCAAGCAAGACACACTTGCACAATGTTTTCATAAACTCAAACTCTTAAATTTCATTTCATTAGATCGCCTATAAATAGGCATTTACAACATGAGACTCTTCAAGACTAGTATTAAATGCTAGACTTATTAGATTTCGACATAAGTCTTATTGAAAATTGACTAGCATTCAACACTAGTCTTGAAGAGTCTCATGTTGTAATGCCTCTTTATAGGTGATCCAATGAAATGAATTTAAGAGTTTGAGTTTGTGAAAATATTGTGCAAGTGCTTCTTACTTGGAGTGAGTGATTCCTCCTACAATTAAGCTAGTGGCTTGGTCGCGTCGAGTGGCATCCGCGATTAGTAGCGTTGAGTGATTTGCCTCCAATTTACGATGAGTACACTGAAGAAGGATTCTTATTTGTCAAGGGACATCGAAATTCAGATTCAGCAACAACTGTGATGACCATAGTTGAGTGTCCCGAATCTCCCAACTATGATGGATAGGAGGAGACAAAAAAACTATTTGCTCCAAAAATCCCACACTCTACCATCAGATCCAACTTCAATTCCGAGAAAAATTGATAAATGCGACTGGATTGAGGATTCTATCCTTCAACAGTGTACCATAGTTTTCAACACTATTGGAATTGTTCATGGATTTCAAAGCCTTTTGGTCATGGATTCAAGAAGTCAAGTTAATTTCATGTATGAATTAGAGATGAATGGTCAACCTATAAACTTGTTTCCAGAAGTAGAGAAGATGAAGCGAGAGAAACTTTCATCGAGCACAAAGAAGTCTTTACTTTAAGAAGAGGAAGAAAAGGAAAAAGAGATGGAAGTTTGAAGAAACCAGTTGAGTTTAAGAACAAAGTATCCAAAGGCAACACTTCAAAACACGTGTCTATTGAGGAAGTCAAGAAGATGGATCATATGCTTCAAAGGATTTGACTTCAAACTCGAGGTCGAGTTCTTTTGAACAAAGAGAGAATGATGCTGGAGCATAATCATGCCAATCAAATCGAGGAGTCATTAGTCATGTCTTTCAAAGTTCTAGTCAAAGTTTTAAGGGTCTTTAATATTGCACACATATGCATGTACTTAGTTATATTAAACACATTGTTTTTAGGTTCATATTAATTATTGTTCATGCATGTAGATGAAGAGTTGTCTAGGTATTTGAAGAATCATCTTGGGAATTGAGTAGTATTTATTACTCCCTCCATTCCAATTTAAATGTCCTCTACGGGAAATCAAGCTTTTTAAGAAGTTAAAATTTGTGCTCTAAATTTCCAAAAGTAACCCCAAAAACTGTGAAGTCAATTATATGTATTTAAATTGTCTATATCTTTCAATATGGATCTCAAAAAATATGTAATATGCATCTTGTTTGATAGATTTCAATTAATTCTATTATACAAAGTTTTCAAATTAATGAAAAATATTATATGTTGAATGATATGGTCAAATTAAGAATGATATGAATATCGAAAACTATCAAATCAGGTAGAATGAAAGAGTACTTTTTAGAGGTAAAATTGAAAGTTTGGTATGTTTTGATGGTTATTTATAGAAAGTGGACATTTATTTTGGGACATCCCAAAATAGAAAGGTGGACATTTAAAATGGGACGGAGGGAGTAGTAGTCTTGAAGAGTCATCTTACGTAATGCCTATTTATAGGTGCTCTAATGGAATGAAAAGTGAGAGTTTGAGTTTATGCAAATATTGTGCAAGCGCGTCTTGCTTGGAGTGAGTGATTCCTCCTACAATCAAGCATGTGGCTTGGTCGTGTCGAGTGGCATCCGCGATTAGTAGCGTCGAGTGGCAACTGCTACCCCCGGTTGAGTGGCATCCCGGGACTATCCTAACCTCGCGGGTCTCGGCCTAGCCATGGAATGGTTAGACAAGTCTCATAGGCTTTGGAAGCCTAAACCAAAGGCCATGGGTAGCACGAGCATCGAGAAGCCTTTTTGGTCCAAAAACAAGTGTCCATGGTAGTTGGTAGTTTAAGGGTCATCCATGGTAGTTGATAGGTCAAGGGTCATCATTAATATTCATCTAGATATACTAAACACATTACATCTATTTGTTAGTAAGTTCAATGTATGCATTTATTTCTAGGTTCATTCACATATCTTATTCAATGTTTTCATTAATTAGGTTCAGGTCTAAATTCTACAAAATTAGAAGGGTCTTTTCCATGTATTATAAATTGGGATGTAATCTTTCAGTTTGGATTAGAGTTGATTAATGAATTGAGTTTACAAGGCTAAGACCATTGTGATTGGGGTTTGGGTTGTGGTCTTTCCTTGCAGAAACCACCTAACCCTTGCAAGGGTGAAGCACCTCTCTCTCTCTCTCTCTCTCTCTCTCTCTCTCTCTCTCTCTCTCTCTTCTTCTTCTTCTTCTTCTTTGAGCACTTACCCTATGGGGCTACAGTGAGTGGATGATTTTCCCTTCGCTTGAACTCCTAGCCTACACACTTTTTTTTTTTAACGGCTCCTACCCCACACACTTAACTATGAGGAGACATTTGTCCAGTGGCCAAGATGAACTCTGTTCGGACCGAATTTCTTGTGCTGCTACTTTGGATTGGCCTCTTCAACAGTTTGATGTGAAGAATGCATTCCTCCATGGTGACCTAGAGGAGGAAGTGTACATGGATATACCACCAAGTTTTCCTCGCTTGCAACAGAAAGAAAGGTGTGTAGGTTGAGAAAGGCCCTTTATGGATTGAAGCAATCTCCCATAGCATGGTTTGACAGGTTTCTCAAAGCCATGTTGAGATTTGGATACAAGCAGAGTCATGCTGACCATACTATGTTCATCGAGCGGAGTAATGATAAGATTGCCATATTTATCGTTTATGTGGATGACATGATCATGACAGGTGATGATGTGGATGAGATTGTTAGCCTTAAGGCTCTTCTTGCTCAAGAGTTTGAGATTAAGGATTTGGGGTCTATGAAGTACTTCCTTGGAATAGAGGTAGCTAGATCTGACAAAGGGATTTTTATCTCTCAAAGGAAGTACATCCTTGATCTTTTAGAAGAAACTGGTATGTTGGGATGTAAGCCAGCTGACTCTCCTATTGAGGCAAATCATCGTCTTGGTAGCAATGAGGGGGAGCATACAGATAAGGAGAGATATCAGAGACTTGTGGGTCACCTAATATACTTATCTCACACCAGACCAGATATTTCCTATGCTGTGGGGGTTGTAAGCCAGTTTATGCATGAACCTCGTACGGTGCATCTTGATGCTGTTTATCGCATCTTGAGGTATCTCAAATCAGCCCCAGGTAAAGGAATCTTGTTCTCCAATCATGGTCACTTGAAATTGGAAGCCTTCACCGATGCAGACTGGGCAGGTTCTATTCATGATAGGAGATCTACCTCTGGTTATTGCATCTTTCTGGGAGGGAATTTGATTACTTGGAGGAGTAAAAAGCAGGTAGTGGTTGTTAGATCCAGTGTAGAGGCTGAATACAGAGCAATGACTTATGGTGTTTGCGAGCTTTTATGGCTCCAAACCTTTTTACGTGATTTGGGATTCCTTGATGCTAGTCCTATGAAGCTCTACTGTGATAATAAGGCTGCCATAAACATTGCCCATAATCCTGTCCAACATGATCGGACGAAGCATATTGAAATCGATAGGCACTTCATAAAGGAGAAGCTGAGCAACGGCTTAATTTGCATGCCTTTTGTGAGATCAGAGGACCAGTTAGCTTATGTATTTACTAAGGGTCTTAGTAGTGGAAGTTTTCACCCCATTGTATTCAAGTTGGGCTTGATAGATATCTTTGCACCAACTTGAGGGGGAGTGTTAAGTTAGGGGTTTATTTGTTAGTTTTATTTCTTCCTAGGGGTATTCTTGTACATGTACCTTTGTCCATATATATACAGTGAAATGAGAAGGGGGAGCCCTAACACCTCATAATTTTTCACGTTCTTCTTCTCTCTACAACTTCACATTAAACACATCAGTCTAATATATAACAAAACAGCTAGACAAATATGCGACAAATTACAAAAATAAATTATTAACAAGAAGAAGGATAAAGTACAAGAGTAACAAAGTAGGAAACTACATGTTTAATATACCTTGCGGTGCTTTAGACTCACTTCTAGGCGTGCAACTTCAGCATGCATAAAATTGTTTTGATCTTTTAGATGATTCAACTCATTTAGTTTTCCCTCTAGCTCGATTTGCAGATGAGCATTCTCCTTCTGCAAAAACTGCAGCTAAGTGCAACATATTTAGAGAAAATCATGTAAAAAGTTTCTACACACCAACAAAAAGAAGAAGAAGAAAGTAGGAGTTTCTATAGAAAAAAACAGATGAATAAGAAAGAATGTTAAACAGTGTTAACTGAAGACCAGCAAAAGTATCATCAAATGAAGCTGCAAAACATCTACTAGCAGGAGAGGCTTCTACCTCAGAACTTGCAACAAAAATCTTTTCATCTTTAGCAAAGGACTCTTGACACTCTCTGAGACTTCTTTCCATTTCTATTCTCTCATTGTCCCTTAATTTTAGTTGCCTATCAATCTCTGCAGTTAGATGATCCACATGTTTCTCAAGCTTCTGGCATAAACTTTCGTAATCAAATTCTTCCTTAAGCCTTAACACGTTTACAACTTTCATAGCCTGCAAAAGTAAAATCAACAAATATGAACTGCCCAGTTTATCACATTTTTCCTTTAATGTTGTTGAAAAAGAAAATTTTCCACCGTAAATGTTAAAAAAATCCTTTATGGTTTGATTGTAGATGTCAAAGTCAAAAGGCAGTGGCCATCCTAGTGTTACTAGACACACTAGCCAGAAATAAGTGTTGACTTTGGAATCCACTTCTCATTGAGACAACAGAGGATATATGAGTTAATGTTGGACCCGCCACTGCAGAAGTAGAGAGTGATCAAAGACATGGAATTGACTCATCGATGTCACGTTTGAAGGATGAAAAATGTTATCTAACTCACACGTTGTCCAAACATTATGGTGCTTGTGCTTTCAGCGTGATGTCGAGAAGAAGGCCCAATTGTTACTACAAGTGAGGTCCTTGCAAAGCCTGTTTCATTGGATAAGATGTAGTTGATGTTAGACAATCTTGATATACTCGTGTAATTATTGTTGGATAAGAAGACTTAAACAAAATTCCTATCTGTTAAATCTAGAATGCATTAAATCTAGAATGGATATTTTGACAAGTCCCACAATAGATTTTCCATTTCGGCACTAACCACTGGAGTTCCAAATTTTAGCTACCCTCTCACATGTACGGAATATATAAAGGGTATAATTCACTATTGGTTCCTAAAGTATGTGGGCATTATCTTATCCTTTTACTTTTTGCCAATTTGGCAAGGAAACTTTCGCTCCAAAACCATTTACCTTTACCTCATAAAAAATACACACAATGATAAGATTTTCATCCACTTTTCAAAGTACTATTGAAGCAATTATCGACGCGTATTGTGTAGTTAATACCTACTTGGGATGGCTCTTAAAGTTTGATGGCCATCCCCCTTTTCCCAAAGATACATCCTCTAATCCTACTCCTAGCTATTATGTATCCCATTACTTGTCATGCTGGCTTGAAGGAAAGGAAAAGGCATAGGAAATATAGAAAGTTCTCTAATCTCCAAGATAGTGTTCCAGAAAAGAAGTTTCCCAAATTCAGCCAGCACAAGAGGATTTGAAATATTTGGAGACTAACAAAACTATGTAAATGAATGTGTGAGTTATGAGGATAACCTCCAAAAGAATCACGAAGTAGTCTCGTCAGTTTAGAATCTCTAAAAGGTATGTGAGGACTGTTTTCAGCCAATGCATTTATACATTTCCTGAGTGAAGTAAGAGAAAGATTAATGAACTTAGCCTCTTCAACCGAGTGGCCTTCACTTCCTGCAACACACAAATTTTAATTAAAATTGACTTACGTAACATTATACTATCAAATATATATCAACCCTCAAGTAGAAAACCCCCCCGGGGGGGGGGGGGGGGGGGGGGGGGGGGGGGGGGAAGAGAGAGAGAGAGAGAGGGAGAGGGAGAGGGAGGGAAACCAGATTTTTCCAATCTCTCAGAACCAGCTAGATCCACTATCAGCAACTTGCTATTTCGAACAATTGGTAAGCTGCGATCATAAGATAAATTCCCTTTACCGTCTTTTTCGTGAAAAGGAATTTCATTTTGCTCCTCATGGACAGCTCTCCGAATATTAACCTATGAAACAATGGTTACGGGAATCTAGAAACTAATAAGTTTTCAAAAAGCATCATAATTGAAGACTATAATCTATAAACAGGGACAAAAAAAAAACCAAGAAACTGGATTCTGACAGGAGCCCACCATTAGAATTGCATGACTACGAGAAGACTCTGTATTCAGCTTTGTATTTGCCACATGACGGTTTGCCTCGCCAGTTTGAAGTACTTGTGAAAAGTGATCAAGATCTCGAATTTTAACTACCAGTGCACCAGGCAATGTTACTTTCCCGGTCTTGGGCTCCTCAAAAATTGGAATATTAATCTTCTCCGGTGAAAGCAAATCTTGTATAGATTCCAGATACAACTGGAAAAGAAATAGATAGGTGTAATTGTAACAGCATAAGCAATCCGATGACAAGTAAATGTCTTCGTAAGATATGACCAAAACAAGGTACATTTCCAGGACAATGATAATGGTAATCTCAATAAACAATGAGGATAGATGAAAAACAATGAAGATAGAGCATGGAAAGTTAAAACAAAAGTTGATACCCAAAAGCATACATTTAAGCGATTCCTCTGAAAAGGAAGGAGTATGTACAAATTACGTTAGATTGCTACTAACAGAAATTTCAACAAGAGAACCTATGTGACAAGAAGATACTTGTCGACACAATGACTACTTTCTCTTAAGAAGTCAGTCTGCAAGGAAGTAATAGTAGACCAAGACGTTCATGGTAATCTGCTCCCTCTCTACTAAACAAGCAAATGTCCCAATTGATGAGGGGCCGGGCCGGCCAGCTATGTGAACCAACTTTCTCCATTCGATCAAAGTCTTATATTCAATTACAAGGCTTGTAGCACAACTCCACTAGCTATGGTATGCATCATCTTCAGTGTTACTACCAGTTGGTTGTCTTACTACACAGTTGGACCTCTTGGCCAGTTCTCATGTATTCTGTTCCGTCCACATCTTCCCAAAGTTTTCCATAAATTTCTAGAGCAATAATCTCTTTGTTTCTATTTGTTTGTACAATTTCGCAAATCTGAACATCTAAAAAAATCGTCGATATTCTCAAATTTATTTTGCTTTCGATAACATAGAAAACTTTGTCCACAAAAAGTGGTTGAGATCTCTTGATAATTAAAAAAATTGGGGAAAACTCAGAAAAGTTCATGATTTGTAAGGCAAGTCTGGAAAAAGAGGACAAAAGGAGTATCATTTTTTTTGGGTGTATTGAACAGCATTCTTCTCACTTCTTAGCTGACCAACTCAATCCAACTGCAATTTAATCTATGCCAACTTGCAAGCTAAAGAACTTCAACCATGAGTAAAGTCACTCAATCCAAGTGTAGAAGTAAATATTCAACATTAACAAACTACAATACCTAAACTAAAACAAAACCAAGCTAGGAACTAAGTTTAATACTTCAATACCTGCAAATAGGATATTTCAATGCTATCAGATGAAGATGTATTGGCAATTATATCTTCCATAGCTCTAACCATAATACCACGTTCGGAAGCATCATCTTTACCCAGCCTCCCAAGAGTGTAAGTCTTGCCAGTGCCTGTTTGTCCGTAAGCCATTACTGTCCCATTATACCCACTCAATACACTCTGCAAAAGTGATTAAAAACATGAAAAAACCAATCAAAAGTATTTGCAACTTTTTCAACCACAAGAACAGGTGAAAATAATGAACTACAGATACCCCCATACATTATCATATGCACACGCACACAAAGGATCACGTCCGGGATCCCAGATTTGCCCTTCCGTCCACACCTCACTTTTCCCAATCAAATTTTCATCATCCGAACTATCTAATGTGTTTAAAACGTGTTTTTAAGAGTCCACGCTAGGAATCATCGACAAAAAAAAGACTAGGAAAGGCTTCATCCGATCATTTTTCATAAAAACCATCTGTTTATAGTTTTACGAAAAACTGATCGGATAAAGCCCCTGGTCATTTTTTTTTATGATTTCTCGCGTGAACCCTTAGAAACACGTTTTAAACACATTGGGTGGTTCGGATCATGAAAATTTATTTGGGAAAGTGAAGGTGCAAACGGATCCCGGACGGAAGGGATGTGGATGAGATCTGGACTGTATATATATGTGGACATACCGCTAAGGGCTTGATCAGTATTTGTTCATAAATTTGACCAGATCAAAAATGAATGAGTTGAGTTTTACGAGAACTCTTAAAACATGTTTTAGACAAACGGCTCGGATCATTTGCCTGAGACTCCAAAATGGGTGGTTGACATTTTTTGTGTCAAACTTCGTGTAAAATATGGTGTGAGCGGAACCGCTTCCTTTACAAATCGACCTCATAAAATGCTAGGACAAGAAAAGACTAGGCCATCTGTATACATAGAGATGAAGATTTTTTAGCACTGGTCACAACCTCATGAAGTTTCAACATGAAAGAGGGCATGTAGATGTCTAGTGAATGCATCATGACTAAAACATAGACTAATAACTACTATCTTGTATCGATGCTCTCTAAATTTCTAATTAGTTACCTCAACTACAGGCTTTGCTACTGCTTCATAAACACGCCTTTGAGAAGCACTCTCCGAAAACACCTCATCAAATCTATAAGCTTCAGAGCTCCAATTGTTTTTCTTCAAGTTTAACCTCTTCAGCTACATGAAGGGGACAAATAGAACCATATAAACTCAAAGTTGCCGTTTGTTGATCAAATGTTAGGGTGCAACATCCATGTAAGAGATGGGAGAAGTGAGGAGAACGAATAATCAGAATATATTGCAATCAACTGGAAGAAGAGTATGAGCATTCCTTAATTAATCAACAGCGTTGAGGAATGGGATCGATAACAACTAAGCAGCAGAAACCTGTTACCTCTGGTTGTATTTCTACACAATCAGCATCTGAAAGCAGATCCTCTGCATTTCTGGGTCTAAGTCTGACGGCAACTCTTACTATGGCAGGTTCTGTGGAGGATGACAAACTTAAACCTTCATTCAATTGAAATCTTTGCCATAAGCACTAATAGAACGCAGCATCCACGAAGTTTCTACGGTATTCAATAGACTAAAACGACCAGACGAAGATGTCATACCAATAGCATAATCTGCTAAATTTCATCAAACTGCTAAAATTTCCCAATGTGTTCTACACATACCAACATGAGTATCAATGACCCTCAAGGACACACCATAACAGACCCAAGCACCATGTATGATTGCTTGTGAAGTCTTCATCAGGATATCCCTGACCCGATTATGGCTCAAACATATACCACGAATAAACGCAATCACTAGGAAAAAAAAAATTTGACAGGAGAATTGAACCGAGACACCTAACTCTCGAGCCATTGGCTTTGCCAAATCAAGTACCCAGTGTAGCTTCTGCATCCTACAAAGAAAAGTAAAATATTTGCAACATCCTTAGATACTCAAACTCCAACGAATTTCTACTAGTGATTGCCCATCTGAAGAGTAGGATCACTTCACGATGGATCATCTGGGAGAAAGTCCCAAAAAATGCATTGCACATGCACACAGGAACTTGGTCAAGGTGAGCGTAAGGAACTTAGTCGAGGTTCGCGTAAGCTGGTCCGGAAACCTGAGTTAAAAAAAAAAAATTTTAAAAAAAGGACTACTTGCACACAGGAACTTCAAAGCTAAATTTTTAAAGAGCTGAGCGAGTATCACGTGATGTCCGACGTGGTACCCGGCCAATCAAAACATGCCGTTTGGGCGTTGGGCCCTCCGTTACAGTGTGGCGCGTGCCACATAGGTCTCATGTGCCTGTTCGGTACTGCTTGGCGCGTTTTGATTGGCCGCAAGGTATCACGTTGGCGCGACACGTGGTACGTGCTCGGAACCTAAAGTTTTTCCTACAAACACCATATAGATCGTGAGCCAAACACACAAGCACAAACACAATCAATCACAGAGAGAAGACACTAGAAAATACATCCACGAGGGACAACTGATTCATTATCATTTTATTGCGGAACAAGTCCCTCAAGTGCTCAACCAGTCACTCTGTCTTTCCCACACAGAATTGGCCACAGTTCATGAATACATAAGCTACGAAGGGGCATGCTTCGTGAGGCTCCAATGGCTATAAGATAAGGCCTCACATTTCCAAAGGCATTTGGCATTGTTATCAATGTTCGATTTTGCGTGGACAATGTGTATGTTGAGAGAACAAAATAAATGGTTGTAAGGACCAAATTCCGGCATCGCCTTATTTTGGCAATTCCATATGACAAAACACATAATCTAGGCGATCTAGGATTTTTCAATGCTAACGGCTTAGATTGTCAAAATATGCTGTGGAAGTGTGTCGGCAGAATTTCCCAATTCCAGATACGCCAACAATTCATTCACACGACAAAAACAGAGAGAGAGAGAGAGACCTGGATCGTGGTTGTTGGTGGAGTGAGTTGGAGTGAGAGAGCGACGGGAAGCGGGGAGTTTGGAGCGAACAGAGAGGTTATTATCAGTGAGTTGTCGTAAGTTGTCTAGGCTACGCGAAGCAGCAGCAGCAGAGCGTCCATGAGGAGGAGGAATGCGGTTCCGTTTCTCAGACCTCTGTGAAGACCTCAGACCAGAGCTCGACGCCATTACTATACTCTACTCTAGAGAGAGAGAGAGAGAGAGAGAGAGGATTTTGAATGGCGGGGGTTTGACAGTAATGAGACAGCGGTAATATTACTACTACATCTAGAGAGAGAGGGAGAAGGTAGGGGATAGAGAGAGAGAGAGAGACGAAGCGTTTGGGTCATCGTTGAGGGCGGCACGATTAAAATATACTCCTACGTATCCTTTCGGTAATAGTGGTAGCGTAGTTACTATGTTCCCGCCTTCTCTCTCTCCAAACTGGCTTCTGCAGTGCAAATACATATGGACAATGAAATTCTTAATTGAAATTTGCCAGTCATTTCTTTGATGAATACTACTACAGTAGCAGTACGGAGTAGTATTTTTTGTTTATAGAACGGCTAACAATTTGCCGTCTTTAAAACAAGAGAGAGAGAGAGAGTTTTTGTCACGTATTTCAAATTTTCAATAGTGTCCAAAAAATCATCTCGACAATTACTGGTACAATGCTTATCTTTATATTTTTGATAATTTCACCAAATTAATTAAAATACTTGTGAACAGCTATAATTTCGCCAATTGTCTTGTTCTACAAATTCATAAGGACTACAGGCAAGCCAGATTCTTTGCATAACAAGCTCAATTAATTAATAAAGGGTACACCTCCTAAAGCACACAAAATAACGAATAGGGGGGCCTGTATTTCTATCAAAAGTTTTTACTTTTGTGCGATTTTTTTTTAACCAGATATTTGAGATAATTTGTGCACACCTCAACTATTTCTGTGGTCCAAAGTTTGTTTCAAAATACTCACCCAAACAGATAGTGAGACTAATAAATACTACTATTCTAATATTGAAATTAAGAGTGCAAATGTGTGATTGGACTACGTTACAATTTGTTAAAAGAAAGCCGATGTTGTTTAATTTTTATTACCGCCTTTTTAGCTTTTCGTTATAATTACATTACATGTTAGTTTCAACGACCAGAATCAAAAAAGTGAAAAACTATAAATCATTATTGAAATAAATTTATATAAGGTGACGTTAATGACACTAAAATACATTATTTTTATCTTTGTCGAATTTTTTACGTCATTTATTGAACTTTTTTTCAAATTTGGCCTATATTTTTATATTTTTTTATTCCTCTCATTTAGACAACCGATTAATCCAAATAATTGACCCGAATCTATAACAAATTAGTAGAAAATGATCTCAAAAATTCTGTCAAAAAATCAAAAAATTTAGGTTAAAGTTGTAAAATTACATGGAGTTCAAAAAAAAAAGTTGTAAAATTACATGTGCCTCGCATATTGCATACTTTCACAGTGACATGGTCAAAAATAATAATATTTTCTGCGATTCGGCTGACCTCATTGCCAGTATGTGTTGATTGGACTCATCCCTGTTTATTCAACCCTTCTGCTATCGTAAATCTCGTCTTCAAATATGATATCTGGGTGAATGACCAGACAGGAGCAGCTTGCCGCAAGAATCTCTCATTCTCATGATACACTCAGGGGAATTGACATTTCAATGGGAAAATGGGCAACTAAATAGCACCAGGAGATTGATTGACGAAATTGCCCCTTGAGGTGAAAACTATATAATGAACACTCTCACTTGACTTATATGAGCGCACTGATTTGATTGAGAGTGCAACACAATTGCAATCAAGGTGCCCAGGGTGCAATGTTGTGAATTAATTTTCAAAAAATTTGGTTTGACCACACAATTAGAAACTTCATCTGGACCAACATAAGTGCAATGCTTTTATTCGGGTGTGCAACACACTTGCATGCAAGCTGCAATGGAAATGGACATAAAGTGCAATGCGGATAATCTATTTCCCAAAATTTTGATTTGACCTCACACTAGCAACCCCATATGAACCAACATAAGTGCGATATTTTTTTCTATGAGTGAAACGCAATTGCATTCTAAGGTGCAATAGAAATTGACCCAAAGTGGAATGAAAATAATCTATTTCCATTTGACCATACTGACAACCCTACATGGACCAACATGAGTGTAATGCTTTTTGTTTGGGAGTGCAACACATTTACATGCAAAGTGCAATTTAAACAAACCTAGGGTGCAATTGAAATAGTCCAATTGGGCATGGTAGTGTGAGGTCTAAATTAACTTTTTGAATCGAGTACCTATCATCCTTCCAAACCACCAATAATAATGAAGGAATCTCAAAATTCTTGATTAATGGAAATTGAGATGCAAAATATAAAAGGGACCGAGACAGAAAATACGCGAATCAAGAAAGCCCCTATCCAAGAATCTATTTGAATGTTTACCAAAAATTCGTTCCAAATCCCCGTGACCATTGGCCGAATTGCCTATTGGATCATATGGAGTACACTGTGAACACCAAGAAAAGAATCACCCTAGGATCGAGAGAGTAAGAGACCCCCACACCGAGAGTTGATTTCCTGCTAAACATGGAATCCTTATATTTGCATATATAGGGTAAAGATTTTTGGAATAAAAACATAAATAATATTTTCATCTTAAATTCTATCCTAAATTGTTTATATTTTCATCCTAAATTATTTAGGTTTTCATCCTAAAATTCTTTGCCTATAGAGTAAAGATTTTTTTGGATGAAAATCTAAATGATTTTTGTCGTTCATTATGTTTTCATCTAAAAACCATTGATCCAGCAACCATGGTTAAAATTCTTAAGGAAGCCGTTGCGCGGGCTAAATTCATAAAAGGAAGTTAAATAAAAGTGAATATGGTTTATTGTTTTATCACTTTGGTGAAAAATGATAAATTAATCAACCATATTCACATGTCATTTAAAAGAGGGTTGTTTACACAGCGAATATGGTTTATTGTTTTACCACTTCGGTGATTTTACATAATAAACATAAGTATTTTCAATATGGACCTTTTGGGTATTATTTAAAATACAGGATGTAATCATAAATATTCAAATTCTATATGATGGAATTATAAATGATATTATTGATACATGATATTTAATTAACTCTCCATTTACTATTTTCTAGTTACCACTTACAATTTACTATTTTTTTTTTAAACAATTTACCTTTTTTTTTTTTGGGTGGTTCTAATTATAGTTAGCACTTTGTTTTGTTTGTTTTTTTAAATCAAAGTAAGCCCTTTTTTAAAACTATTCATAGAACTACCGTTATTTTTCAAAAAAATTGTAAAAATATCATTGTTTTCTTATTTCTCATTCTCAATCTGAGAACTTCATTTACTTCTCATTCTCAACCTGTGAAGTCTATTGGAATTTCATCTAACGTGTCATCGTCCAGCATAGATATTTGACAGCATGTTTAAAACACACTTGTCATATTGGACCTGAGAAGCCCTTTAAACATCTCATATGTGAATTATATAATGATGATGTGAAACTTGTAACGTGTCATGATGAAAAATGGATATAAATATTGACTTTTATATCCACTTTTCAAAATTATCATCCACTTTTCTCCATTAACTCTTCACACATTAACTTTTTGAAATGACAAAATAAAAATTTAGAAACCTTTTTACAATAAACACGTATTAAATAACACTTCAAAATAGAATACTAAACTATTCTTTGTGAATGGATGGAATATTTGATTATGTTTATTTTTTGAACCGATAAAAGCTATAGGTACAGAAGAGAATTGTACCGAGAATGTACAATTCTCGTTTTTTTTTCCCTTTTTTTTTCATGTATCCCTCAACTGTTGCGTTGGGATCTTGAATGAATTTCCGATGAGAGTCACTGATTAAATTAAAAGAAAAATAAATTTTTTTTTTTTTGATAAATACAAAGATCTATAGAGTTGCTGCAATACCAAGATCCGACAAACCCAAAAAGGATCTTTGATATGTAATTGGGTTTTGGAGATAGAGTTTTTTTTGGGTGATCTATTTGCAACCCTTTTTTTTCTCCATACAACCCACTTTTTTCATTCAACCCACAACTAAAACTTTTGAAACCAATTTACTCCATACAACCCACTAAATACACCTAAACTTCTCACAATACCATTCACCTTAAAAAAAACCCTAAATCTTCTCCACCACCCATTACCACCACCACCTAGCGCCACCACCAGTCATTGCCACCACCATTCGTCGCCGCCACCACCCATCACCACCACCAGCCAACGCTACCACCCGTCACCACCACTAGCCATTGCCACTAGCCATTGCCACCACCACCCGTCACCACCACTAGCTATCGCCACCACCATCCTCTCCTCTCCTTTCTCTCTCTCTCTCTCTCTCTCTCTCTCTCTCCGTTGTCTGCAAATTAAAATCCAAAATGCGACCAATTTTCATACTTTAAATGTTGAAATACGTACCCATTTTCAACAACCATATGTCGAATACATGGACTTTACATATATTCCCTGTCTATTTTTTACAACACGATGTTGAATTTTTTTTTTCCAACTTGTAAATGTTGAAAAATTGACACGGATTCGACTTACGCTTACCGAACTTGTGTCTACGGGCTAAATATATAGTAACAACATCCAGATACCGAAAAATTGTACAAAGTTCGACATTTTGCTGTCAAAATCAAATAATATTTACGGTCTTAAATTACTGAAATTGTGTAGATCACTATGTTATTTTGTTTCGGGTTTCAAATGTCGAACAAAATGGTCAGTTTTCGAACCTGAAATGTCAAGATTTTTGGGCCAAAATTTTTTTAACGAAGGAGGTGGAAGGAGGTGGCAATGACAGTAGTAGGTTTAATGTTTTCGTACCTGAGAGGTGGATGGAGGTGGGGTATGGCTGGTGGCGATGGGTGGCAGTGGCGGCGATAGGTGGCGGCGATGGGTGGCGACCATGGCGATGGGTGGCAGCCATGGATGAACAGGGAAGAAGGAAAGATTTTGGGGTGTTGATTTTTTTTAGGGTCATTTTAGTCTTTACACAGTAATGAAAATTGAGGACATTTTAATGGGCTGCATGGAGAAAAAAAGGGGTTGCAAATAGAATCACCCTTTTTTTTTTGGCTTTTTTCCTGCTTCAAATCCCACCGAAGTAAAACTAGATACGGGTCTATGCTAGTTAATTAACAAATCAAAATTAAACATGCTTGTTGAATATTTTCAAGTTTTTATTTCATAATATGATCTGGGATGGATTGGGTTGATTTGGAATTGGGTTTTTAGATGAGTGGAGGGGAGGAGAAAGGATTTTAAGGGTAGAAGAGAGAGTGGAAGAGGAAGAGGAGGAGGCCAATGTGGAAGTGGGGTGTACACGTGTCACATTCTAGGTGGAATAGGATGTCGTGTAAGCATTTAACGGAGTCAAATAAATAAACAAAAAAAAAAAAAAAAACGTTAGTTATTTGATGGATTGAGACAGTAGGGGTCTATTTGATGACAGAAGGAAATTTTTGGGGTGAAATTGATTTTTTTTAAAGTCTGGTAGTCTTTGAGGCATTGAGGTCAAAGTTTGGGGTCTTGTTTTGAATTGTTTTTTTTTAAAAAAAAAAAAAATCCACGAAGAGGAAGAAGAAGAACAAAACCTTCTATCTCTCTCTCTCAGGCGATCAGAAAACGTTGCGGCATCTTCATTCAGCACTAAGGCAAGTTTGTTGCGCTCTCTCCCTCTCTCTCAGATTTTATTATGTACGCGAACACGATAATCACATCACCTGCGTTCACGTAGATGTTTGTTTGATTTGTGGATCCAAGATGCCCGATTTCTTATTTTCAAGGGTTTTATGCGTTCTTATCTCGATTGTCTATATGTGTGAAATTCTTGTGTTTGGGTGTTGTTTATGACCGATTTATGAGGAGAAATTGGTATTTGGTTTGAGGTAATTGTCAAATTTGACGAATTCTATGTGTACGTGATCTATTTGGGTGTTATTGTTGACAAGATCTATTGTAGTCGATCAAACTTGTCTTCCAGTTCATGCTATTGAAAATACGTGCACACAAAAGTACATCCATTTGTTTCTTTAGCTTAAACAGAAATTGGTATTCGCTGCTTATGAATTACAGGTATTTGTTAGGCATAAGGCTATTGTTTTCCAACAAAATCATTGGCCCAATGTTTGTGTTTTCCTGTTTTGTATTGTTCAACTAGGAATTCAGGAGTTCCTTTGAAAACGAGCACTAGCATGAGATGAAGTCACTTAAGCTACACGATAATTCTCTAACACTGCCAGCTAACATCTTCTGGATCACCTCATCACATCATGTACCCAATTGACAAAATTTTCAGCGAATTCCAATTCGAATAGTACGATGAGTTCGAATATACGTTTGGGAGGTGCTTCACCTAGATTTCAATGCTTTATCTGATTATATGTTTGGGTGTTGTCATTACGAGTTACCTCAACATATCCGAACTCATCGTTTCAAGAAATGCTTTTTTCCCTTTGGAGAGTAGTGCCTGAAAGAGTTGCTACCTAGAATACGCTGATGAAATTATCATATGCCACAGTTTGTGCCTGTACTTCTATTTATCAGCATAAGCTTCAGCTATTTGGGCCGTATCTTCCTTCAGTTCATATTTCCTGTTTTCTCGGCAAGTCGAAAGGGATAACGTCTTGTTATCTAAATCATGCTGAAGGATAGAATTGGGGTTTGGAGAAAGCTGCATGTCTTAGTTAACGTGGACCAGGATTTTAGTTTCTACTATGTTTTCTTCTTTTGTGACACCCCATGGATAAGTGCTTAGTGTTGAAATGACATTATTGCTTTGACAGTCTGATCTTTAGCAATTTTAAGAAGTTTGCTTTGCAATGTTGAATTGTGCATCCCATTGAATTGTGCATCCCAATCACTTTGAATGTTTGTAAATTTTAGTTATGACTTACTTCACGGTTCATTGCATTAATTTTTCATTCCGTTGTCTATATTGTAAGTTGAAACTATGTTTTGAAAGTTGGAATTTTTTTTTTGTTCATCTTGACCAACAAATATGACTAGAACCTGGGAAATTGACTTGTTAAGCTTGCCTTATGCCTGTTTATGATGAGGTAGTCCTCTTTTTTAAGGTCTATTGGTTAAGGTGACTTGGACATGTCTATGGATACGGTCGATGCAATAGTTTAGGAGGAGTGTTATGGTTACTATAGATGGTAGCACTAAGGGAGGGGTAGAATTGACTTTAGAGGCGGTGATTTCGAAAGACCTAGGTTTCTTGGATATCACGGAACAGAATGCTCCTGACAGAACTCAATGGAGGCAATGGATTTATGTAGCTGACCCCTAGATTGGGACTTAAGGCTCGGTTTGGTTTGATTTAGTAACTTTGGCTTATGGTGATGGGGTACGCAAGTTGCTGAACATGCCCCTTTGAAGTTGTTTTTTGTTAATACTTCAGCTGCTCTAATTTGTCAGCAATATTATGAAACTGTTAATTGATAATTTTTTTTAAAAAAAAATTATTTATAGATTTAAGTGTTTTTATTGTGATTTGATTTCTTAAATTACTTATGAAAACTGTCCCCATGTAAAGTCATTTGATGCTTTCAGGCAGATGACCTACCTATAGTCCTATCAATTGTGAGAACTAAAAATTATCTTTGCCACTATGAGCTTTGTTTTTCCCGCTTCCTAATTTGATTAAAATGTTTTACCGAAAGGTTCAACCAACTTCCTTGCAATGTGAATTTGGGATTTTGATTCAAAGTACTTGTGGTTTAAATACATTTTCATTTCAGTGTATAATTTGAATGATACATTGAACAAATCGTGAAAGGAACTGGTCTTCCTCTCTATTCCTTTGACCCTAGGTCAATGCAGCACTTTTTGTTGGGCCCCGTTCTATTATGGTTGTCTATTGCCCTTCGTAAGGGTTACTATACTTCAGACGACTAGACTGTTCTTCTTGATCAAAAGAGAGTTAAAATTCAGTAACAGTGAGCTTGACATTGCTTAGTGTGGTCATGCCCAATCAAATGAGCTGACCATCTGATTCCATTTGCGAAAAGGAATTTGGTTAAAAGGTTTGGAATTCGAAAGCACTGACATTTTGTAGGTTGGTTAGTTGACTATTGGATGAAGCTGTTTATATGCACACAATATGCATGCACATTGACACCCAGGTGGCCTGTGCATGCGGCCACATGAACACAAAAATGCAAATGATAGGGAGATAAGAGTTGGGTTTGGGAGGAGGGAGATAATGTGGTATTTGCTTTTGTGCTGAGTGGTTGAAAGCATATTCTTTTACCAAATGATGAAGGATGTCTGAGACGGAGACACCCTTTAGACCAAGGGAGAAGCTTCTTGAGAAGCAAAAGTTTTACCAAAGCATCCACAAACACACATATCTCAAAGGTCCTTATGACAAGCTCACATCGGTGGCCATTCCTGCAGCTCTGGCTGCTTCTTGTTTGTTTCTTATTGTGAGTTAATTTCTACGACCGAATTTGATATTTCGTTGTTTGGGTCATTTTTATGTGGTAAATTCTGACACTTCACTGTTTTTTCTTAAATTTTATGCTCTGTGTCCAGGGACGCGGTGTATATAACATGTCTCATGGTATTGGAAAGAAAGAATGAAAAGCTGTTTTCTGCTAGATGAGGGCCCCATCTAGAAACTCAAGTCTTACATTTATGCTTTCGGCTTTTTCTGGTTTTGTTCTTGAAGTTTTTAGCTTGATCCTTTTAATAATTGCATGGTTACAAACACTGTGGTAGCAACTGATGTTGAATCTTCTTTTATAATGACTTATTTTGCTTGTTTCCTTACTGGTCACCGTTCACGGTTTAGTTCTTGGATGGATTCTTTCAGCGAAAAAAGGAGTTTGTCTATATTCTCAAACATGTGCCAAACCAACAGCTCATCTTTGGAAAAGGGAAATCTTTGTATCCAAGATGAAGAATCACAACAATCCAAACAAAAATAAAAGACAAGGAAAGAGAAATCTTAGAATGAAAAAGTTTTTAAGTGATCCGCAGACAAACTCCCTTTTCTGCTGCTCTGTTTTATTCGTTACGCAGTGCTAAACGAGTCAGCATCTGATCCAGCATTTCTTCTATTTCCTCATCCGATTTCTCTGTAACAGCAGCAGCTGGAGTTGAAGACAACGATTCCTCCGTAACAGCAGCAGCTGGAGTTGAAGTCTTCAACGATTCCACCATTTTTGTGCTTCCTTACTCAGCGCAGACAAAACAGAGCAGTGAAGGTAGGAATAAGGCGTTGGAAACAAGTCTTCAAGTTTTGTTATTTTTATAGCTTTACCTCAGCAAAAATATGCTCGCCCACCAGCGAGGAATTCTATTAACCTTTTCCAATATGGAACCGTGATGCATTGCCTTCGCTGGCACATTATTTCTTTGTTACCAAAAACTGAGACATCTAGCAGGTATTGCCGTTTAGTATTTAGCGAAACCTAGCATAGCAGTACACAAAAAAATGTAGAGCTATAGTAGCTGAGCAGACTGTTATCTACTTCCCGACGAGTAGAGTGATGTGTACAAACCAAAAGATTTACGTAGGACGTTTAAGTGAGAAAGCAAGTAATTCTCAGCTTTATAAAGCATTTAAAAATGGTGCATATCCTAATATCAGGTATGCAAAAAATCAGAGTCATTACTGCCCGTTTTCATGTTGCATTTATAGTCGTAAAACGATTTCTTTAGAAGTAATTATGCAAACCCAAGTGTAGATCCTTGCCTGAGGCTGCGCATCCCTACTTAGATGCAGCATGTTTGCTTCGGATATGAAAACCCTAGATGAAGATCGTGACAAATACCTGTAGAATGTCACAACCAAATAGTGCAAATTAGTTTCTAGTTTTCTTCTACGGCTGAACCAAACATATGAAATTGCAAATCAGAATCAAAATTGCAAGACAAAAGGAATCAATCAAAATAAAGCGCAAACCATCTAAAGAGCAAGTTTTTTTATTTACCCTAAAATAACCAAACCGAAACAGAGAAGCGGGTGAATTAATTCTTTCCAACACCTACGAACGGCTTTTATATAGCGCCGATCAAACAAACGAAAATTGAAAGCCACAATTTTGGAGTTGTATCAACAGGACTTGATCACATCACATGCGTACTTCTTCATGTCTCGCAAAATAAGCAAAGAGGAGGAAAAAAAAAAAAAAAAAAAAGACCAAAATAAGCCACGAAATGAAGGACAATTTGGTCCAAAACAGCAAAAAATGAAGCAACTCCTCCTTGTAGGGTGTCTTGTGCCTAATAACGTAAGATACTTATAGCCCTTCGTCACGACTCTTGACTACGTCCTCCAATGAATCTCATGGTTATTTTATCAATATCAATACAGCTGAAGGGGTGTGGAAAGACTAAATAAGATAACTGTTGCCCAGAATGTATCATTTGAAAGAGTTTAATATGCACATTTGAAGACTGTTCTTCAGAATGTATCATTTGAAATAGAATGCGAATGAATTCGGAAGAGAGAGACCATGGTGGGCTGCAAATCTTCACCACTCAAATCATTCTTGTCAATTGATCAACCACAATTGAATTTAGTGCCATCGTCTGAAGCAATCTAAAGAACAATGAAACGCATGCTCCATTTAGAGAGATGAAATCCATATGAATCGCAATTTAATTCAAATGGAGCAGTTTGGTTCAGGTTTTTCTAATATTTTTGTTTGGTTCTAGTTAAAAAAAAAAAAATTCAAATGATTTGATTGTAAATTTGCATTAATGGTTCCGGTTCGAAACCGAATACCAACCGCATTTCTATCTTTGTATGATAACTAGGGATTGCCCGTGCCTAAAGGCACGGCGCGACGTAATTTGACCTCAACTTTATGAACTATCGTTTTGCTATTTACCACCACAAATGGCGAATGCCCGTGCCATCACACACATGCGAACGTAATATTCGCTTGATTGCACCGGTTGATATCCATGCCTGAAGGCATTGCTTGAACAATTAGTACACATAAACCTATGCCAAGCTCACATGCAATGTCTCAAACCCTATCCAATGGTTCAAATAAAAATAGCCCAAGAGAGAGAGAGAAAGAGTGCGTGTGGTAGTTATAAAATCAAGCGCATAAAAAAAAAATGTACAAGCATTGTGGAGACGACACAACACAATAATCCTTCTAAACCATTGTCACCCTTGCTACAAAACCACCTAATCAATTACTCCCTCCGTCTCTTTTTAAATGTGTTACTTCGTAAATCCATCTTATTAAAGAAGCATCATCTTATATGAATCGCAATTTAATTCAACTGGTGTAGTTTGGTTCAGGTTTTTCTAATATTTTTGTTTGGTTCTAGTTCAAAAAAAAAATAAAAAACAAATTCAAATGATTTGATTGTAAATTTGCATTAATGGTTCCGGTTCGAAACCGAATACCAACCGCATTTCTATCTTTGTATGATAATGCCTTGCCATTATACTGTTGATCCCACTGTTTTTATGTTAGCAATCCAACCTATAAACGTCTAAAATCATCTTCAGATCAATTAAGCATTAACCTGTTACGCTTTCTAAAGGAAATTTATCTTCATAAACAATTAGAAATCACTAACAGTTACCAATATATGTATATACATATATATATATATATGGGGCCGGTTCCCCTCACACTTAAAAAAACACATAAAAAAACACACGATTTTGTTACGGGCCCCCTTGAGATGTTCTGAACCATTGATCTTGTTTAAATGAGTACAATAGGAGGTCTTGCAAAAATTTAGCTTAATCGGATATCGATAAGTGTTTGATCCAAATAGTTTTGCAAAAAATGTGACAGGAACTAGTGTTTTTAAAATCGTTTGGATCAAGCACTTACCGATATCTGATTGAGCTGAAATTTTGCAGGACCTTTTAGTTTACTCATTTAAACAAGATCAATGGTTCAGAACATCACAAGGGGGCCCGGAAGAGTGTTGTGTTTTTTTATGTGTTTTTTTAAGTGTGAGGGGAACCGGCCTATAATATATATATATTAAATTTATCTTCTCGCAGAGCTATGATTCAGATTGGGACGAGGTTATTTAATAAAGGCACACTTGTATATATTTATTGTAAAAATATGAAGAGAAATGTTAAGTTTAAAGCCAGGTTTTGTTTTGAATTTTAGTTAGAAAATAATAGGTTTGATTCAATTCTCCCATAGTCTTTAAATGAAAGCCATTTTTTTAATAATTTTTTATCCAAATTATTCATCTTTTAAATCGCTATTTTTAAGCGAGTTGAACTTAAAAATGAAATTTATATCTTCATCATTGATGGAGCAAGCTGAAACCACTTCCTTATGGGTGGTGTGGATTTATTTTCATGCTAAGCAAATAAGTTTTGACAGCTTGTGGGTGGTGTGAATTTATTTTCGTGAGAACTGGGAAAGAAACATGGCAATTGAATAAAAGCTTAGCTAATGAAACAGTGCCAAACAAAGGAGGAGTGGGGCAAGAAAGAACTGACAATCTGAAATACCAAAAGATATACTCCATTAGGTTTGTAAGCCCAAAATAACCAAATACCAAAGATGTACTACATTAGGTTAGTAAGCCCACAATAACCACACAAAAAAACTACAAAAGAAATATTGAGGTCTGCAGCTCTCTACCCATATGGACTCAAGGTTGTATCATCACTGCATGTTGCCTCATCCACAACCTCATTAATAGAGATGTCTGACGATCCGGTTGAGTTTACATGCTATGGGGGCAACACAACCTACACAATGTTGAGGTAGATGATTACATTTGTCACCTGGAGACTTCCAATGAGTGGACCCAGGAGAGGGATGTGCTTGCTACTGTTATGTACAACCATTGGTTAGCCAATAGTGGGGAAAATGTGGAAGAAGTTTGAAGTACTGTAAAAAGTAACCAAACTTGCACCGTAATATCCCATTGTGGGTGGTTCAACAAGACTTTTATGTTGAGACAGATTTCAATTGTTTGTATGAGGCCTATGTTTCTATGATGTAATTTATATATTTAGTTTGCTTTCTTTACGGTACCCTAAATCATTGTTCAATATTTCATCATGCTTGTTGTTTGCTAATTCACAAAATTGAGTACGTAGTTTTGAATTCATTCGTACTAATGAATAAAATGCATTTGTTGTGGACATCGAAGAGTCACAAGTCGATCCCGTAACAAAGGAGGGACGTGGAGTTTGGAAGAGAGTAGAAGAGGATGCTCTTATTCGTTGCATGAGAAACGAATATAATAACAAGTGGAGCGTAGAAAATGGGTTTCAACCAAGGTTCTTTACCATGTTGGAGAAGGAGTTGCAAAAATTGTTGCCCAACTCAAATATAAAGGCAAACCCACACACAGAGTCCAAAGTGAAGGTTTGAAAACTTGCCTACAACCAGCTCACTGACCTGCTTCGTATTAGTGGATTCTCTTGGAATGATGTGAACAAATACATTATGGTAGATGATGAGTCAGTGTGGGAGGAGTACATAAAGGTAACTTACTCTCCATCTATTTATATGCAAAATGTGTTGCTCTCCTAATAACCATGATGTTTGTGTAGGCCCATGCCAGAGGATTCAATGGGAAGTCACTTCCCGTACTACAATGATTGGTTGCATCCTTTTTGGCAAGGATAGGGCAACAGGGGAGTTAGCCAAAGATCCGACACAAATGGCTGACACAACCATTGATTTGGGGGATGAAAACCTATCATTCGACTGGGGGGGATGATTACATTCCACATTTTGCACCTGAATTTGGTGGGGGCTCGAGTCATAACTCTACTCCACCAAGATCCATTCCACGGACCTCCACACCACCAATCTCCAATCCACGGAACTCCACAACACCAACCTCCAATCCCTGAACATCCACACCCGTCGTCACCACACCCCCGACCAACCTGGAGTTACAAAAAAGGGGAAGAAGAGGACAAAATTTGATGAGCCTTCCATCCAAGAAAGCATGGAGAAATGGATGAAAATTAGTGCGGAATATATATGAGTGAAATTGAGAAGTCAATGGGGTACTCTGAAGAACTCTCCACTCTCCACAAAAGTGTTCCACTATGGATAAGAAATTCAAGTCGGGGGCAATTATTTCTCAAGCGGAAGAGGGTTGACACCTTCTTTGGCACACCCAACGAGGAGAAATGAGCATGGGTGGAGGTGCTTGAGACCTAAGTTTGTTGTAGATAGCGTCGCCCAAAGCGTAGAGCTAGGTCGGTTGCAGCATAATACCCAGAAGTACCGTAGTCGATTTCCACAGGGAAAGGTCGGAGCTAGTGAAAGGCTTACTTTACGGTAGCGGTTTCGGCATTAGGACAGCCAACCTTTTGGTTTGGTTTGTGGATTCTCTCTTTATCGCTAAAAAGACTAGAAAGGACTTCAACAAGAAATTTAACTAAAAGCGAGGTCAAGGGATTCAAACAATTCACAACCTAGGTCGATCAATCGTTCTCAATGATAACTCAAGTGAGAGTCAAATCCATTTGCTCTCACTAGGAAGATTTGGCCGTGAAAATCGATTTATAAAGAAATAACATTTGAAAATGGAATGAACTCTTTTAGGCGTTTTATCACACACTTAGAGTGACAAGATTTCAAGCATTGTGTGTGCCAAGGTTCATTGTCTACACACAATCAAAGAAGTTAACAACTCTAGCTTTATAACAAAAGGGTAAGAGCTCGACAAGTTCTATTAGGCATTTTATCAAACACGTAGAGTGACATGAATCTAAGTATTATGTGTGCCAAGATTCTTTGTCTACACATAAGCAAATATTTAACAACTCTAGTTTTGGTTAAAAAAGGTAAGAACTAAATTCATTCACAAACAAGCTTGATATTCACATTTAGAGAAGATATTGAGCAACCTAGGTCATAGGATGAAGATCACCCCATGACCAAGTCCAAGGAGACTACCCCTCCATGGGAAATGAAATCAACAAGGAAATACAAAACATGATTAAATACGAAATAAACACGAGATTTATATAAATTAAGATTGTACTTACAATAAGAGAACCTATGTGACAAGAAGATACTTGTCCATGCAATGACGTCTTTCTCTTGAGAAATTAGTCTGCAAGGAAGTAACAGTAGACCAAGACATTCATGCTAATCTGCTCCCTCTCTACTAAACAAGCAAATGCCCCAATTGATGAGGGGCTGGGCCGGCCAGCTATGTGAACCAACTTTCTCCATTCGATCAAAGTCTTATATTCAATTACAAGGCTTGCAGCAAAACTGCAATAGCTACGGTATGCATCATCTTCAGTGTTACTACCAATTGGTTGTCTTACTACACAGTTGGACCTCTTGGCTAGTTCTCATGTATTCTGTTTCGTCCACATGTTCCCAAAGTTTTCCATAAATTTCTAGAGCAATAATCTCTCTGTTTCTATTTGTTTGTACAATTTCGCAAATCTGAACATCTAAAAAAATCGTCGATATTCTCAAATTTATTTTTCTTTCGATAACTCAGAAAACTTTGTCCACCAAAAGTAGTTGAGATCTCTTGATAATTAAAAAAATTGGGGAAAACTCAGAAAAGTTCATGATTTGTAAGGCAAGTCTGGAAAAAGAGGACAGAAGGAGTATCATTTTTTTTGGGTGTATTGAACAGCATTCTTCTCACTTATTAGCTGACCAACTCAATCCCAACTGCAATTTAATCTATGCCAACTTGCAAGCTAAAACACTTCAACCATGAGTAAAGTCACTCAACCCAAGTATAGAAGTAAATATTCAACATTAGCTAACTACAATACCTAAAATCAAGCAAAACCAAGCTGGGAACTAAGTTCAATACTTCAATACCTGCAAATAGGAGATTTCAATGCTATCACATGCAGATGTACTGGCAATTATATCTTCCATAGCTCTAACCATAATACCACGTTCAGAAGCATCACCTTTACCCAGCCTCCCAAGAGTGCAAGTCTTGCCAGTGCATGTTTGTCCGTAAGCCATTATTGTCCCATTATACCCACTCAATACACTCTGCAAAAGTGATGATAAACATGAAAAAACCAATCAAAAGTATTTGCAACTTTTTCAACCACAAGAATAGGTGAAAATAATGAACTACAGATACCCCCATACATTATCATATGCACACGCACACAAGGGATCACATCCGGGATCCCGGATTTGCCCTTCCGTCCACACCTCACTTTTCCCAATCAAATTTTCATCATCCGAACTATCTAATGTGTTTAAAACGTGTTTTTAAGAGTCCACGCTAGAAATCATCAACAAAAAAAAAAGACCGGGAAGGGCTTCATCCGATCATTTTTCATAAAAACCATCTATTTATAGTTTTATGAAAAACTGATCGGATAAAGCCCCTGGTCATTTTTTTTTTATGATTTCTCGCGTGAACCCTTAAAACACGTTTTAAACACATTGGATGGTTCGGATCATGAAAATTTATTTGGGAAAGTGAGGTGTGGACGGAAGGGCAAATCCGGGATCCCGGACGTGATCCCCTGTGTGCGTGTGCATATGATAATGTATGGGGGTATCTATAGTTCATTATTTTCACCTGTTCTTGTGGTTGAAAAAGTTGCAAATACTTTTGATTGGTTTTTTCATGTTTTTAATCACTTTTGCAGAGTGTATTGAGTGGGTATAATGGGACAGTAATGGCTTACGGACAAACAGGCACTGGCAAGACTTACACTCTTGGGAGGCTGGGTAAAGATGATGCTTCTGAAAGTGGTATTATGGTTAGATCTATGGAAGATATAATTGCCAATACATCTGCATCTGATAGCATTGAAATCTCCTATTTGTAGGCATTGAAGTATTGAACTTAGTTCCATGGACCTCCACACCACCGATCTCCATTCCACGGAACTCCATAACACCAACCTCCAATCCCTGAACATCCACACCCGTCGTCACCACACCCCCGACCAAGCTAGAGTTACAAAAAACGAGAAGAAGAGGACAAAATTTGTTGAGTCTTCCATCCAAGAGAGCATGGAGAAATGGATGAAAGTTAGTGCGGAATATATGAGTGAAATTGAGAAGTCAATGGGGTACTCTGAAGAACTCTCCACTCTCCGCAAAAGTGTTCCAGTTGAGCTAGGAAAACTGAACGTTACTATGGATAAGAAATTCAAGTTGGGGGCAATTATTTCTCAAGCAGAAGAGGGTTGACACCTTCTTTGGCACACCCGACGAGGAGAAACGAGCATGGGTGGAGGTGCTTGCGACCTAAGTTTGTTGTAGATAGCGTCGCTCCAAGCGTAAAGCTAGGTCGGTTGCAGCATAATACCCAAAAGTACCGGAGTCGATTTCCACAGGGAAAGGTCGGAGCTAGTGAGAAGCTTACTTTACGGTACCGGTTTCGGCGTTAGGATAGCCAACCTTTTGGTTTGGTTTGTGGATTCTCTCTTTATCGCTAAAATGACTAGAAAAGACTTTAACAAGAAATTTAACTAAAGGCGAGGTCAAGGGGTTCAAACCATTCACAACCTAGGTCGATCAATTGTTCTCAATGATAACTCAAGTGAGAGTCACATCCATTTGCTCTCACTAGGAAGATTTGGCCGTGAAAATCGATTTATAAAGAAATGACATTTGAAAATGGAGTGAACTCTTTTAGGCGTTTTATCAAACACTTAGAGTGACAAGATTTCAAGCATTGCGTGTGCCAAGGTTCATTGTCTACACACAATCAAAGAAGTTAACAACTCTAACTTTGTAACAAAAGGGTAAGAGCTCAACAAGTTCTATTAGGCATTTTATCAAACACGTAGAGTGACATGGATCTAAGTATTATGTGTGCCAAGATTCTTTGTCTACACATAAACAAATATTTAACAACTCTAGTTTTGGTTCAAAAAGATAAGAACTAAATCCATTCACAAACAAGCTTGATATTCACATTTAGAGAAGATATTGAACAACCTAGGTCATAGGATGAAGATCACCTCTTGACCAAGCCCAAGGAGGCTACCCCTCCATGGGAAATGAAATCAACAAGGAAATACAAAACATGATTAAATACGAAATAAACATAAGATTGATATAAATTAAGAGTGTACTTACAACATTAATGAAGACAAAATCCTTGAAACCAAGGATTACAAGGTGAAAAACTAGAGAGAAGCTGTAGCTAAATTAAGGGGAAGAAGAGGGAGGTAGAGAGAGAAGGCTTAGGTAGTTGATAACCCTAAAATCTCATGTAAAAGCCCCCAAAAACATTTACAAAAAATCTAAGTTGCCCCTGGGAATAAGCTAATTCGGGCCAAAAATTTGTCAAAAAGTGCAACCAGTACTGGTAGAGACAAAACATGGGTACCAGTACTGAAAATGGCTGGAAAGGGGATACCGGTAGGGACATTTTCTTCTTACCGGTACTAGCTGGAAAATTTGCCCACCGATAGGCACAAAAAGGCCTTACCGGTACTGGTCAAAAAATGTTGATTTCAGACTACGCCGTATTTACAAGGTCCACCCAGAGTTACCTTGTTTGATCGGAATCATTCATTTTGTCAAGTACATGGTCCATATAAAAATTCAGATTGATCGGACCTCGGTAACTATATTTTCAGACTGCATTTTTCATGAAAATGAAACATTTAAAGAACCGGTTGTATATGAGTTTTTTTTTTTTTTATTTATAAAATTGTAAGTTAAATGATCACTGATCAAATAGTTACCCATATTCGATCAACTTGAATTTTTATGTGAACCATATACTCGACAAAATAAACAAATGAACGATTTGAATCAAACAGCATGGACCCAGATGAGCCCCATAACTGCAGCGCAGCACGCATGCTGTGTGCATAATGGTTCCAAGTAGGAAAGTTTTAGACATTACATTTACAATATAACTGCAGATAGGAAAAAATAAGTTGAATGAGTTTGTCTCCAACAATAAGAAAATGTATAATGTTCACTCAGAAAATGTGCAATATAACCGTAGTTTTTAGAGAATTCGGGAATCCCATAGTGCACCTTCGCATTACGGGGTTGTAGGGCGGCCAAAACTACGCCGTTTTGGGTGTGCAAAGGTTTAGAATCTCTCTCTTGGGATTATGTCTAGTTTAACATTAACATTAATATTTTTATTTTTTTGTTGGCCTTTTAAAAATCTAGAAAATTGTTTGTGACTTTAAATTTGTATAGGACAACATTAGCTAATAAAATTCATCGATTTTGTAGAAATAAGTTTTTACAAAGTGTCTTTTAGGCACGGACATTCACTAGTACTATTGTAGGTGCGTTTTTGTGAGAAGCCTCCTAAATATAACAAATGACATAATTTTGAATTTCTAAACACAATTGGCAATTTACACATCTTAACTCTTATTCTTATTTACTTTAACCCCTTCTCATCTCGAATGGGCATTAGTTTTACAAAACCGAAAGAAGCCCAAAAATCAAGAAGTTTAAAAATGTGTTTAATTGTAGACTTTTTGTTTTGAGAACCAGATTTTAGGGGGAAAAATTTATACTCCTAAAATAAAAAACAAACCAACCCTAATCTAAAATAAGTGACTTTTATGTTCACGTATAGAAGAAATAAAAAATCAAATTTGATTTTGAAAAAAATAAACACACACTTTAAAATGCTCACATTTTTTAATTCAACAAATAAAACTAGGTTAAAATGACGTAGTTTTGAGGGATTAAGTAGTTGTGTTCTCTTTGCACACAGAAAAAACGATGTAGTTTTGGCCGCCCTACAACCCCGTTGTGTGGAGGTACACTACGGGATCCCCGGATCCGTTTTTAGAGGTGAACAAAATCAGGTATCCAAGAATCCTGTAGTACGACACCTGAACTGCTGATCTCGACATCCAATGGCTCGGATTGCATCTCGGCAATGGACAACTCGGATCGTGCAAGAGCCGAAATGAAATCCGAATCATTAATTCCGCGATCAATAACTCAGATGTCACACTACAATATTCCCAATTTCCTAAACTCAGGCTCATTTTTCCTTACATACTGTACCAACGCAGTAATCGCTCTTGAACAGACATTTTTATTCCCTTTGTTTTTGTACCAACTCTTTTAGAACAAATGAACAAATTGCCACTTCCATAGACAACTCAGAGAATCATGGATTTGGCGTGGGTGCTGGTACAAAGACCATGGTCAATTGACACTTGTAATCATTCATTTTGCATGATTTGCCTCCATTATCCATTATCAACATGATTTGTATGGGCAGAGGACCGAAAATCTCAAGGCTAGCCATGTATATACAGGACATGGTAATTCATTTTGAAATGTCATAATATTTATTCATACTTTTTAATAGCAATTGACATCCCATACCAGATTTCTTTTCAAAATAAAAAAAACCCACAGGATTCTTCAATACATTAAAAAACGGTTTTTTTTTTAAAAATTAATTTTGAAATTCTAGATATAAACAAAATAAACGGTCAAAATACCTTAGGATTCGTGTTCCAACCATACCATTCAGATTACAGACACAGCTCTCATCTGTATTCTTGTCACGCTCCTCTTGCTTGTACCGTACAAAGATCCTTTCCTCACTTCGAGGCTTTGCCACGTGGCCACCACCTCTCTTACATGTCTCGTCGAATCCGACTCAGCATACGCTCCCTCTCCTCCTTTTTAACAACGGAACTACACTGTTCTCTTCTCTCTCTCTCTCTCTCTCCATTTCCTTCTCCATCACAACAAACGACGACCCACCCAAATTAACCTATCACTCACACTTCTCTCTCTCCCTCTCTCTCTCTCTAAAATGGCAGAGATTAGTAACAGAAAGCTAATCGTGGAAGTCTGCAACGCCAAAAACCTAATGCCAAAGGACGGCCAAGGAACGGCGAGCGCATACGCGATAGTTGATTTCGAAGCCCAGAGGCGACGGACCAAGACCATTTTCAGAGATCTCAACCCTCACTGGGACGAGAAGCTCGAGTTCTTTGTTCACGACTCCGACTCTTTGCCCACTGAAATCCTCGAAATCAATCTCTACAACGACAAGAAAACAACCGGCGAAAAGAGCACCTTTCTCGGTAAAGTCAAGATCTCCGCTACCAGTTTTTCCAAGTCTGAAACTGCTGATCTCGTTTACTATCCTCTGGAAAAGAGGAGCGTTTTCTCTCAGATTAAAGGCGAGATCGGGCTCAAGGTTTGGTTAGAGGATCAGGCTACTCCTCCGCCCCCTCCGCCGCCGCCGGAGGAGCAGAAGTCATCTGAGGAGGCTGCTCCAACACCGCCGCCGGCTGCTGCAGAGGAAAAACAACCGGAGAAGGAAGAAAACAAAGCCAAAGAGGAGGAGGAGAAGAAGGAAGCGGAAAAATCAGGGGAAGAAAACAAGCCGCCGCCGGAGGGGAAGTTGGAGGATCCTCCTCATCCTGCGGTGGCTCAATCGGAGAAGGAGAAGGCGGTAGTGAGAAAAAGCCCTAATTTAGACTCGAACGAGTCGTTGGAGGTCCGGTATCACGGCGGCGATCGGAGACGGAGCTCGTACGATCTCGTCGACCGGATGTCGTTTCTCTTCGTGCGCGTGGTGAAGTTCAAGCAATCATTACCGGAGCCCGATTCGACGGTGCACGCGAAGCTGGTTATCGGGACACACAGTATCAAAACCAAGAGCAAGACACAGAATTACAAAGAGTGGGATCAAGTATTCGCGTTTGAAAAAGAAGGTTTGAACTCTACTTCACTGGAAGTGTCCGTTTGGATGGACAAGAAAAAAGACACAACGGGTGATAATAATGTTAACTCTGCGGAGGAGAGTAGTAGTAATCTGGGAAACGTATCGTTTGATTTAACGGAGGTTCCGAAGCGGGTCCCACCGGACAGCCCACTCGCACCGCAGTGGTACACTCTCGACGGTGCGCCGGGAAATGACATCATGCTCGCCGTTTGGATAGGGACTCAGGCAGACGAGGCGTTCCAGGAGGCGTGGCAGTCGGATTCCGGAGGGTTTATACCGGATACCCGAGCCAAGGTTTATCTCTCTCCGAAGCTGTGGTATTTGAGACTAACGGTCATCCAAACCCAAGATCTCCAGCTTGGTTCGGGCACCACCGAGCCTAAATTTAAAAACCCCGAGCTTTATGTTAAAGCACAGCTCGGCGGGCAGCTTTACAAAACGAGCCGAACGTCGGTCGATTCCTCGAGCTTGTTGTCTAACCCCACATGGAATGAGGATCTCATCTTTGTAGCAGCCGAGCCGTTTGAGCCGTTTTTAGTTGTGACAGTGGAGGATGTGACCAATGGACGCTCAGTGGGCCATTCCAAGATCCACGTGGCAAGCGTTGATAGGAGGACGGATGATAAATCAGAGGTGAGGTCCAGGTGGTTCAATTTGGTTGGTGATGAAAATAAACCATATGGTGGAAGGATACACGTAAGAGTGTGTTTGGAGGGTGGGTATCACGTGCTTGATGAGGCTGCTCACGTGACAAGCGATGTGAGGGCAACGGCAAAGCAGTTGGCCAAAGCCCCAATTGGTTTGCTGGAAGTGGGTATTCGCGGAGCCACCAATTTGCTTCCTGTGAAAACCAAAGATGGTGCTCGTGGGACCACGGATGCTTACGTGGTGGCGAAGTATGGGCCCAAGTGGGTTCGCACCCGTACGATACTCGATCGATTTAATCCCCAATGGAATGAGCAATACACATGGGATGTATACGATCCCTGTACCGTGCTCACCATTGGGGTGTTTGATAACGGAAGGTACAAGCATGATGAAGCTGGGAAGCAAGGGAAGGATGTGAGGGTTGGGAAACTACGTGTACGGTTGTCTACACTCGATACGAATCGGGTGTACACGGATTCGTATTCGCTTACGATGTTGCTTCCCGGTGGGGCCAAGAAGATGGGGGAGATTGAGATTGCTTTGAGGTTCACATGCTCGTCGTGGCTTAATCTTGTTCAAGCGTACGCTAGCCCGATGCTACCTAGAATGCACTATGTATGCCCGTTGGGTCTGGCGCAACAAGATATCCTGCGCCACGCCGCAATGCGTATTGTCACGGCCCGATTGGCCCGGTCCGAGCCGGCACTAGGTCAGGAGGTGGTTCAGTTTATGCTTGATTCGGACACACATGTGTGGAGCATGAGGCGGAGCAAGTCCAATTGGTTCAGAGTCGTTAGTTGCTTGTCCAAGGCCGCCACTTTTGCAAAGTGGCTCGATGGGATAAGATCTTGGTTGCACCCACCTGTCACCGTTATGGTTCATGTGTTGCTTGCGGCTATCGTGTTCTTCCCTCACCTCGCGTTGTCCACAATGTTCATGTACGCATTCTTGATCATAGGATTGAGATTTCGTTATCGTCAAAGGGTTTCACTCCGTATGGATTCGAGATTATCCTACATCGATGCTGTCGGAGCCGACGAGCTTGACGAGGAGTTTGATGGGTTTCCGAGCATGCGATCACCTGACCAAGTTCGTATCAGGTACGATCGATTACGGGCACTAGCTGGTAGAGCTCAAATGCTTTTGGGTGATGTGGCTGCACAAGGGGAGAGATTGGAGGCATTGTTCAATTGGAAGGACCCAAGGGCAACTGGGATATTTGTGGTGGTGTGTCTATTGGCCTCACTGGTGTTCTACATAGTGCCATTCAAGGCGTTTGTGTTGGGGTCTGGATTTTACTTCCTCCGCCACCCGAGGTTTAGAGGTGACATGCCGCCGGTGCCCATAAACTTTTTCCGGCGACTTCCTTCGTCGTCGGATCAAATTCTCTAAGTTATGAAGCGCGGCATTTGGTTACTCTCCAATTAAAGTATAAATTAGTTGGGGTTTGTTTTGTTAAATTAGGAGTATTTCGTTAGCGTTTGATTTGGTAAAATAATGAGGAACCTTTTACAAAAGGTGACTGTTGAATTTTGGTGAGCGGGGAAGCCTTGAATTTACAAAAGGTGACTGTTGAATTTTGTGGGCATTCATTCATTCATGTATTAAAAATGAACACACACCTCAAAGCAACACAGGGTATTGTGCTATGAAGTGACCGTTAGTTTGTGTTGGCCATTCGTGTAAGAGTATTAAATTTGAACTCAGTGCCATAAACTTGGAAACAAAAGAGGGTAATGTGCTGGGAAGTGACCGTTGCATGTTGCTCACCAAAAGGCAACATTCTCCCCACTGAGCAGAATCAGTTTTCAAATTGGGTGGTGTTAATGCCAAAACCGTTTTTGTTTGTGCCAAAAACGTTTTTGTTTGTGCCAAAAATGTAGTGCACAAAAGGCTTGTACCATGTGCTACAGTTTTGAAACAAACAAAAATAATTTTGGCATTATCATTTGCTTTCAAATTCTTGTAGAACAATTATTCTGCACTCCGAAGACAAAGACGTGCCTAAAGTGGAATAAGAGAATGGAATAATAATAAATAAATAAATAAAGAACAATTATTCTGCATTCCCATAATACCGCATCATGTTATTGTTGTAAACCATAGGAAAGTGCTCTTGGACAACAATTTGTTTTTTCTTGTTTAGTATTAGATGTCTGGACTAATTTGTTCGCATATCTCATCTAATTCTGAGATACTGTAATTAATGATAAAACAAACCTCAAATGCCCTCAAGCTACATTTGACCTCCATGAGATTCAAACTTACAACCTTTTGGGAGAGCAAATCCCTTTGGTTGCTTTTATCCCTAGTAATTGTTTTCTCAGGCCAACTTGGTTAAACTCCTTCGGGTTGTGTTCTTAGGAAACAATGCTACACAAACAACAAAACCACGAAACACTCTCACATAGGGTGGGGCCCACTTGTGGGACTCACCCCTATGTGAAAGTGTTGTGGGCGTTGTATGAGATTTGTTGTGTATACAGCCTTTTTTGGTGTTCTTAGAGCATGTCCAATGGAGTTGTAAAATGGCTATAGCCATTTTTGCCCACTCAATCAAAGAGTTTTGAAATCTCAATTAACATTTCCAATTCAACTACTACTTTTGTTCCAAAATATAAGTCCAATCCATAGTACAATGATTTAAAAAAAAAAAAAAAAAGATGTTTTATTTTCAACTTCCATCCAAAAATATGTTTCAAAATTATGAACTATTATTAACCTTTAATTTTGTTTTGTAGTCCGGATAAACATTTCAAGACAGGGAGTATCTACCTCCTCAACCCCTCTCTTTCTCCCACCCAAATAGGTTTCATCGTACGTTTCAACTGACTAGGTTTCAACCCCTCTAATTCCGGCGGTGATTGTTTTGTTGATACCAACTCGATTCCAGCAACTACTTTGCAAATTCCGCCCACTTTGTAAAATCTGGTCATTTTCCGGCAAGGTTTCATGTAAACTACAATCCCAATTCTTGTATATAACAGTTGGGTTTGATAGGTGTCAAATATGGCTATAGCAATTTGGGGTTCCAAATATACAACCTCATACACAACTTTGGCACTTTTCATCCCCATTGGAGTTTGGAGTTCTATAATGGCGGGTTAGAAAATAGCTTGACAACCCCCATATTCATACATGCTCTAAAAGCACTTAATCGCCTTTGAAACAATTAAGTACTGTCAGAAGCTATAGACCCCACATGAGTGTGTGCTACGGCCACAAAAATATATACTAGCATTGAATAACGAGATGTACCAACGGAGATGAGGGGCGGTTAAAGCAGGTGATCGATCATTCCGGATCTCATTGATTGTCCACCGAAGGTTATCCATTCGAAAAACACAGATTTGGTGGGTCATTGTGAGAGCAACATGTCAATTTAGGGAAAAAGAAATGAAAATTTTCCTTGGAAGGGATCATGAGGGGAAGCAGCTTACTTTATCTACATGACCAAAGCAAATGGAGTAAAATTCAATTTGCAAATCTCAAAGACCATAAGACATACGTCTATGCTTCCCTATAAGAAGAAACGAGATTCCATAGCCCCAAAAATTGGCAACGGTCCATCTCATGTCTTAAAAAAGATTAACAACTTTTCTGGAAGCTGAAATATAACAAGAGCTCTGAAGCATTCAGCAGCTTTCAATTGTCAAAAAATTAAATTAACATTATTATAGTTGATTGCTATTTTTCAAGTTTATTTCTATATGGGACTACCATAATGTATAAATAAGTCGGCTAGTTGGTCCAAAATGGTTGAAAGAACAGCAGGCACTTCCTATTTCAAAGAACAAGCTGGGAGCTGGCTCCTCAAAAAGTCCATCACAACACGTTTATGACCTAGAACAGAGTGAAAAATAACTCGATCATTAAGTTATCAAATAAATCAAATGTTTTGGTTTTAAAAGCTAGTTTTGAAAACAAAAATACCCATGATTTTCAATACATTCATTATTGAGTGGAAATATTTTCAGAAATCTGAAAATCTCATTTTGGGTTTTTTTTTATAAAAAAATAGAAAATAGGGGTTCTTTTCCAAAACAAATCTGACAAACAACTTTCTAAAACCGTCAGCCACACAATTTGTCATTTCTAGGGCTGTATTTGATCGAGGATAGGCGACTAAGGAAATGGACAAGTCGAAAGACCTAACTGCTATGAGCCATCAGATCCTTCAGCTTTTCTAGTATATGTCCATTTCCTCATCCAAATCCTTAATTTGCATAAGCCTAAAGAAAAAGAAAGAACTATCTGACAATTATTAGATTTAGGATAGAGTCCACTTACTACTTGTGCTTCCCGTCATGAAACTGAGCATTTTTTGATGACTTGAACGTTTCCAAAAACTGTATAGCATTTTGTACTTCTTGCTTCTGCCTTGACTTGTCCCATTTGTGTTCAGCAGCCAATATCTGGATTATGCGGGGCAATGCCCGGCCCGCTGCATCAGTGTCAAGGAAAGCAAGCCGAGATCTCCTAGCAATGAAATCTATGGCAGATTCACAGTATTCGTGGCGAGCACAGTATGCAACCTCAGCTTCTAGAAAGGGGTATCCATGGGCAAGTCGCTTCCCTAAATTTTCATTCTACAAATTGCCAAAGAAAAATTATAGTCAATTAGGAGGAATAGAAGAACCTGCATCAGAGTTTCATAGTACAAAAATATTCGCTGCATCATGGAAATGAGCCAACTCAATAGCTTCATATGAAATTTTAATTAGTCCAGGGGCTTTAACTCCTGTCCAAGTTCAGTCACAGGATCTCACTTCTGCTACATATTGGTGCTTATGGACACATCTCCTTTTTCTTTTCTTAAAGGAGACCTGTCTTTGTACTGTAAAGTTTCACCTTGTTTCTGCAGATACGTGCCAATGTATATATTAGAAAATGATCCATTCTACTGGAACCCCAAATTGCTACTAGAATTTTCATTCCCTAATGATAAGAAGTATTGCAGTTCTATATGATTTGCTCAAAACAGTTCTAAGAAAGGGTGAACTTGAATTGGAGAAGTATTGCAGCTAAATGGATTAGATATGGTTTCTTCAGGTCAGTTCTACAAGATTCACATTAGCTTGAATTGGTATTCTTCCAATATAAAACAGAAAGAGAGATTGAGAAAGTGCCGACATGTAGTTTGTGCTCCTCCACGAAGACTAGTGATCAGAAACCCCATATACTGGTAAAAGGAAAGATCCATGAATAATCCCAGGTGTACACCACCATTGTGCTTGTTATCCAGTAATCAGAAATTAGGAACTTAGATACGGCATTTCTCATGTCTACACCTTAAGCATATGGAGACATGTCTAATATGCTAAATCTAGATTCTTAACACAAACTTTGGTATAATGTCAAAGCCATGTAGCCAGAGCGCCAAGCAAAACAGAGAAAAATGAATTCATGTAATTACTCCACCTTAAATAATGCTAAATAAAGTAATGAGCTAAATACAAATCAACTCAACTCACTTCCTTTTACCGCATGTAGAATCTCCATTCAAGAACTTGCACATGATTAAAGAAATTTGATCTGAATGAATAATTGAGCACAATCTAGTGTCTATCTACCGATGTGTTTGAGCAAAAGTAGAGATGTAGAACCAAATCGAATGCCAAATGTACGAACAAAAATCCTTCAGCCTCCATAACATAAATAAATTACAGCCACTCGTTGGAATGAAGTTAAAAGCAAGTTTACAGGGAAGAAGAGAATGACTTAGGTATGGAATGAAGTTAAGAGCAAGTTTGTTGAACCTGAGCAATGGCAGCCACTCGTTCAGCCAAAGTACCATACGCATGGGACAAATGTTTTGCTGCAGCTGTGTCCATTACTCCTGGAACAACTTTACCACCTTGTGTCTTCTTCATGCGGATATATTGTTGAGCAAGCACTGTAAAAGATGCAGGGTCCCATCCTTCCCCACCAATAAGACGTAGATTGTATGTCAAACAATTACTTCTGGGGCTCAGCTTTCCGGACTTTATAGCTGCATCAACGGCATCTTCTGCCATGCTTACTCATAAAGAAAACAAAAGGTTTCATCAGGATAGACTGACACGCCAAAGATGGTGACATCTTAAGGTTGAGTATACTTCACCTCTTTTTGTAAAATCACTTGTGAGGGGGTCGCGGGCATCTATAAGAAGCATCTTTTTTGAAATTTTTATTCAGGGAGGGAGATAAGTTAAAATATAAAACAAAATGGATAAAGAAAAGCAAGACATAGTGGATAATTTTCTCAAAGGATTAACATAAAACTTAAAAGCTCAACATAAAACTTAAAAGGATCTTTTGTTTTTCTGTTGAACAAAGAAAATTAAAAGGATCTTAGTAAGGAACAATACCCCTGCAAAAGAGAATTTAAATAATGCTGTGAGATTAGGAAATATGATGATCAATGTTATGAAACCTGAGTTTTGTTCAAAGACATCATCAATATCTATTGTACCCACAAAACATTGATAATTTCTTGTGCTTGATACTAATTAATTGGTGTGGCTTGAGTTGTATGTTGCGATTTTCTTATTTTTCAAGATTTCGGAAACATTTCTTTTGCTATTTTCGAATCGTTTTGAGAAGAGAGATTATCATTCCTAAGTTATAACAACACGACATTTCAAAGATGGTTATATACTAAAATAATGTCACCTCAACCTTGCGTTGCACCAGTTTTATGGCCTTAAGATTGGGATACTGCATTGCATTGTCTGCAAACATTGCTTCCTTCTGTGGTTTTTTGAATATTTATTGTAAAATTTCGACATGTAGAACTCCAACTTCACTCTTCAGATTTTACTTCACTAATTGATTTAGTATTGTTTTCTCTCTTCAATACAAGGGTAGAAAGTGTTGGACCTTATATTTAGACATTTTCAAGAGTCATTATTCTCAATCTTCAATTTTGAAGAATGGGATGAAGTCGTCAAAATTAGTGGAGTTGTTTGGGGAGTCAGTTAAATATAAAAACAACTGTGGCTCTTCAAATTAGTTAAAAATATGTTTGAAGCATAGATTGGAGTTGCTATTAAATCAATTCTATTTAAGTGTGCTAGTATAGCATATGTCTCCGCCTCTGCATTTTTTTTCTCAAAATTCATGATAATCTTTTTTGCTCAAGAGATACAAATTTGACTTGGTTTTTTTTCCTTGAATCTGTTTCTTGACATGTGTTAAGAATATATTTAGCAGCGAAATTTTTTAATGTAGGTCACAACTTGGTATAAATACAGGAGAGCACGACGAAATTTAAATCTATATATCTTTTCAACATTTACGTAGGGAGTCATGATCGATTGTAATTGTATATGTATCGCACATTTGATGCTATTTAAGATGATACCTTATATATATTTATATGAATGCGTACGCACCAATCACAAGAATTACGTTGTGTTCATGAGGCGATGTGATAAGTGTCATGTAAATTGGTAGATGCGATATTGGTATCAAAATAGAGTTTACATATATGGTGACCACTAAATTATAAGACTGACTTATTTTTGAACAGACAAGACTCAGAATTATTATTATTTTTTTGATAAGTAAGACTAAGAATTATTAATTGATATGTTTTTGTTACTTTAGAATTATGAATTATTCTATGCATTACTAATGTTCTTGCTAAATTATTGTTTTGGTATAATTTATGTTCGTGTTTTTTGAATTTTATTAGATTTAGGTCAAATATTTTGGATTAATAGTATCTCTCAACGAGTGGAGAATAAAGAGCAAAAAATAACAAGACAAAAAAGGTCGCTAAAGTCGAAAAACGTTTGAAGCAACTGTTTTTTTTCCATCTATAGTGTCATATCATCTTAATTTTTTTTCAAATTTCGTTTATTTTTTAATACTTTCTAAATTTCTATTGTTGTGACAACTGACAAATGACGACTACATAAAAATTATGACGAAAAGGTAGACAAAAGATCGCAAATATTCAACAAGATGAATAAAAATACCAAAACAATAATTTAGCAAGATTAGATAGATATGCCTCTTAAAGCAAAAAAGTGGGAAAAGAACTTGGGATAACAGAGAAAGATAGTTTTTTTTTTTTTTTTTCACAAGACCATTAAGTATTTATATGTATTTCTGGAACATATCGATTATCTTCTATGTTCATCATAGGACTTCTAATCATATAGTTTTCTATTTTGCAAATTTTACTGTTAGCATTTTAAAGATTAATGAATAACTAAAAAGCATGGCATGAGGTATAACTTTTGTAGCAAGGGGATTGAAATAATATTTAACGGTGAAGTACCAGAGGACAAGTTTGAAGTTTATATACAGTATTATTTTTTGGGTTTGAATTTATTAAGGAAAAAAAAGTCCGCAGTATGTACAAAAAAACTTCTTACCTTTTTCCTTTAGATTTTCCAACCTTGCATGCCTTTGGTAAGAAGAACCAAGCCACGTAATCAAAATAGGCAGTGAGGGGGCAAAGATAAATGAATAGAAAGAGAGAGGGGTATCAGAAGGGTCTCATAAAAAAATATTAATAAATGGGTAGAAGTATGAGTTCTCACTTCTCACGGATCCAAAAATACCACGTTTTTGCTCGTATTTACATCATGGACCACAATGGTCTGAATAAAGGCAGGGCATGACAGAGATTTCACTTGGGACGAATGACAAAACTTTCGTCCATTCAACTCACGCTTTATATGTAGTAAGGAAACTTTAACTATACCAAATACGGGGTAAGGTATTGGCTAAAGACTCAAAGGGCCGATTTGTGAGTCCAGATTAAAGCATTGGATGGGACTATTAGTCTAAGGCACCACATATATTGCATTCGGTTGGAACTTTTGCGGCTAAACACGTGTGGGAATGTGGGATACAATGCCGTGCGGGATGTGGTGGTATACGTTAATTCCCTCACTATTAGTAATTTAGTATGATTGGATAACTTACCTTCAGGGATTATAAATTCCCTCCATTATTAATTCAGTCAAACAAACAGGGGCAAACATGATAGTAATACAAATGCATCAAAGATTCCACACTTTTCCTCATTTCCCCAGAGCTACTGCAAATGCAATATGTTATATAGAAGCCCAGACTAGCAAAGATAAAATTTACCTTCTATACGTCGTCCACTTTCCACCAGTGATTGTGACTAAACCGGGGTAATCTTCACACACGACATGATCCCTGGAAATGCTCTCAGTGTTCTTTGCTCTAGGATCCGTTGCCAGTGGTCGGATACCACTCCAAGCAGAGAGAACATCTACACGCCGTACCTAAATTGTCCTGGTAAATTTTAGTATCCAATGAATGCGGAATAATTGAAGAAAAGAAACACCAAGGCTGAGCGAGAGTGCTCCCTGGTTTTGGTGCAAATATACATTAACTTCAATTGAGAAACCACTGACTTCGTGGTGATGTCTTGATCATGCACAAGAGAACATTTGGAATGTTAACCATCATTGTTTCTCAACAGCACTATTTTGCCGACTAATATCCATACCAAATAAGCACTTAGTCATAAATATGGTACTCAACAAACCCAACCAAAAAGGACTCAGAAGAGCTAAGACTAGATTTGACCAGCTCTATGGCATGGGAAAGAGTCTCGGTTTCGATAACAAAAAAGAACCACACTTGAATACTTCACACATTACTTCCGATGGTCCAAAATTTTGTTTGCTTAATAGAACTGTTGAATATTTTACTTAAATCGTCTTATATTCCTACAAATGACATAAATTGAACAAACTGGAGATGAAATTCAATACATTAAATCTGCACAGTAATGGCCGGAATTTGTTTGACGTGTGAATGCACAAACCTTAACATTAAGGTAGTCACATATCGCATCCAGTATAAACTGAATCTCATCCTCATGTGGTTCTGGAAGCATTGTAATGGTGGTGTTTGAATCTGTAGTGCCAGCAACTGTTCTCCCCAACCACGGCAGCATGAAGACAACACGTCCATCTTTTGTTTTGGGAACAATTAAGCCCATTCCCTCGGGAGAATAGTAATCAGGTAGCACAATATGTACACCACTGCTTGGACAGATCATTGGTTTTGCATCATTGTTAGCCATTTTCCTCAAAGAATCACAAAATGGCCCAGCCGCATTCACAACAACTTTTGCATATGCATCAAACTCTTTGCCTACATAATTTGACAAGCAACAAGCATCGTTTTAGGCATAATTGATCATATCAACCGCCCCTACTTGGACCAAAATTCTCCGTGGACTCAAAACCATTGGAAATACAATTGACAACAGTAAATGAGGGAGAGAAAATTTGAGTAAAGAAGAAAGAGCAACAAAATAAAGAGAGAGAGGGTAACAAATGGACCAGTTTAGGTCAAAAAGAGAAACTGTTTATTTTCCTTCCTCTTTTAATTTTTCCTCCAAATAAGTCAATGCCCAATACGAAATGCAACAAACTTCTCTTGACACCCGAAGAGGGATGTCAATAACCACCAACCCCACCCGATTCCCCCCTGTTCACCTGGTTTTGGAATTTCTGTCCTGAACTCAAGTACTGTGAACTCTTTTGGTGGTGCAAACATCATGACTTCACTTACACTATTCCAAGTCCACCCCTCTAGAGAAAAAGGTTGAAGAACAGATCACAGGAAATTGATTGCATAGAAGAAAGCCACCAAAACTAAAGCTAACGTCAACATGTCATGCTCGAGTAAAATTGCTAGTAAAGCATGAAGAATAATGGTGACAAATCTCATAAAACGATGACCATACATACCTGTCAGATTATCTCGAACACGAGCACCCATTATACGATCACTCCCTTCATCTTTTAGAAAGGATATGACTTCAGCATGGTTAAGCACTGCTGCACCTGCTAATGCAGCCGTGCACGCTAAACCAACATTAAGTCTGGAGTCATTCATTTGACCATCGTAATAAACCACTGTGCCCTTCAAGGTTTTATCTGGACCCTTCCTTGCAAGAGTGGGGAAGAGTTCAACAGACTCTTGAGCAGAATAGTATCTTGACAGGTGCAGCAGCCTTGGTCCTGCGACCAGATCATATAGTTTCAAGCCCATCCAGAAGTACACTACCTCAAACCAGTCAAAACATGGTGTCATGCATGGCAAAGCATGGCATAGGTGTGGAGCATTCTCAATAACCTGTTTGCGCTCCTCCAGGGCATGGAATACGAGTTTCAATTGTCCGTAATCGAAATTAAACACTGCTTTCTCCAAGTACCGAACCCCTACAAACATTGGTTAAAATGAGTACTAAAAATAAGAAGGAAGAATATTGACAGTTTCCATTGCACCAAAAAAATAATTATATTAAAGATCGCTTCGAACAACAGTAGAACAATTACAATAAGATTTTGAATCAAAACTTAGATGAGGAATAAACACTAATAAGCAGAAGATAAATGAGTTTCCAACATTCATAATTCATTTTGTGATAGATAACTCTCTTGTAAATGTGAAAGGGAAAGAAGCTGATGTTTATATTGCCCTAAGACAATCTTTCGATGAACCAGTTCAAAGCAAAATATACTGGATATAGGTTAAAACTATTTGATTGTTAAGAATCGAATTGGCTTCGGACCGCCAATACCATTAGTTACGTATGTATCTGCCAATAGATAACCAATACCGAATAAATATCCCAAGGTTGAATCATGTAGATACTGCACAGCGGACACTATAAAAAGATTTCTCCCTTAGTAATTTGACCAGGAAAACTATGAACCCATTTATAGAAGGAAGGCTCCAATCTAGGATCTCGGACTTTTGGAGATCCAAAGCCAATGAAGCGGCAAATATTACTAACAGATCACAGAGAAAGAGCAAAATAGAGTAAAGATACTTAACTTCTACAATATAGGTAATTGCATCTTCTTACTCTATTTCTCCATCTCTCATCGAGAGAATGACAAGGAATAATTCAAAGGTCAATCCATATGCTTTCTTTTATTCCGTATAATCTCTTCTTTCCCATTCTTTCCTCTTTATCTCCGAATTTGATAAAAAATAATGAGCATTACAAATTTTCCCTTTTGACAACCATACATATAAACTTTGCCCATGTCCAGTAAAATACTTATCCAGACTACATCAGTTGCTCTAATTCACGGATTACACGGCAAGTTTAAAATTTTCTTTTCCAAACGAAGTAGCGAAAAACACAAAATTTGGACTACAAATACACTACTTTGCAGCACGAAATCCGCATTTCACCTGATTTTCCCATGAACAGCTTCTAACACAATGAATTTTTTGAGGATTTTGTGATATGGGTAGAGCTTCTTGAGATAGGAATATCTTTGGGCTGCACATAACCGGTCTGGTTCAATGTTTTTTCCTCTAGTCATGCATGAACTCCATCCGGCGCAATAACAAATTTATTCAAAATATTCATGTTGCAGGGAACCATAAAAACCAATAACAAGTGCATCTACAAACATATCTTATATTATTTTCAAGTGATTCTAATAAAACCAAGTGACAACAAATAAACCCGGATCTTTAACGTAGTCTATTCTTCACGTCAGCAAAACTTGAAAAAAAAAAAAGAGCAATCTACTAAGCATAAAATATATCCATAAAAAAGAACACATATAGTCAGTGGTAGATACTTAACAAACATCCGGAAACCTGAGAAGCTTGCATAACTGACATAACCTAGCAGGAATGACCTTACATTTGGAGCTTCACCAATTGTATGCTAAATCTGGATTGTCAAACCTGTATTCAAGAATCCAGATCCTACTTCTATTCTCCTACGAAACCCTTAACAATATTTACCCACAGCTATACTTTGGCCAAAGCTACGCACCGGCAGTGGCGACTCCAGAAGTTCGGAAGCGTGGGGTCACTCATAAATATTAAATACTTTTATCAGCCATAAATTAAAGAAAAATGTCACAGTAATGGCAACTAAAAATCTTGCTCCAACGAAAATTACATTTAAAGCTCAACCTAGCAAGACAGATCAATCTCTCCTTGTCAAAAGAACAAAACGAGTGACAAAGATTCAAACAAACCACACAAAGAAGCAACTTTTATGAACTTTTAGGAGTTATCTAGTGGTGTCACCACCAAATTTAGGGGGTTCATTTATGAATATTTAAAAAGATTTAATATAATTAGTAGGAAAATTTTGTCCCTCCGTGGGGTCAGCTGACCACCCTACCATTAAGGTGGAGTCGCCCCTGTGCACCGGTTTTAGCTAATGCTAAAATTTTGCAAGCCATCATTGTTCCTATCGTTATGGGACATGCATATAGCAATTCAATCAGGTATTTTGCAAGAAAATTTGGTGAAACCACATTGTTACCAATTGAGCCACCTTGCTTATAGGTTAATAGGTTATAGCATATGAAAAAATACCAACACACTTGCGCGTCGCCGTATTGCTGGGGATGCTGGATGCGTGACATGCCACAGACACTTGGGACACAACCAGACACACATAGGTGCTCATGTATTGAACCCAAATTGTACTATTAAACATATATGTATGCATGGGTCATGCTAACGAGTGCCATGGTGCACCCGTTAAGGGTACAAAAAGTACTTTTTTATGTGTCCCGCTTGTACAAAAAATACACTTTAAAAGTACACTTAAAAGATGTACTTTATAGTACAAATGAACTTTTAAAGTGTACTTTTTTGTACTCTTAATGGGTGCACTATGGCACCCGTCAGCATTTCCCTTCCAGGCTTCCATAGCTAGCAGCACTGGACATGCTTTTGCAAGTAAACATCAGCGTCATCACAACCTAAAACCCTAACCACAATATCCATATCAGAATGCATATACAAACAAGGAAAATGCGACCCATATCCCTTAGCGTGGTGGATAATGTGCAAAAGTCGTATCCATATTCGAGAAAACCATACGGATATCCGTGAGTTTATTGATATCTGTGAGAAACTTGTTTGACACTATATGCAAATTATCCATCCTAGAGACAATCATCTATACAGTGTACATTAATTGCCTACCTCCGTGAATAAGTTTGGTTGATCGTGAAGAGGTTCCAGATGAGAAGTCCTCTCTCTCGACGAGTCCCACACGGAGTCCTCTAGTGGCAGCATCGAGCGCAACCCCGCATCCGGTGGCCCCACCGCCCACGACGAGAATGTCGAGCGGATTGGCGGGGCTGGCGCCGATCAACGCCGACTCCTGGACCGCCCTCGGTGGGACGACGGCGTATGGGTCGCCAATCTTACTCCGGACCGACTCCAGGGCCTGCCCACCGCCGCCATCGTTGGCGGAGACCGAGGAGGGGTGACGGAGTAAGGCGTAAGTGCCGCCGGCAGCGATGGAGACGGCGATGGCGGTGGCGCGCAGGCGGTGGAGGCGAATGAAGTGGGCCATGGGGGTGATGGGGGTGGAGATGGGTCGGAAGACGTTGGTTTTGGTTGGAAAAGTAGGCTTTTTGTGCGTTGGGAATCGCAGAGTCTAGTGGGAGAGGTGAATTTACCGGAATGCCACGCTGCGTAAAAGAAAGGGGTGGGGCAGCGTTGGCTTGGTGGTGCAATTACTATCCTGTACTCCTATTTGGTTCACCGCCGAAAATCAATTGAAACGCCAAATTTTGATTTGAAATTCTCATGTGTGGATGTGGTGGACACCCTGCTCACGAGAGACATGACAATGTTGTCAAAGCAAGAGGTTGGGAATATGTGAAGCCCTTGATTGACATTACTACAGTGTTTTGGAGGTGATTTAAGGCGTCTCAGGTCCTTCGTGCCCAAAACTCTGTGCTTATTGGGCTGTTGAATTGTGATTTTTGTTTTTATATTTTAATTTTTCTAGGTAATTCAACGGCTGGAAAACCCTTCGACACAGGAATTTTTTGACATAGAGAATCTAGGCTCATTTTAAGGAGGAGGGGCGGAGTTCGGTACTATGGTCAAATATGGATATGCGTGTTTAATTTGTCTTTTGTTTACTTTAACACATGTTGGGTCAATTATGTAAAATATGAGAACAAACTTGAGCTGATCGTCCCTATCCCTATGACGTTCATCGTGTTATTTTTAGAAATTCTTCCAATTCAATGGGTTACGTCTTTCCATCTTGATTAAGGGTATTTTTAAGGCTCGTTTGGTTGCTTTTATATCAATAGGCACGTCAATCGTGCATTTGCAGGTTGAATGGCTTAGGAAAATAAATACCATGAATCAAGAAAATAAGCAATATAAACACAACGGACTCTTCAATCAATGACATCAAGCTACGTGATTCATCTATGGAAACTATGCTTATGTTTTAATGCAGTAGGGGCCATACGATCATAAATGAAATTGTCTTTTTATTTTCCAGTATACTACACCGTGGAAATAATATAATCGCTGCTATATTCTAGTCTCTCCGTTCCGATTTGTTTTTCCACTTTTAGACTTTTGAGTGTCCCAATATGTTTGTTCATTTGACATTTTAATGAATCAAATTTTCCTTTTTACCCCTTCTTTATTAGAATAAAGTAACTTTTTAAAATATTTGAATGGTAAATATGGAAAATTGTAGCTTGTAGGTGACTTTTTAGCTGTAGTTATTGTGTTCCCTAAAAGAGTTAATTTTTTTAGATTAGACAAACAAATTAGAACGGAAAGGGTACCCACTTATATTCACTTGGCATCTCCTTTTTTTTTTTTTTTAACTGCAATTAAGACAAATCAGCCAAAAATCCTAGCATCCATTTGGAAGCCTATCCTGCCCTCGGCTACCTTCCCTTCCCAAAGCCTCATACATTTTTCTTACATTGCACACCTACCTTCAAGAAGATGAAATAGGAAAGGTTTGCTAATAAAAGTGGGAGATGAAAATACTTCTTAAAATCCCTCCTTCCAAATTGCTCAAAGGGGTAGTCATGTCACTCAAATAATTGTTTATATTTCACAATCTATAATGTTTTTTTTATGATTTTGAAAATTTTGTGTAATAAAATTAATTGAGATCTATCAAATAAGATTCTTATTTGATATAAAAATATTATAAATTAGAAGATATAGACAATTGCTCCTAACTGGTGATACTAGCATGGATAATGTCACGACCCAACTCAATAATACATGGGTCGTGACCGGCCAATGAGATTAACTCACTAAGGCCTAAAAACAAACTAGTTTAGGGATTTTTTGATTGTAAATCATCAGGCAAAATTCCTCAACAATAATAGAAATTGCGGAAGCGTAATAAAATAACCAAAGCTGAGGGGCAAGATAAATTAAAGTTATTACAGTTATCCTAAATAAAAGTTAAGTACAAACTACGGCTCTGGCCACAAGCTCGGCACAACCGCCAACAAAATAACACAAGTCTAAGTTTCAAAGTAACACAAGTTCTACTGCATGATTTAAACAACAAAATGCACCAAGGCTCCCCTGGCCTTCAAGTATTTTTCACATAATCATGTTTAATTGCAACATTACATACAACGACGTCTTAAGCACTAGGCTAGTGTGAGTCAAGAGATGCGAAACTTACAAATTTCCATGAATTAACCAATTTATAAAAAAAATTAAAAAAAAAAGAGCCTACTTTTTATATCATAGCATTTTAGGCTTGTGCAAAAAGCAATATTGGCTCATTAAGCCCCTTTTTGGGTGAAAAGGCATCAATCCATGTAGTTAAATCAATGACCACATTTTATCGTTCAACGGTCACCAGTAATTAGGGAGTGACCCTAAATATAAACACTCGGTGTGATGTCACCCGTGATCATCTGGTTATATATGATCCCTACCTTATTCCTCCAACCTCGCTATTCCCATTCCTCTAACGGCCGGGGCACCATTCGAACTATGTGTCGTCAATATAACAATACCTTTTTGAAGAATAAAACTTTGCAAGTTAGATTCATGGTTCACAAATAAGGGCATGCATCACGTTCTCAAGGCATGTTAACAAGCTCTTTCACAAGTAGCAACTAAAACGCATCAATAGTTATAAAAATAACTCATGCATGCTTTCCACTTATAAGATACGAGTAAATATGGCATAGCAAGACTCTCCGAAAAGCGCGTCGCAAAACTTGTCAAGCGTTGAGCTACAGCTCCATGATATTTGGATCTAAACAAATGAAATTAATCCTATCAAGGATTACAATATGCGGCACCCGTTAAACCTTGTTAATTCGCACTTTGTGTAGCTATTTTGGTTGTTATTTGATTAGCATTTGTTGGTTAATGGTGTTACAGGTACCGAATGCCCAATGATGTGGAAACCATGCCTTGGAGGGGTCTAGAAGCGTCGAGGAAGCAAAGAGGAGCAAACGAGGACAAAAGGGCAATTTTGGGGTACCATGGTCCGGACCATGCAAATCCCCGTCCGGACCATGGTCCTCGCGAGCATCAGTGAGCAATCTGCCTCGGTAGTCCGGACCACGCAAAGTCCCGTCCGGACCATGGCGACGGGAATTTTCGTTTCTTCTTATTTTTATGTAATTTTAAAAGCCCTAGGTATAAATAGAACTTCAAAACATTATTCTAGGGTTCCGAACATTGAAAGAGGCTACGAGAGGAGAAAGAAACAAAAAAGTTCTTCAACGTTCTTCATGTGTTCTTCAAATCCAAGCATGTTGATCATCTCCATGGCCGGCTAAACCCCTCTTCTAGGGGGAAGATGAAGTTCCTCACCAAGTAACCTTGTTTTTGCATAGATTATGGTTTTTATTCGAATCGGATTACATGTTAAGAATTTAATTTCATATGATCAATGGAATTTTGGTTTGATTCTTCCAATCTATTGTGTATTTGTATGCACGTGTTCAAATACCGTAATCATGTAATTATTTTCAATGGTGCGATTGGAGTTCTGAGATGGATTATGCTCGTAAGACGGATCGTGCCGCAATAGTGAGACGGTCCGTGCTATGGGATAATCCATGCCTTTTAACAATCGCTATATCTTCTTGGCGATTATCGTTAGGGTTTGCAAGCCCTAGTGATAATCCTTTGCGATTCGAATATTAATTATATCTACGCAATGCTTGGTTATGCGGTAGGAATGGATTCTAAACCCTAGACCTTCTCCCCAAACAGTTTCATCTTTTTAATTATCGCACTCTTTAGTTAATTAATTTCACCAACAATCAAACCCCTTTTTACCAAATTAAATTGAAGGTTAATTGGAATTACGCAACTCAGCCAGTTTGTCCCTGTGGATCGACATTCGGACCTAGCCACTATTCTACGGAGTAGTAGTTAATTCCAGTTCTTAAATACTTATTTTTGACTCGGCACGACACGATCAATATGCTACTACACCGGTACATTAAGTGCAAAATGGTTTATTTCAAATCGCTTAAGAATCGGGTTACTTGATTTCTAAAACAGACAGTCCCGGGAGATCAACAAAATACTATATCAAACTAACTCAAAAACTCACCAAACTTCACAGGAAGATAGCCAAAGACGTGATGAAGATAAGTAGTTGGGGACTCTTGGAATAAAAATAATCAGAAGCAGGCCAAAAACTCGACGCATCAGATCTGGTACAGAACTGGACCAGGTTACGAAATGGGTGATTTCGAGGTGTGATTTCTCGTATGAATTTCTGATCATATTTTTTCTAGAAAGTAGACTGAAAGACGAAACTTTCAGCGCAAGAATCAACCAAAACGGAGTTCTGTGGAGTCCTAGGAAATTTCTGGAAGATGGCTGATCAAAAACGCAGAAAGCAGAATTTGAGACTGGTTAATCGGTTTAACTTCAAACAGCCATATCTTTGCCGATTCTTAACCTTTTTGGGTGATTCCAAAGCCAAATGACCGAAAAAGAGTGAAGTTTAGAACTTGTGAAGAATCAAAGCCTAATTTGTACTCTAAACATCTGAAAAGGTACAAGAACGGAGTCTCTGTACTCCTATCCCAAACAGGAATACAAGTGGTGACATGGTGATCATCTGGGGGTTGATTTGGTTGATTTTCAGTCTTGATTGGTCACGATTATGCTCCCAAAATTTGGAGTACGAGATTGAGGAGAGTTGAATACGAGTTTAGAGTTCTAAAATCGTGCATGCAGACAGAGAGTTTGCAATCAAGCAACCTGTTCTTAGAACAGTATCTAGAGAGAAGAATACGAGAAGTCAGCAAGCTTGGGTAGTTAAGAAGGTGCCGAGACTGATTAGCAAGGACGGCTTGATTGACCAAATTTATATCACCACCTTCCCGCTTATAAGAAGAAATCTTTTTCCATGACAACCAGTGAATCGGCTTTCTATCCACAACTTTCCACCAAAAGTTTGCTGAGATAGCATTAAGCTTATTACAGATTGACACCGACATCTTGAAAAGAGGAGCAAAGATAAAGAGGAAGCCCAGACAAGACATATTTGATTAGAGACAATTTCCCTGCTTGACATATGTCAGACTTCCAACTTGCAAGAGCTTTTTCAGCCTTTTCCACAATGAAGTTAAAACATGCCTTTTTATTAGCCGTTATTTCCATGGGTAAACCCTGTTGGAAAAAATATTTTAAATATAATATTTTATTTTAAATGTGAATGAAAATTGATTTGATTTGGAGTTGCATCTTTTCATTAGCACCTGTTCGCTATGGACGGACGCGTCCTTTCGTGAACAGATGTGTCTCTTCAGCCTGTGACTATTCGTAGGGTCACCTGTTTGCCTATACATACGGCATCAATTTTCAGGTTTAGGAAGTTGTTAATTTTTCTACACTTTCATTGAGAGTCTTTTCATTGGAGAGAGTACAAACACAAGTTTGGTTCGCCTACCGAACAGATTGGAGTGCTACTTCCGTTCGGTGAAGATCAAGTAGTGCTGGGAGATAGACGTCCATGCAAACCGTAAGCACCGTAGCGGGGGCGAATCTGTCTTAAATCACAAAAACATGTCATTGTTTGCCTGTATATATATATATTCGATGGGTGTTGTGAATGTATAAACATTTACTACTTACTATTATCTTTGAGATCAAGAGAGGGGTTAAATATTGTAGAATATTTTGACAGATCCATCAGTTTGGGCTTGATATATGTATATTTCTTTTGAAAGCATGAATATTTGGCAGATTTTATCAAATTTCAAGTGCACTTGAATGTGCAAATTGATTAAGTCTTTTTATGACTTGATTGATATGAAGTGTGGAAACGAAGACATACTAATACAAAGATATTAGATAACATTCCCTATCTTGAGTATTTGGTTGTTGCTTAAACAACTATAGCCCCACGTTAGTTACTGAAGTAGTTTTGGAATTCGACAAGTTCGAGTATGTGCATTATTGCTTGGATCTTCACTAGAAACGAACAAGACCGACCAATTCTGATTTTGTGTGACGCTTAGGGTTAAATCAAAAGGTCTAATCGTTGAATTTCAAATAAGAGTCTTGACTGTTGGGTTTACACCCAAAGATTTGAGTGTTGGGTTTGAACCAACATGTGTGACTATTGGTGAAAAAGTCACAAATTGATTGGTTATTCAAAAAGTCATCGATAAGCGTGACATTTGGTGAATATGTCACATATCCTATGACATGACAATCAGTCATTTGGGCCAAATCAATTGGAAACATAGAACATGCATTCAGGTTTTGGATTATTCGAAATTGAGTTTCGATAAATTTAGCAAATGGGCTAGTTATGTTAGATTTGGCATGAAAATCGAGATTTGGAACATTTTAGTTTCCAATTTAGAGAGTTTGGTAGTTATCAAACAACCTCGACCCACAAGATATTTTTTTTTAAAAGAAAAGTGGAATCAATTTTATGTTAGGGAGAGTACCCGATGAACATGAAAGAGTACATAGCATATTGCATTTGTAACATAAAATCGTGGCAATTTTCCAAGTGGAAAAACGTGGAAATTGAGTAAAGAGTTACTCGATTTTGGGTGAGTTACTCAATGTGGGGGTTGTTTCTTATGGATGTGTATTGAAACACAATAGATGAAGAGTGAGTTTTGGCATAGTATGAGACTTGTCATAAACTATGGAAATTATTTTTCTAAATTCTGAATTGATTTCAGAATTGTGGGGGAAGCAATATGTATAATTTTCATATAGTTAAATTGTTTGTTGTACTTTGGAGATGTCAAACTATACTTGATGAAGAAAGTATTGTGATATATATGAGTATCTAATTTAAAGGTTGTGAATCCAAGAGTGGATTTAATTTTACAATTCGAGTGCAACAATAATTTGGAAATCCTCAAACGTTTATAGCAACGTGTCTAGCAATGTCTACGATGGAGTCTGATCAACTCATTGCGTTAGACAAGAGCTAGTAAGTGGAGTGGCTAAGCCATCCCTTAGAGGATGTTCCAATGTGGTTTGATTCTGTGCCATGGTTTATAATACGATAGTCATCGGTAGTTGGAAAGGCATAGACGACCACGAAGAACGGTAAGTCTCGATATTGTTGAGATGCACCGTTAAACATTTGTTTTCGCTAAAGAATGAGTTAACGAAATAAATGTAGTGACATTTTTTGGTGGTCACAAGTATTTTTGAGTAAAATAGAAGTATGAGTTAATAGTTGTGACATTGATACTTGTCCGGACTTAAAACAATCATGTCAAACTATAGGTGATTATGTGAATATTCTAGATTATCACATAATTGTGGGGGAAGTGGTGCTTTGTTGCAAATAACTCGATTTTTGCAAGTAACTCATACGTAGCCTTTTGAAAATTACTCATATGAGTAATTTAATTCTGTGCCAAAAATTTGCAGATTATTCTTTGTTTAGTGTTCATAAGTTTGACACTCAACGTTAGAAAGGCACGAGATAGTATGGTAAGTCCTGACGTGATAATTGCAGACACAATACCATACAACACTTTGTTCTGAATTGAAATTAGCACCATTTAAGGTCAATAATAAAATACGGATCCGTTAACCAAATGGTTTTGACCAGAGAACAAATGATCATCGAGGGGAATGGGTTTAAAGCCTACCAATTAAAAGTCTCTATAACGGCAACCCAACCTAGCTGACTGGAGATCCCAAGATCTAGGTTCAACGGGACAACCGAGTTATATGAGACTTAGGAGTATCACTGAGGAGATATCTCTCTCCAACTCATTCCTATGGTGAAACAGTGATGCCTGCAGCGATTTAGGTTAAGTTTTAACTTTTAATGATTCTTATACCTTGGTAAATCCAAGTGGGGTATATTGCAGGATACTCTTAATAAGAGATCACCTATGTGAGTGTGAAGTGGGCCGCTTCTATGAGAATTTTAAGGCTGAATTCTTTAAAAAACACTCTCTGAAACCAGTCGCGTGTTCCAGGGCCGAAATGGGCACAACCGTAAGAACCAACTGTGTTCGGAAAGATTCTGTGTGTTGACTATTGTCTTGGCTTACACAAACAGCTGAACAGTTCAAGACATCGCGTTCACTGGTTAGCTAGTAAGTTCGATAGTTATTCACAAGGCGAGGTTCAAAGCCAAAAGCTACCTAACCCCATGCAGGAAATTTCCACATGTACTCTCTCTCATTTGCATTGTTTTTGCATTGGTTATTGAGTCAATTTCATTCATGTGGGGGATTGTTGGAAAAAATATTTTAAATATAATATTTTATTTTAAATGTGAATGAAAATTGATTTGATTTGGAGTTGCATCTTTTCATTAGCACCTGTTCGCTATGGACGGACGCGTCCTTTCGTGAACAGATGTGTCTCTTCAACCTGTGACTATTCGTAGGGTCACCTGTTTGCCTATATATACGGCATCAATTTTCAGGTTTAGGAAGTTGTTAATTTTTCTACACTTTCATTGAGAGTCTTTTCATTGGAGAGAGTACAAACACAAGTTTGGTTCGCCTACCGAACAGATTGGAGTGCTACTTCCGTTCGGTGAAGATCAAGTAGTGCTGGGAGATAGACGTCCATGCAAACCGTAAGCACCGTAGCGGGGGCGAATCTGTCTTAAGTACAGAGTGTTATACACTTGCCTTGATCATCATTTCATTTCATCAATTTCCAGGTTTTGCATTCCGATTTTATTGCATTCATATTTTTGGTTTTATCACAAAAAGTAAACATATTTTCCAACAAACCCAAATAAGGAGTTGGATCATTACTAATGGGGATATGGAAGAAACTCCGGAATCTCCTGGCAAAGGTTGATGGGGTGTTTGGGCTGAGGGTAATATAGGGTTTGTGGGTATTCACACACTGTCCAGAATAAAAGGCTAAAAGCATCTAATGCCTTTTTTAGATGATTGCAGCTGTCCAAAGATGGCTAAAAAAAAATTAGGCAATCATCTGCAAAGAAAAGGTGGGATAGAGAGATGCTGTTACTGGAAAGCTTAAGGCCTTTGCAACTCCCGAATTGATCCAGATAATTAAGAACACCACAGAATGTTTCCAAGAAAATAATAAAGAGATAAGGGGACAGAGGATCCCCTTGGTGAAGCCCTCTCTGCGGGAAAAACCTTTGTGTTGGGGCACCATTAAAGAGTAATGAGAAAGAGACAGTTGAAAAGCACTAGTGGAGCAAGTTGATCCATCTCTCAGGGAGACCCAATTTGCGGACAGCGGTACTCAAGAAATTCCAACTAACTCAATCAAAAGCTTTACTCATATCCAATTTCAGCGCAGCCTTGAGCTTATTGCCTATTTTGGTATGGGCAATAAGATTTGAAAATTCACAGGCCAGGAGAGAGCTATCGGAAATTAATCTGCCGGGGACAAAGGCGTTTTGTGAGGGCGAGATATAGTGTGGGAGAATAAATTTGATCCTATTAGCCAGAGTCCTGGAAATAATTTTGTAAATGACATTACACAAGCTGATAGATCGGAAGTCACTTGGTGATCTCGGGGAAGGAATCTTTGGAATAAGTGCATTGTGGGTATAATTAATTTGCTTAAGCATGCGACCAAAGTTTAAGAAAAGATAGGACTGCAGATGTTACAGAAGTACCCACAATTTCGTAATCTTTGAAAAAACAACCCAAGAAACCATCTGGGCCCGGAGCCTGTGTCCCCAATTTGGAATGGCCTTGCGGACCTCACTTGCAGAAAATGGTCTTTCCAACCAAGATTGGTGCTTCTCCAAAAGATGCTTATCAAAGTGCATCCAACCATCCCATTCCTCAATATTAACAGAAGGGTGTGGGACCTATGTTGGTTTATAATTTTCCGAGTGCTGTCAACGAACTTTTACGAAATATATAACGACATGCATTAACTGACCTGCTAACTCGTAGTGGTTCAAAAGGTTAACCTCGAACAACTTAAACAATAGCTGCTCGCAATTGTTTATATGTGACTCTTACTTGATGTGGGATATTTTCCAAATGGGTTCTCACAAAATCACTTCATACCGGACTTTGTTGAAGAATTAGTTGAAATGCATCCAAGTTAATCCAGAGGCCTTGAGTTATTAAGGAAAGAAGTCAACTCCGATTAAAAAACGATAGAGTTATGCCGTGAAACTCCTAATTATTTCATTCACGATCAACCATCTGGTTTTTCTATCCTCCTCACCCAGAATGCATTAATGATGTTAATTAACGGGTTAAATATCTATTTGCCCCTTAAACTGTCAAATTTTTTTTTACTTCCCCCTTCAACTACCAATTAAACTCTCTTCCCCCTTCAACTATCGTTTTCTTCTTTACTAAGGACAAATCACATTTTTCATCCAAAATTTGTGACGGAAACCGTTAACTCTCTTTTTCTTTTGACCTAATGAAAAGAGAGAGAGGGTACTATGGACATTTTGTACACCTACAAGGCTACAACAATGAAGCCGACTTGATCAATTTTTATTCCTTCGATCAAACCAAAGCTAGGGTTTTTTGTTTTTTTTTTTGGGATTGCTTGTTGGAAGTCTTGTTGGATCTCTCTTGAGAACTCAAAAAGAAATCCTGTAGGAAGTCCTAGTGGATCTCCCTTGAGGGGAAAAAAAAAATTGCTACACAACACATAGGAAGTACTGTAGGAAAAAACCCCAAGCGAGAGAGAGAGGGGGGGTCATACGTAGGAAGAAGGGATATGCATATAGATATGTATATTAGTAGGTGAAATACATTATTACCCTCGTTGCTAACTTTTCCATCCAAACCTTGGATGGAATGTGTGTAATTGGCCAAGTAAACAACTTTTATATAGTTGAAGGGGCAAGTAAATGAAATTGATAGTTGAAGAGGGAAGTAAAAAAAATTTTGATGATTTAAGGGGCAAGTAGATATTTAACCCTTAATTAACCACCATATTTGATTATAATATGAACAAGTTTCTTTTGGTTTGAGGGTTGAAGCCAATTATAGTGGCTGGATTAGACGCTAAGCAAAATCTAATATTCATACTGGCTATCTTTTGCTTGCCCTTCAGAGTTGTGGAACTCACCAAAATTGACCAATTCTAGTTTGTACAGAAAATCAAAAACGAATGAAACGTAATTTCTCGTCTTTCTGCTGGTGAAGTTCCATAAAAGTCCATCTTTTGAAACAGGCAATGAACTCTTTTTGGGCTCGGGGATAGGACGCCCCTGTAGTGTGGAATCCGAGCCGTCGATGTGTTTTTAACGGTCCTGATTTCTTCTCAGCACTTTGCAAACTGAGCTATCCATTGCTAAGATGAAATCTAAGCCTTTGATTGCCGAGACCAACGGCTCGGATGCCGCACTAAAGGGTGGGGCGCCCTACAACGCACCCCCGTTTCCCTCTTTTTATTGGTGAAGTTCACAGAGAGAGAGAGAGAGAGAGAGAGAGAGAGAGAGAGCTTCCACGCCAATGTTTCCAACCAAAAAGGGAAGCAATTGAAACAGATTTGCGTTTTTAACTCATAACCTCGCAGGTACAATTGTTATATGCTTGTAGTACGTAATCTAACAAGAAAGGCCGATCAAAGATGGCATAAAACTATTTTATGAAAAATGTGCCTAGTCCCCAGATCCAGGTTTATCCAAGGAAGTTCATAATCACCAAATGCAGCACCAAATTGCAGAGAACAAAGTCCGCAAAAGCACGCTCTGGCGGCAAATCCTACAATTTGAGGGGCAATGTCAAACACAAGAAAGAAAATAGTATAATGGCAATAGATAAGAAAAAGCTTCGATCCTCTCCGTGGCTGTTGGTAGCACCTCAGCATAGTACACTGGAGGAAAAAGCATATCGAGAATTGCGATATCATTTTCAAATTTCAAATATCTACATACGGTCATATTAAGTACATGGAGAGGCCCAGGAGGGAATTTGAACCTTTTAACCTCTCATAAGAGCCTGTGGAGGGATGCCTTATGGCATAGAGGTCATTGACGTTTCAAGTTTGACTTGATAGGGCTTTTGTTGATGGATTCCGGTAGGGATGTCAGAGGCCGGTATAACTAGCTTATTCCTACAATTTCTATCTCAAGGATATGGGGACACAAAGAATATTTATATTTTATTGATCTATATCTTTCACTTTCCAGAATACTCTTCTACCTAATCTTAAAGGGATTTCATATGTACTATAGAAATGTTATTGTAAATTTCAAGCTTTGGTAGGTAAATGTCCAACTAACCATGCTGGACCTTTAGTCAAATAATGCATGCACACTCGCGCGAACGCAAAAGCTTCTTTTGAAAATATCCCAAACTATTTTTTTGAGAGCAAGCATAAAGAGTGCAAGCGTAAAACAAGAATTGAGAGCGCCGTGAGTACCACTGAAGGATTGTGACTAAGAGATAGACACAGATTTCATGCCCTAATCCAAGTGTCCAAATTCCAAAACAGGCATTTATACGGTTAAAAGAGCACATGTAACATAGTCATCTATCTATCTATCTATCTATCTATCTATCTATCTATACCCTATAGCAATGTAGTTAGTACCCTCAAAAGCCTCCAAACCCCAAATCCCAATTTTCTAGATTTTTCATTTTCTTAATTCCTTTAAATTATGAGAGATGGGGAGGAGGGTGAAAAATGTGGGGAAGTGGGGAGTGGCAGTTTGACAGAGTGAGTTACCATTACTCATTTTTCTTTCACACGTCTCATTTTATGGTTGCACATGTGACCTTCGCATATGAAAGAAGCAAGCAAACAAAAGGGAAAAGAAAAAAAACCGCTCCACTGATCCCAAGTTGAAATCAGACGTTCTTTCACCATTGATGGTTTCCATGATCTCTTTTCATAAGTTTTTGAGAAACAAATTCAATTCCATTTGTCGCAGGATTTTGTTCATGAACTTTTTGATACCAAGTTCGGGTCCATTTAACACTACAACATGTTCACTGAGCACATACCAATTGCTCAAAGGTTGGTTTCTATCTCAAAATTACCTACACATTCTACCTTTTTCCCTTACTAGCGTTGCGCCCGTTCAATGCGCAGCCCAACAAGTAAAAAAAAATTCAAATCACTATTTTTTGGTTCCCCGTGCATTGAATGGGCACAATGCTAGTGAAAGCTTAATTTCATGTTATCATGCGTCGCCTCTATTTGCAAGTCACCAAGAACATGAGAAGAGTAACATTAGAGGAGGGCTCCACACAAAGGAACCTTACCTTGAATTCCTTGTTTTCTTTGTTCACTTGGATACGGAGACAAACTGTTGCCAAAGGAAAAATCAATATGTATCTCCCTTAATATAACAGGAAAATTCTCCACACAAATCCAACACTAATTGTGCTTACCAGCAAGAACTGCTGTGCCGACACAAGAAAGAACTCCTGAAAGAAAAGAGTTGAATGGGAACGTTCCAACCATAGCCATGTAAACTACCTGTTCATCAGCAAAAAGAATATGTCAAGCACAGACTGTAAATTAAAACTTGCGCACAGGCAGACTAAAATTATGAAAATATCCCATCCTAACTGCAAGAACGAACAGTGGGAAAGGTAAAGGTGGCCTCGGTTAAAATTAACTATGTGGAAATAATGACCAGGTATTTAGGCTTCTTGAGCAAAAAGTATAAGCTACCTTGACTCATACGAGTTTTATCTTTTAATCACCCCAATAAGCTTTTCATTGCATTTCTTCAGTCTGCATACTAAAGATACCTTCTAAAATTCCATTATTAGCTTGAGTTCCATCATTTGATTATGATGACATTCCAAAGAAACCACAATAATTATATGCAAATTTTAGTTGGAGTGCCTAAAGTTCTTGACGAGGCCTAAAATATCAACAGTCCCGATTATCCAAACAGACCGGCTATGAAGCACGGATACTCTATTTTGGCCTCTGTATCACGTATCGTATGCGTATCGGATACAGATACGCTCCGGATATGTATCCGATACGTTGTTTTTAAAGTATCCAGCATTTTAATTTATTTTTTGATATTTGGATATGTTTCGGATACGCTAGGATACGTTTCGGATACGCGTGGGGGTAAATATGTTATTAGTTGAAATGTATGGGGTAAAATTGCAATTAGATCTGGTGCTGTGTTGTTTCGGATACGCGCAGGTTGGTGAAGTACAAGGGTAAACCAGCTACCCAATTTCTAGTCCATAGGGCTAATTCGTTTCCAGAGGATGCCACTTCGGAGTTTTACACGTCTTTGAAGCCCAAGTTTCCAGATTTTGGGCCTTGAGGGCAAGGCTTGTCTCAAGGGGGAAGCAAATGATACATGCCTTACTATTGGTTCTACCTCAAGTTTCCCTGGGGATGCATGACCAGATTATGAAGGCGGCAGGAGTCTTGCGCTTTCGCGAGAATATTAGTTGGTTCACTTAGTTAGTTGTAACAGTGCAAAGTTGTTCAGTTTGTTACAAGTAGTCGTAGCGGGGTTTGTAGTATAAATCTAGAGGGTTAGTGGATTTGAATCATCTTGTTAATTCTGTTGTAAAGCTAATTGGACGAGAGCTCCATTAGATTGTTTAGTGGACGAGAGTTCCACTAAGTACTTTTCACAAACACCTTGAATTCAATTCCATTTTCAACTTTCCCTTTCATTTCTCAACGGTCTTTTCTGCAATTCTACATTTCTCTTGTTCAGTACTTATCAAACAGTCAATTAGATCAATCTTGAAGAGCAACCATAATCGTACAAATTAAAACTACAGATCTTTAGGCTTAATTGTCAAATACGAAAGCAAATACATAATTATGTTACCTGAATCAGAGCAGTGAAGACTGCAAACATCACGTACAGATCGATGATCTGCAAGAAAACAGTTTGCTTATGGATCGACAGAAAGTTCTGTATCTATGCATAAATCTGTACACAGCTACATGTATATTCGTATATATGTGGATGTTGAGAGAGAGAGAGAGAGAGAGAGAGACCTTGAGGTTTGTGGGAGTGGCGACATAAGCAGAACGAAGCGACTGCAAAAGGGCTTGAGCATCGTTCGTCGTCGACGACTTTCCCATTTCTGACTTCCTGCGTCTTCTCTCTCGATCTCTCGGCTCGGCTGCGCAAAACCCTCACCAGCAGCAGCAAAGATAGTGAAACAAATGGCTAATTACAGGTACACCCCTGAGGTTTGGGAAATTAGTTTAATACGTTCTCCAAGCGAAAGCAACTTATTTTCCTTCTTTTAACTTCCGATTGTACCATACTACCATATATATATATACAATCTGGGTCAGGTCAGGACGACCTGGTATATGCTATATCCGAACTTTTGCTCTCAGCCGTTGGATCTCATCCAACAGCTCTGATAAAAGAGGAGAGTTCGCGGGTCAAAACGGTACCGGGTCCGGGTAATTTTACCTCGCGGGTCATAGGAGCCATTCCGGATCATCTCCTTTCATTTCACGCCTACTTTCAGACGAAGAGAGAGAGAGAGAGAGAGAGAGAGAGGCGATTCGCGAACTAGGAGGAAGACGAAATCAATGGAAGGGAAGAACAAATCGAAGGAGGAGAAGACGAAATCGACATCCCCAAGGTCTCTCTCTCTCTCTCTCTCTCATTTTTTGTTCGAATCAGTTACGATTTTTTGTGCGATTTTTTCACCATTTTTTTGTGCGATTTGGAACTCTCTCTTGAAACTAGGGTTCTGTTTGTGTGTTGATTTTGTGGAAGAAAGATGAAACTCTCTCTCCCTCTCCCTCTCCCTCTCCCTCTCTCTCTCTCTCTGTGTTTCGATTTGGATGGGTTAGGGTTTAGTTCGAAATTAAAAATTAGGGGTTTCGAAAAGCTTTTTCTGGTTCGAAATCGAACAAAGCTCCATGTTTTGTGTTGAAATTCCGTTCTGTATGGTATATTGTATATTTTTATACTCAATCTACAGTTTAGTTTTTTCGGTTGTAGAATTTTGTCTTGTTAAGTCAGTTTGTTCTCTGTCCAAGCCGTTTGTATAGGATTCTTTTTACAGCTTGCTTTGCCCTGATATTTGCACAACTTTAAAGTTAGAGGGCTATCTGAAAATAGAGCTCTCTGAAAAGGAATAACATTATGGACAGGATTGGAAATCTGCATAGTCTCCTCACTGTTTTCTTATGCATCATTTAAAATTTGCATTATCTTCATGAATGATAATGGCATAATCTCTTATTTGATTTCCTAAAAAGGTTTCAAATTTCAAGTTTTTTGGCATTGAATGACTGCAGAATTGGTTGAAATAATGGTAACTTATGAAGTATGAACAGCCTTGGACAGAGGATGGTATGATTTTAGGAGCGATTTGCATATATACTAGGCTTGAAATTTTGAATCTAAAATTGATCTGAAGGGTGCAACTTTGTTTTGTGAGTATTGAGAATAGGTCGTATGCTTAGTTTTGTTGGTGATTGAAACCAGGTCTTCTTTTGACATACGGCAAATTAAAGTAAGTTGGTGAATTGCCAATGCTGTTTGTTTGGTTCATGTCGCCAATGCTGTTTGTTTGGTTCATGTCGATTTTGATAGAGTAATCAGCTACAATGTAGTCTTTGGTATAATTTTGATGGAATGATTTGAATGTTTTAGACACTTATTGTGAATGTTTTTCGTTTTTCAGTAACATGCCAGAAGCCATTTACTTGCAACATTTGATGGGGGTTAACGGGTTAACGGGTGATCATGGATTCCAGTGTACATGAGCAGCCTGAGGGGGTGAAGAATTTGATGAACGTCGTGTTCAAGCGTGCGAGGATGGAAGGATTCGTCGTTTTCGATTACTACCCATTCTACTCCAAGCTTAGGGTAGACGATGATGATTATGTGTAGTGATTTGTATCTTTAAGAAGTTGATGGTTCAAATGTAATCGAAACGGCATGAATCGTTTTGTTATGTGATAGCCACTTGTTGCTTCGATTTATGCTTTATGCTACCTTGTAACTTAAGCATTTGCTTCCAAAGTTGTAATCGAAACGGCATGAATCGTTTGAGAATTTGGTTTAAGAACATGTTTTGGACGTTGAATACATCCATGCCCAATTATTCCAGAGATTAAGACCCCCTTGTTTTCTGCAACTATTCTAGCCACTCCCTAAACGTTTTTTTCAAAATAAAAATGGAACTATAACATTCATTTATGTTGGTATATTCCAGTTGCATGTCAATCACTTGGCATATGGTAGGATTCACTTGGCATATAAAAGGATCCAATTTGGATGTGGCTACATAATGGCAAGCTTCTACCTGCATATCAATCACTTTTGCATAATTTGTTACTATCTCCATTTGCCGTAATTTAGGACAGGTAGATGAGATACACTGGTGATGAGATTTGTGGAACTGAACAAACCATGCCTATAAGCACATCAATATCTTCCCAAGTTCTTAAACCAAAACCATAATCACATCAATATACCAAAGTACAAATTCCTATTTAGTTTCTTCATTCGCCAAGTAGATTGAGTTGATTCCATCACAACTCAATGTACTTGATTCCATCACAAACCAAAAGGGATATTGATGTACTTGTGGTTTAAGAACATGAGTTGTTTCTCCTATTTCTCCGTTGAACCTCGTATGCTGGATCACCAATGAGAACTAAGTTCTGATGTTGGGAACTAGCCTTCTCTAAACAAATACAAATCAATCCTCATTGCATCAAACTCAATTCGATTCCCATTGAAGAGATTGGAACACCAAGAAATGCCTCATCATTCATCAAAATGCATATTGTTGATCATACATTAGCCCCTAGGAATACATTCACAACTTCCAGACTACAAAAAATACAGTCAAAAGATCAAATTACAAGGGATGTGAAAAGCTACTGTATGTGCTACAATAGAACTTCCTAAAGCTAGTCACAAAACCAAATTACAGTAAGTTCATAACACAAGTTCGGGCAAAATCTGGCATTTCCTTTGGACGCAAGCACTCGAATCACGCATGGCGGTCTACTCGTCACTTTCCTTTGGTTCATCTTCATCCAAAACAAATTCCTCATACAATTCCTTAAGAGCAATCACCATGGTAGTTATCAGTGGTCCCATAATCGCTTCATGCGCAATCAGCCCCAACACCACCATTAATCACTTCATTAGTCTGAATTAAATACTACATGCCAGACAAATGAAGACTCCTTTCACTACAGATGAAAATTACAAGCCATATATGAACATGATTCATCCCAGCTGGGATGAACTGGATTTGAAAGCCATATATGATTCATTTGAATTAAATACTACATGCCATATATGGTTTCTCCAGATACTTTTTTTTTCTTTTCTTTTCTCATTAGGCATAAACACAGTGACGGGAAATGACTTCCAAATGCCCAGTGGAGTCTTGAACTGAATTTTGCGGCTCACTAGATCCAAAACAGACCAGGTATAGATAATTCGAGGCCTAAAGTGATATACATCCTGAGAATTCAATCATTTGAATAGTCTACGAATTTAGTTTCAACACAACAAACAGTCTCCTAATCTGAGTTTTCAGTAAACAGATGAGGACATCTACGAAAAGGTATTTGTTGAGGAAATTCAATTCAAGCAATAGCACATTAACTCGGAAAGTTCAAAGAAATCTAAACCTCTAACCTCTAAAATCTATTCTTGAAATGATGAACAATTCTAGGCCAGCTAAATGAAACTTTGATGACACATGCTAAATTCATATATTTTTAAACCCCAGATATACAACTTCTGAATATGCTGGATGAGCAAAGCACTTTGCCCCAATTGTGTGGGTTTGAGTAAATATTTACATCTTAAGCATTAAGAGTGTTTTCAGAACCCCATATTTTCTATCTCACCTCGACTGTAAAAATCGATAGCAAGAAAATCCATATTTCGGTAAAAATAAATGCTTCACAAAAACCGCCATAACCAAAATCAGCGAGAAAAAACTATCAATCTGCATTAGCCTAAAACATGTAAAAATCAAGATTTAGGTTTCACAATTTACTACCCCAATACGGAGTGAGGTTTACAAGGCTATATTCATGGCAGAGAGAAGAACACAATGAAAGGAAAACGTCACAGAGAGACAAATTCGAACCAGAAAAACGAGTTCGAAACCCTGGTATAGTTCAAGTTTGAAACCCTAGATCTGCTCGAACCAGAAAAACGAGATAGAGAGACAAATTCGAACCTGGGAATGTCGATATCTTCTTCTTCTACCTCGATTTGTCGTTCGATCGTCTCCAACTGCCCTTCTTCTTCGTGAATCGCCCCAATCGCCTCTCTCTCTCTCTCTGCGTTCCAGTCCTTTGAGGAACAAATGACCCGGTTTGGTGTGTTATGACCCGAGAGACCCGCGATGTTAAATTACCCGGACCTGGTACCTTTTTGACCCGCGAAACTCCTCTTTTATCAGAGCCGTTGGATCTGATGAGATCCAACGACTGAGAACAAAAGTTCGGATATAGCATAAATCAGGTCGTCCTGACCTGATCCGGATTGTATATATATATATATATACACAAATGATCTCCTAAGGGATCCCTCATTAAAAATTTGGTGCGGACCTCACCTTTCCGGATCAAATTTTGACGATCCGAAACGCTCAATGTTTTTAAAATGCGTTTTTAAGGGCCTACGTGAAGATTCGTAAAAAAAAAATATCCGGAAGGGCTTGATCCAAACAGTTTTCGATAAAACTGTACATATAAAGTTGAAAAAAGGCTAGGTCCGCACCAAATTTTTAATGAGGGATCCCTTAAGAGATCGGGACTGTATATATATATATATATATATATATATATATATATATATTTTTTTTTTTTCTTCTTCAAACGATCGTGGGTTCGCGAGGAGTTGGTGACTTAAACAATGAAAAAAATATTCGATGTTTCTCCATAGATTCATTGATAGGCAAGGGTATAACCAGATGAGTTACAAGACTTGTCTAACTAAAGTAAATCTCAAAAGTTTTGGGGCCATAATAGTTGCTCGTTCCAGTATAAAAACAAAAAACTATTTTGCTCGTTTGAGTGAAAGCTCAATTAAAATTCCAAAAGGAGCTCAAATACAATGAAGTTTTAGGCATAGTTTTCCAAAAGATTTTAGCAACTCAGTTGCTAAAATCATCATAATTTTAGCAAATGAGTTTAGAAGGTGCTAAAATCATGGTATTTCAAATAAAAAAAATTAAGTGTTTTCGTGTATTATTTTTTGAATTTTTTACACCGAATTAAAGTACATGAGGAGTACTTTACTTTGGTACAAAAAAATTGAAAAATGATACACGGAACCACTTCATTTTTTTATTTCAAAAAATTGATTTTAGCACCTGTTGAACTCATTTGCTAAAATCATGGTTGATTTTAGTAACTGGGTTGCTAAAATCTTTTGGAAAATTATGCCTTGGTCCATATTATTTTAAAATAGTACACCTCAATTTTAAAATTCGATTACAACAATTGAAACTAGGAAAAAGAATTTTTGGTATCACCAATGGACTATTCCAACTTATTTACTTCGAATCAACTCCATTAATTGGGTGCGTTTGCACAAATTCACATAGAACAGGAGAGTGTAGATGTAACAAAATGAACCAAATAGAAGGTGTAAACACACATGACCCAAAGCACAAGGATATAAGAGCATCTCCAGCCCTGACTCTCTTTTTTTCTCTCAAATTTGAGTAAAAAATTGAGTAAAAGCTTGATTTGGTATGGTGCACTCCAATCACAAACCTATTTTTTACCCATATTTTGCTTTTAAAAAAATTCATAAACCTTTTATACTTTCCCCGCGTCTTCTTCGACCATTCTTCTCCTTCGACGCACCCACCTCTCTGTCTCGTAAACCCTAGATCTAGATTTTACACTCAACTCCTCCAGCATCAACTAGTAGCAGCAACACGACGGGCGACCAACACCGCCACCAACGTCGACCAGCAGTAAGAACCAACACCACCGTCGTTGACCACTAGCAAGAACCGTTGCTGCCTACCACCAAAAAGTAGCTGTTGGAAATTTGGTTCAAGGCTTGGTCTCCCACTATTTGGGTAAAAATCTAAGTAAAACTCAATTTGATATAAGTTTGGTTCAAAGACTAGAGAGGAATTTTGGGTGTTTTTCCTTAAATTTCAAATTTGGTTTTGAGTCTGAGTAAAGGCTGGACTTGTTCTAAGGCTTAGTTTGGGTGACAGTAATCTCAAGGGGGAGTGGGAATGCGATGCATTCTACTCATGATTCCAATGTTTTGAATTGACAAGAATGGGTAGGGATGGCAATCTCACCAGAACTGATGGGTAACCGAACCGTAACTATTTTTTTTACCCGAACCACAACCGAAATATTCCTTGCGGGTATGAGTATGGTATAGGATATGGGATAACCGAACGGGTTCTATTCGATTATGGTTTGAGCTGATAACCAAACTGATATATATATATGTGTGTGTGTGTGTGTGTGTGTGTGTTAATTACATTTATATCTTGATGCAATACAACCCATTGACCATTCAAAGTACAATACACTCCATTCTTTTTTTTTCTCCGGAAAGTACGCCATTAGTCCATTACCCCCAGTTTTTTACCCCAAAAAACAAAAGCATATTCTCTCTCTCTCGCTCTAGATATGAAAAACCCATCTCTACCTAGCTACCCATCTCACGTCCTCCGCCGCATCCCCGCACATCCTCCCAGTCCCAGAGATGTAAACTCGCCAGTCGTCACTCGTGCACCTCCCCCTCCATCTCTTCGATGTTGCGTGGATTTTCCATATATACTACTACAAATTTGTAGAGAGAGAAGGAAGTGACGGAAGCCACGGCGACTCGTGAAGGAGGAGAAGCGGCTCTTCGATCGTAATAGCAATCATCTTAATCGGTAAAAAAATGCCTTGTTTTTGTTTGCTTTACAGATCTAAAACATTTGTTGCTAATTGATGTTGTTTTATGAGCTTTGTATGTTTAGTTTGTGAGATTATTCGGGTACCCATTCGGTTCAGGGAATACTCAACCCCATTCGGTTCGGTTGTGGTTTCATTTTCCTTAACCCGCTCGGGTTTTGGTTTGGTTATGGGTACCCATTCAGTTTTGGGGATTGGGTTCAGTTATGGCGATACCCGAACCGATCCGCCCCATTGCCATCCCTAGGAACGAGAATGTGATGCCGGGCTTTTTTTTTATTCCAACGTTTGGCAGAGACACGAATAGGAATATGATTCTTGATGACATATTCAACTAGGAATCAAATTCCCAAACTGAGTGGAAATCTGATCCTCCTTACCCAATCGGAATCTCATAGTCCTAGCTCATTCATTAAGAAAAGGAAAATGTTGACTTTAATAAAATTTCAAAATAATTGTTTCTCGCGTAAGATTACCGAATTAATTCAAACACCGAAAATGCAATTCCTCGAGGTATTATATTCTTAGGAATTTGATTCCCAATAATCATATTCCTATTCCTACTCAGGATTCTGGTCGTCCAAACACAACCTAAGTGAAGTTTGCGCTATAATTTTGCACTAGATTTTCAGTATTTTATCTCAATATAAAGCACCAATATTGATCACACAAAATTATTTTTTCTAAAAATTTCAACATTTTCTCATATTATAACAATAAATTTAGGTACAATAGACACACAAAAAAATCATGTAGAAAATGTCAATATTGAAAAATATTTGTAGCCAATGATATTTGACGATTGACAAGCTCTTCTTTTAAAAAAGAAATAGAAGGGGGAAAAACTTCTTTAAAATGATTTATCGAACAGTTATCAAGTCTAGTCTCATAATATCGGGCCGGTGCCCAGGACATTAATTCGGGTTTTGGGCAATAATCCTGGAAAAGCCGAAAGTAAAAACAAGTTTATTAAAAAGAGTTAAAATTATCGTGTGTGTTTTTTCGTCTTTTTCCTTATTTGTTCTCAGTCTAATGGGTTGTCAATAAAACCTTTTTCTGAATCTTTTTGTTTTGTTTTTTTTTTGTTTTTTCACTTTTTGCTTCTTTCGTCAAATAATTTAGTCTTTGTTTATGGAAATTAGAGGAGCAGATTAAACAAATCGATCACTTCAAGGAAGATTAGGAAACAACTTTCTTTAGTGCACTTTTTAAAAAATATATATATAATGGTTATATGATTCAATTCTTCCTTTAATCTTTTTCAATTGCCGCATTCATGATGAACCAGAAAAGTAAATCTTTTACACCAAAAAAGTAATTTCAAGAGCAAAAGATATCACCAGGAAAGTTGAATTTTTGGAGAAACCAAACAGGGCCTTAATTTTTCATATTGTTTCTGCTTTCATTCTTTTACACCGGAAAAGTAATTTCAAATCCTGGGGAAAAGTTGAATTTTTGGAGAAACCAAACAGGGCCTTATTTTTACATATTGTTTCCACTTGAAATCTCTATCAGAAACCAGGCAGTTCGGCAAGTTCAATTGAAGCTCCTCACTAACCCTTCAAGGAAGGGTGAAACGAGTCCAGGAAAGGGTAAATGCTCGTTCAATTCTGATTATCGATGTTCAGAATTGACGAGTAGGGTCCATGTGAAGTGAAACACTGATTCCCTTCGCAATGGAAAGACATGCTATACTTGCACTTATTCATGATCCATAGCTGAAAATAGGGTTGGATTCCACTCCATCAAATTTAATGCTCCACTAGAAGCCCTAGAAGCCCTTTTGGGGCGTTTTTCCAGATTAAAAAAATTAAAAATTTAATGCTCCAATAATGTTAAAAAAAGGTGAGAAATGAATTGCTTAACCCCATATTGGGAAAGAAAAACCCAGTTGATAAAAATCATAAACCTGACAGGCTGACATTACATAAACCTTTTAGAAGCTACGAACGAGACAGAAACCAGTTGACCAAATCACATTCCCAGAAAATGTACTATCACCACAGGAGCCGAATTAATTGGCTTCAAAATGGTGACAAAAATACTTCATTCTTTCATGCCACTTGTGAACGCCCCTCCGGAGATTCGATTCGGAGTCGCCTCCCGGGTTTTAGCGGATTGTCCCCGAGGAACCGAACTCGATTGACTCGTGCCTCATTCAATGGATAAGGATTACTAGCCCGTCATCACCATACTATCTTAGGTTCGGGAGCTCAGTTAAGAGAGGGGAAGGATTTTACGGCATCCCCTCGCCCGGTTCGAAGACCGATCTCTACTTGACTTTTGTGGGATTACGTGAAATGGATGCAATTCAACCATGAGCAAACACGGGGAATAAGGGATGGGAAGCCAAATAATGATAACAAACATAACAACAAGCTACAATGTATGCATGTGAGATGCAGACTACATGAGTGAAGATGATGGCGAAAAAATGTAAACTATGAATGATAATAAACAACAAGAGGACAACATTAGTACATGTTAAACAGAGACTGAAAACTGGAAATGATATGAACAATTCACAAAACAAACTAAACCAATCTGATCCACTGATGGAGGTTTGAGCGTTCAAACTCCTGCTCACTCACACATGCTTCTGATGATTCTGGTTTGATGAAAACATGATTTGATCTTTTTTACTTACTCAGAAACAATACTGGAATGATTGAAGAATCACATAGCCATGTATGCATGATTTAAAACCCATTTATAATCCAAATGAGATGAATAATATAGAAGGAATGAAGACTCAACATTAAAAGACAGTATTTCAGAGTATTCAATGCTCAGAAACCAAGCTTGGATAAGAATAAAATTTGATGGACCAGAAGACAGTTTGAGTGCTCAAAGGGATGCATTGAGCGGTCAGACCATCTATTGGATTTGAGTGCTTCCGTTCCATTTTGCCCTCATTTGGACTAGGGGTGTAACTGGTTCGGTTCGGTCCGGTTCATGGCCATATTTGGGTGAACCGGGGAAACTCGGTTCGGGAGAACCATAGAACCGAAACCGGTTTTTTAGAGCTCGGTTCGGTTCGGCCGGTTCGGGCCAGTTCCGAGGTCGGTTCGGTTCGTGGAGGGGGGAGGGGAGAGAAGAGATTGTCGATTACACACACGCATATACAACATCAGTTCAGAAAAAAAATCGAAAAACATACAAACATATATACAATGATACACGAATCGATCTACATGTATCTCCAGATTTTCCAACAGCACGACAAAACATATCAGATCTACATGTATCTATAGACGAACAAAATCGGAAAAACATATATACACATCAGATCTACTAATCGATCGAAATATACATACACGAATCGATCTCATCTCGGCTTGTCATGATTGCCACCACTGTGAACACCCCGCGGAGCGCGATATGTCCACGAAAACGGTTTTGACTTAGAAAATGATTTGATCGGTTGAATAGAGTCGCCACTCGGATTTGAGGACCTTACCCGAGAAACCATTGAAAAATGACTCTTTTGCCCTTGGGATAGAAAATATATTACCGGTCTTCAAAATGAAATTTCTCGGGTCCGGGAGCTAGGTTACGCGAGGGGAAGGAATTTAAAGCACACCTCACGCCCGGCATATTTACCGGTCTTTACTATGTGTTTGAAAAGATTTTGAAAACATTGTTTGAACGGACTTCCAATACAGGTTTATGCGAAAGCACTACAAATACATTGACATGAAAAATGAGATATGCATGGATACTTGTGCAAAACGTAATGAATGAATACTTTATACACATAAGATGCTAAAATTATACTAAATTGCCTCCGAAATGCCTCAGAATGTCCCAAAAACTGATCATAAATGACCATCATAGCACACCTGGATAAGATCCAGGCGCCTGGAAAGGGTCAATCCAGGCGCCTGGATTGGATCCAGGCTCCTGGAAGGAGCCAATCCAGGCGCCTGGACTGCCATCCAGACAGAAACTCTAAAATCCCATTTTTGACAGAAATCAACAAATGCAATGCTATGATCAACTCACATATATTCTGGAAAATATTTTGACATGACCATAACAAGCTTGGCACCCCTTATTTAATCCAAACATGATGAGACGATGCTAAAGTATAATGTCAAAGCAATGACAAAGCTCATTCTAGACACCTAAAACAGAGGGACACTCATGTAATATAGAAAATGTTGTTTTAACACTCTTAAAACTAAGTGGTCAGTATCTACAAGTAATATATAAGTTCATGTGGATGCTTATCCCTAATGTAATCCTCTTTTAAAGCATGATTGCAAGGTCAAAACATTTTAAATGAACATCTATGTGAGGATCAAAAATGTGAAATGCAAGGAACTATTGACCAAGGCATGCAAATGGTGTACCAAAGTTGGATTAAAATGCAAAAAGAAACAGAAAACATGATGAAGGGAATGGAATCCAGGCGCCTGCATGGAGTGAATCCAGGCGCCTGGACTCAATGCAGGCGCCTGGAATGTGATGATCCAGGCGCCTTGATTGAGTACTGATGCACAAAATATATTTTTCTCTTGATGATTCTCGATCCTCTCTCAAACCCTCTACTGGTATAGAAGACCAATGAGAGCTTGATTGAGTCCCTCAGGGCCTTTTTGAACACTTTTGGTAGAAAATCTACCTCTTTTGACTTGATCAAGAACTTGAAATGGTTTTTGGAATGAGTCTTGTGAGAATGTGGCTTGTGGTTCTTTGAGTTTACTGAACTAAAGGATAGTTTATGAAAACTTTGATGGAATTCAGTTGATGGAGGTGAGTAGATGATGGATTATTGAAGCAAAGAGATGATTTTTGGAGTGGAAATGGGTTTTGAGGTGTGATGAAGAGAGAGTTGAAGTTTCTAGAGGAGTTTTGACTGAGTAACAGTGGAGTAAGAGAGTGGTTTTTTCAGCCCCCTGAAATGAAGGAGAAGAGGTGCTTAAATAAGCAATCAAGGGTTCATAAAGAGCCACTTGAACCTTTCAAAAAGGTAAGGGGTCATCTAGGGGTTATGGGATAGGTGCAATGACCTCCCCCACACTCCCTCTAACTGAACTCTGCAAGAAAATCCTCCAAGATATCATTCCCGCCCACTAGCAACTTAAAACACACTCAACCTGGACTGATATCCAGGCGCCTGGATTGTGTAATTCCAGGCGCCTGGATTGAATCTAGGCACCTGGACTATGGAAGCCTGGATTTGTCCAATTCAGGTGCCTAAAAGTGTAATCCAGGTGCATGTGTTGTGAAGTTTTGGGAAATTCTAGGATTTCAAGGGATATTTTGGTAATCTCATGGGAGGTTATTGGTGGGGTTTTTTCAAGTTTTTGATCAAACCTTGTGTGTCCTCTTTAGGTATTTTCATCATCGGGGAAGTTTCGGAATTTCGAGGGTCCGGATTGGGGTGTCTACAACCACGTTGATAGTCCAACACCACGGCAGCTCCGAGCTCCGATCTCGATTTCAGAGAGAGAGAGAGAAAGAGGGGAGAGAAGGGGGGAAGAGAGAGAGAAAGAGGTGTGTGTCGCCACCGCACATTTTTGAGAGGTAGAGAAGACTGAATAATTTTTTAGGACTTTGTGGGCTGGGACTTTAAGAATTTGTAATAAGTAATAAGTAATATTAATTGCTAGGTAAAATGTCAAGGCTTGGATAGCCTAGTTGGTAAGTGCAATCACTTCCGTGGGAATGGGTGGGGTTTGATTCCCCAACACTCATTTTTTCGAGTAATAATAAAAGTATATATATTATTTTAAATATATATATAGAAACCCCGAACCGGGGTTAAAATTTCAAAAACCGAGAACCGAACCGGTTCTCAAATTTTATTAAGTTCAGGAACCAAACAGAACCGGTAAAAGAAAAAAATCGAAAAAAAAACCCGGTTCGATCCAGTTCTCCAGTTCGGTTCGGTTCCACCGGTTTCTTTGTTCAGCCCTAATTTGGACCATAAACAAGTTCAACATGACATATGATGATGCATAGGAGATTAAAACTTCACAAGCATGAATAAAATAAACTTGAGGTGTCCACATAAGTAAGGAATGAGTATTGGGCCATGCATAAGCATGATTCGAGTGAGAGGGAGAGAGGATCAGGTTGGCTTAGCCAAACAACAACAACACACACACACACACTGCATTGGACCAGAAACTGAACACAGACTAAATAAATAAAAGCAAATATGGACCACAACAGTGTTTAAGTGCTCAGAGAGAGATGCCTGAGCGCGTAAGCACCATTTCAGGGGGTCATGGATTTTTGTAACTTCTGACCACTTTTTGATGTTGGTATAAACTGAAATCATCTCATCATTGTTTAAAAGTATGTAATACTTTCTAGTCATTTCACAAAACAACATCAACATTTGTTTAATGATAACCAACATCATTCTTATGGCTATTTGGGGTCTTTGATCAATGATCAAGAACAAGATAAAAAGATTTAAGAGAATATAGACCCAACAAAAGCCATGAGAAAGAGGATACTAACATCAATCATGATCAGAAACTACAAAACATTGAGATGAGCTTGAACAGTTTGAGCGCTTAATGTACAGACATTGAGCGCTCAAACTATCTGGAGCTGAGATTTTTGAAATCAATTGTCTTGGTATCTAAGACCTTGTGAGCTCATAGAAGGTATGTGGAACATCCATGAACTCACTGGTCTCCCTCAGGAGCACCAACCCGTAACTTTCACATGGATTTCTACCTTTTGGCTTTGATTTAAGCTTGAACTTGGGTGATTGATGAATGGATGTGTGTTGGGTGGGTTTATAGGTAGATGTAGGTAGTTTGGGGCAGAATATGAGGAATGTGGGTTGGCTTAAGTTGATTTTGAGTGGATGATGGTGTATTCTAGTGAGAGGATTTGAATATCAAGTGGGTTTGATTGTTTTTTGGGTGATTGAGCTTCAATGGATGGATCACCTGGGTTGAGAGTTGCTGAAAATGAAATTTTCTAAGAGAGAGTGATGGATCAGAGTATGATGGAGTTTGTAACCCCTGTAATAAAGGTGAGGGGGTGGGTTTTATGGAGGAGAAATGGGGGAAAGTGGATTTGATTGAACAAGAGGGCCTAGCAAGATAATTTAGGCCCTCCCTGGGGTTTATTGTATGCATGCGAGCAACAAAAAACCGGCTGAGTGCATGCCATGCAGTCAGAATCTCATCATTAGATACCCTGCCAGCAACAAACTGGATAGGGTTTGAGCGCTCAAACAGGGGGCTTGAGCGCTCAAACCCCTTTGAGCTCAGGGGTTGATTTTGGGTTGTTTTGATATTTTGAGGGGTATTTTGGTCGTTTGGGTTGGTTTATGTTATTTAGAAATGGTTTAGGGTGGTTCATGGCGGTTTGGGGCAAGTTCAAGCCTTGTTCTTAGCCTCGAGGTATGCAGGGTTGGTTTTCTCATCATCGGGAGTGCTTGGCAAGTATCCCGGGTCAAAATCGGGGTGTCTACACCACTGTCATCCAGAGAAGACAATGTAATCAACTCCTCACCCTCAAGGATGAATCTTGAACTTGGCTCAACTCAAACCAGGATATCAACCATCACATGGGTAATTTCTTTCACAATCTCTTTCACTCCAGCGGTACTCGCAATATGGATGACGCCCTCTCTGTTGTTGACCAGGTTATAACACCTTCTATGAACGTCTCCCTTATCTCACCTGTCTCTGATGAGGAAATAAAATCTACTGTCATCCAACTTGAAGCCCTTAGGACAGATGGATGTCCTGGCTTCTTCTATCAGAATTACTGGGAAACTATTGGCACCTCTACCTTTTTGGCAATCAAACATTTTTTCTCCTCAGGTTTCATCCTTAAAGAAATTAACATCACAAACCTTGTTATCATTCCAAAAACCCTTGCCCTAGAATCCCTCACCCAATTCCGCCCAATATCCCTTTGTAACCTTAGCCTTAAAATCATCACCAAAATTCTTTCTAACAGACTCAAACCCCTCCTTGGAACTTTTATCTCCCCTTAACAATCAGCCTTTATCCCTGGACGCCTCATCCAAGATAGTATCATTTGCCTTTGAGGCATTTCACCGGATGAAAATCAACAGAAGAGGGAACAAAGTAAACCTTGTAGTCAATCTGGACTTCAACAAGGCTTTTGATAGAGTGGAATGGGATTTCCTAGACGCTGTTTTCAGGAGAATGGGTTTTCACGAGGTCTGGATTCATTGGGTCATGTAGTGTGTTACAACCGTCAAATTCTCCATTTTTGCTAATGGTGAAAAGAGAGCCTCAGTCATCCCCTCTAGAGGCCTCCGTCAAGGAGACCCCCTTTCTCCTTACCTTTTCTTGCTTGTCATTGATGTTCTCTCCAAGCTTCTGAACAAGGCCATTGAAGAGAATAGACTCTCAGGTATCAAGCTTAACTTCCTGTCCTACTCTCTCTCATCTCTTCTTTGCCGATAATGCAGTACTTTTTCTTAATGCAAACAAAGAGGAATGTGCCCAAGTTCTGAAAATTTTGGAGATTTACAATAATGCCTCTGGGCAATTAGTGAATTTCTCCAAATCTGGGATTAGCTTCTCTTCTAATGCCACTGATGGGATTAAATCCGACATTTGTATTCTTATCGGTATGCCTCAACTGAGTAGGAATGCCAAATATTTGGGCCTTCCAGTTTTCTGGGGCAATGCTAAAGCAGAAGCCTACAACTTCCTTCTAGAACAAACTCTCCATAAACTCCAAGGCTGGAAACAATTTCAACTCAACCAAGCTGGCAAGGAAATCATGATCAAACATGTTGTCCAAGCTATTCCAGCCTATGCTATGTCCTGTTTTTCCCTCCCTCATAAATTTTGTGACAAGCTAAACTCATACATTTCTAATTTCTGCTGGGGTGGAAATCCTGAAAAGTATAGCATCCATTGGACCTCTTGGGACAGGGCTACTCAACCCAAGATTAAGGGGGGGCCTGGGCTTTAGAAATTTCAAAGCCTTTAACTTGGCAATGTTGGCCAAGCAGGACTGGAGGCTTATCATCAATCCACACTCCTATTGGGGAAAAATAATGAAGGGGCTTTATTTTCCCCATTCAAATTTTCTCAGCGCTTCAAAGGGAAGAAGACCATCTTGGGTTTGGTCTAGTCTAATCCAAGGCAGGGATATCTTATCTTAAGGCATTCGTTGGCAAGTTGCAAATGGATCTAATATCAAATTCTGGCAGGATAGATGGATTCCCAAGGCTAAGGATTTCAAAATTCACTCGGCTAGACCACTTGATAGCTCAATAGAATTCGTTCATGAGGTTATTGATCCCATATCCAAGACTTGGAATGAGAAGGATATTTGTGCTATTGTTCCCAAGGACACTGCTGACCAAATCCTAAGCAGTCCCCTCTCCCATCTTGGTAAGGAGGACTCCTTAGTTTGGCATTTTAATCCCAAGGGCATCTACTCTGTCAAATCTGGATACCACCTAGCCCCTAACACCCCCCCTAGCTCAGAACTAAAGCTTCCTCTTCCTTCTAACCACCCAAGAGCTTCTAGAAATTCATTTGGAACCTCACCATCCCTCCAAAGTTGAAGCATATCTGGTGGAAGGCTTGTTGCAACTTGGTAGCTACCAAGGAGAACCTCCCCAAGCGCAAATGTAACCCTTCTCCAATCTGCCTTATCTGCCTCAAAGAGCCTGAAACCACTAAACATCTTTTCTTTCACTACCTTTGGACCAAAGCAGCCTGGTTTGGCAGTAATTTAAGTTACAAAGTGGATCATCTTGGTATCTCATCTATCATGAAGTGGTCCATTTTTTTAATGGATCGCTCGAATTTAGCAAAAGATTGCAATTTCTTACTGAGTAGATGTGTTTGTCTGGCCTTGCACATTTGGAAAACCAGGAACGATTGGGTCTTCAACTCCAACCCAGTCAGTCCTAAGTCAGAAATGGACAAAGCTAACTTCACTTGGCATGAGTTTCTCAACAGTTTATCTCGCTAGAGGGTCCAAGACCTGAGTGAGGAACCTGGTACTACTAACCAGTCCTGGCTCCCACCTCATGAAGGTCTGATGAAAGTTACCTGTGATGTGGCTACTTTGAAGGGAAGCACCAAAACTGCCATTGCAGCAGTTTTTAGGGACCACTACGACAAAATTTGTGATGGACGCTCTCTCCTTGTCCATACATCTTCTGTCCTGCAAGGAGAATCTATGGCTATCCGTTTGGCGGGGTCTCTCTTATAAGCCAACAATATCTCTAAGGACTTGATTGAAAGTGATAACAAGATGGCTATCAAACTCTGCTCTACTGAGAACGTCCCTCCTTGGAGCTGTGCAACTATCATAGTAGACATTCGTGCTCTTGTTCCTTCAATTCTTTGCTCTTTCTCTTGGATTCCTAGAAATTGTAATAGGGTTGCACACTGGGTGGCTACCAATTGTCTTAAAGGAGCCATTCCACCTGATTGGGTATTTAATCCCCCCCCCCCCCCCCCCCCCCCCCCCAATGCTTTCTAGCCTTTGTAATTCAGACGCCTCTGTTGTGGAAGTCTCTTAATGAAATTTTCCTTCGTTCCAAAAAAAAAATTCCCAAACCATTGTCCATGTCAAAAGCAAAAGATCTATACTCAAACTTCGTCGACTTACGAAACGGCCTAATCATGCCAGATGTTTTTTCCCTAATTTTCATGTGTTGTAATGATAGAGCATTTGAGTTGTACCAAACGCTATGATACCCTTAGTCTTCTTCATTTCACACAACAAATGAACAAACGATACCAAAGGACCCCCAAACCTTCATGAGGCATATCAACTGTTTCTTCGTAACATTTGGCAATGTGGTTGAATTACTTCCTAGTCATGACTCATGGCGCTTCTTTGAAGTAGACTGCTTTGCAAGGTACCTACATGATAATGCACAGTTTTGACCCTTGAGAACTTAATTTCAGGAGCTTTAAGGATTAAAAAAACAAATCAGTACCTCACGTCAAGTACTTAGATTCATAAGAGAAGAAAGAAATCGGGACTATTCGATGCCACTGGATAAGCATATCAACTCAAATCCGGCTACACTGGCACAACCAAATAATAATGCAATATTTTTATTCAATTCACTCTGCTTCATCTAGTTTGATGACCATGCAAATATTTATATTTGATATAGAATCACCAAATCATTAATGGCCAGCATTTTTCTCTTGCCATATTGCACCATTTCCATCAAAAGAGTGTGTCAGCCACGGATTTGGAAATCACCAATGAAATGCAAATATCATGGTTAAGGGATAAAAACTCTTCCACCATCCACTCCGAGTAAGAAGGTGCTCAACTGATTCCACAGCTTCCTTGCACATAGATCATGCTTGCTTTGCGAATTAGAAAAATACTGATAGTTTCTCTGGTATGAGGTGGTGAACAGTTATCCAAATATGGAATTTGCATAATAAGTGGCTTCATCTAGAAAAAAGAGCCCTGTATATCACTTACTTGCCAGTATAGAAGCCTGCAGAATACCAAGCACTAAAAACATCAGTAAGATCTCTTTCACCACGTATGGGACTTTGTTCCACTTGTCCGTCATGGTTCTCATCTGCTTTCTCTACAATCCACGTAAAAGAAAGAGAATATAATACAAATAGGTGAAATTAGATGCATCCTTAATAAGCAAGACAGATGTCCGTATTATTATTCTAGAGTTTTCTATGTTTTCATCTCCTAAACTATCCCAATATTTTCTCTGTGGTCCTTAAACTACTAAAAGCCCTTATGTCGTCCCTCAGCTATGTCTTTGCAACCTATTGAGTCCAATTGATAACGGAAACAAACTTTTTGGACGGAAAAGTTAGCACGTGACCATCACATGTGAATTCCCCAAACATGAGGGGCTCAAGCGCTATTTCATGCCAAAGATATCTCTCCCCTATTCTAGTACTCATATCATCACTAACAGGAACCTATTTTCCCCTCTTTGCAGACCCAAGCAACTCACTCCTCCTCTATTCCCACTTAATGCATAATGATATATGATATATTACATAATACACCCATATAAAGACATAGATCCACACACACACACACACACACAGAGGTGACGTATCATATATTTTTTTCGATAAGCTGAAAAATCTTAACCAACAATTGGTGTTATATCAGCAACAGCCACTGTCCCTGCCGCCACCGTCTGCCGTTATGAAAGATAATAATGGTGGGGTCGATAGAGGCGAGGATCGAGTTCGGGTGGCCCAATCCTACGTCCAACTCCTCGACATCTAGAACATAAGAGAAATGCTTTGTAAGCCCATCTCCATCATGATCGTCCAGCCCTTGGATGGCCAGCGTCGCCCCTTTGTCACCGCCAGTAGCTACACTCAGTCACTCATTTGTATGAAATCTTCCCTTCCACACCCACAATAGCATGCTGTTTCTTCATGTTTATTTTTGTGTTAGTCAACCTAGCCACCGTTGCTCTCATTACTTCAAGGAAATTGTGATTTTTGCACTAGAACCGAAAAATCATCGGGGAACTGAACGGGATTGGTACCAGAGATTGGAAAATATTTCCAAGAGGTCAAATAACGTTTCAGCCCCTGTGTTTTTTAGAGAAATTGCACGTGTTGGTCACATGATAGGTTTTCCGTCCAAAACTTTTCTTTCCGTTACCAATTGGACTCAATAGGTTGCAAAGACATAGTTGAGGGACGCCATAAGGGCTTTTAATACTTTAAGAACCAGAGAAAAAAATTGGAATAGTGTAGGGGATGAAAACATAGAAAACTCATTATTCTATATGCATACCCATAAGAAAATTCAGCTTTTACCTTAATGTCATTTAAGTTCTTGACATAATGAATTGATTAAGAGGGTCATCGCAACAGGTCAAGTAAGTTGTAGGCTAAACTTGGTCATGGGAATAAGCTATGGAGGTTTATTTAAAAAACAAAAATGGGCTACCAATAATTTAGGAGAAACGTGTACTTGAAAGGGTCCAAACTAAAAGACTATAAAAATTGGTGGTAAATCATAATTATTGAAAAGTTGAGTGGGGACTGAGTAAACAAGCCCCCACTTATCCTAAGCTAATTGAGCCGCTGTTTGCATGTCAATACACGTACGTCAGGCTTACCAGAAGCTTTTGTCTTGGACAATGCTCTTTCTAGGGCTCCCATCGGTGTTTTGGTAATATCACCATCTTCAAAAGAAGGTGACTTTCCATTATGGCCTAGTCCAGAAGAGGCCTCAACACAAGTCCCACCAAAAGAACATGGAGCCACTAGGCACTGACCAATGTACGGGCAACATGAAGCAACAACAGCTAGATCAGAAGATTGGCTAGTAGAGACTGGTTGTTCCCACTGTACGCTAGAGCCTTGGTAATCCCAACTTCCAAACTACTGAAGTTGCTCCTCAATCTCATAATACTGGTTCAGTAGTTGGGTATAATCTCCTGCACCTTCTATATTTGTATAGTCTTTTTTTACATATTCCGAATCTTGACCAGATGTCGAAACAACGTTTGGTTCCTGGGCAAATGAGTCTAGAATGTGATTTTTCTGGTCTTCTGAAAGATCAGAAGTCTTACTCTGTACTGTTGTGGTATTTTATGCGACATTTCTTCTATCATCTACTTGTGCAGGTCTACATTCAAGAGACAAGAATAGAATGCAACTTAGTACACAAACCATGTTTTAAATACTAGAAAATGTGTTTTTCCCTTCTCTTTTCAACCAATTGAGTCCTAGCTTGCTAAGTGGTCCAATGGAGTGTTAGAGTCGAATATTTGAACACAAAGATTTAACGATGACAGAATTACAATGCTCAAGCAATAAGGTCACTGAACCTATGACAGTGATTAACATTTGGCTATTCCATTTACTGCAACTCCAATGCTCGAATTCCCATTCAAAGGTACACAATACACTATAAGACCCGCTTAGAAGCACTACGATGAAGAGTTGAATACAAGGAACCTAATTCCTACTCTAACTTTGTATCATTCCTGCTTGCGGTGACGGACTTCGTACCCTTAGCATGATTAAGTTACTCTCCACCTTGGCATTGTTTGCCTTATGCTGAGTTGTCAATCCTTACCTCTAGTTTCCTTGCTAAGACCCCTTTTAGTCAGCTTTCACCGACACCTGCTCGATGTAACCATGGTCATTTAAGGCAAGGGCACACCGAAGCGCAAAAGGTCTATTGCATCCAGGTGCCAGGCGAGGCACAAGTCTTGAGAGCCTTACTGAAGCGAGGCACACCTAGGCGAGAAAAATAGCTAAAAATAGCATAGACAAATAATTCAAAAGTAAACACAAAGAAAAAGACTAACCCCCCCCCCCCCCGTACGTAATAAAAGATTGTAAATACGTTATCTAGGGTGGGGTGCTTTTAGATTTCAATTTTGTTAAACTAACATCAGTTATTAGTTGATACCATTTAGGCATTCAGAGTATATTGTTAGTATGTTACCATAACCTCATTAAAAGAAAAACAGGACTACAAAGTAAGAACAAGAAGAATACAATGAATAAGAAAAATAAGATCAATTTAGGTTTTCCATTTCGACTTCTATTTAATCAGACTTCTATGATTTAGCTATTTTCTTATTTGGAGGATTCATCTGCCTTCCCTTTTAATGGTTGTGATCCAAAATTGAGCCATCCACACTTCGCCCCTTTTACAAACATGAAGGTAACCCCTTGGCTCGTTGACTGCACAAGTCTCCATTTGAATTTGTTTCCTCCCCCACTTTGTGATGATCCCTAGTCCGTCTGCTTAAAAATCGACCGTCCACCGACTTAGGTCCCATCCTATGCTTCAGATACCATTAGCATTATCTTCGAAGTGCACCTTAATACTCCCATGCAGTAGTCTAAATCGGAAGCAATGTACAGGAAATCAATTGGGATAGCCTTTTTGCATTTGTAATGTAATGACATTGGCACAAAGACATTCAAGGATCATGGCTTGGGAGTTAGAATTGTCAGTTCATCAAGGGCTTATCCCCATGACTCAAGTTGCACCTTAGCCAATCTTAGAGATTAGTCTCCATCAGAAAACATTCCACAAGTGAAGACAAAGACATGTTGCGCATTCCATTACTACCACAATAGGGGAGCTGACTCGTGAGGCCTAAGAGGATTTTGGCATCAAGGTGTTTACTCCAAATTTTCAAAGTAATGACAAGAAGCCACATGTACCTTGGCCTACATTCTTACATGTGACCAGCCAACTCACGTTAGCTGGCCATGTTCAACCAGTTACAAATTGTAAATGGCGGATTTTCACACCATCTCCATACATGCACGTCACCACTAGTATTCTCTAGGCCTAGAGGATCTAGATCTTATCAGTTTCCACTAGTTTTCCATACATCTCACTCACCAATAATCATCCGTAACAACCCAGGGTAATTGTTAACTACTATTTATGTTATGACTTCAACAATAGAGACAAACTAGGCCTTCAGATTGTCCTATCAGACATCTCTATTTCCAATCTCAAACTTGAAAGAAGTATAGATCAAGCAAGAAAAATGATCCACATGGGTACATTCTCTGACCTTGTAGCCTCGTGACTTCCATCAACAAAGGTTGATAAACTTTCAATGTTGCCCACTTCTCCTCTGCTTCCCTTTGAGCTGTCATTTTGTTCTTTACCATGCACAGTGTAGAAAAAACAGTCAATGATTGCACAAATACTGACCGTAGAAATCAAAGTCAAACAGGATGATGTGCTATAAATAGGCATCAAACACAACATAATGTTTAATAGGCACTGAAAAGCCGGATATTTGATGCTCACGTGTTACCCTTTTTCTTTAATAAGCCAATCAACATTTCATTTCTACATTGCCAATCACAGCATGCAATACCAAACTGTTATTGACATGTAATGCACTCCATCCTGATCCCTCCAACCATTATCAGTAGTCCTACGAGTTGAAATCTTGGATCTAGTTCTAGTGGTCCTTATCGTAGTATCTTTCCTTATCAAATGTGCAATGAAGACTATATAGACGGTTCAGTGTAAATGTAGCAGCCTAGTGATGTAAGAAGAGCCATGTAACATATCTATCAAGTACAAACCCACACATGGTTGGGCAGTTCTGTAGGAATTTAGGGGACAAGAATTTTTACAATATAGATGCCAAAAAGATACACGAATTGTGATAGAAGTAGGCACAATTTGACCTTTTGCAACTGAGGTTGGAGGCCGTCAAGCATGAGGAGATGAGATACTGAATAAAGTTATCAAATTGAATGACATCATGCTCAATTAGAAGCTTTGATAATTTAAGTAAAGAAGAGCCATTACAATCAAGGAAGCAACTTGTAGATTTTTGTCTTACACGAAATAAGGAAGCAGTTGCGCTCAAAAGGGAATAAATATATGGAACAATCTACGTTGGTCATCTTATTCAACTCTGATGCAATATATATATATATATATATATATATATATATATATATATATATATATATATATATAGAATAAACTTCCGGTCCAAACTCCTGGACCCGCTTAAGTTACGGACCTCCACCTTCCCAATGTTTTTTTGAAAATCCGAACCGTTAGATGTGTTTATTAGCGTTTTTGTGAAAACAGCTCCGATCAAGCCCTTCCGGGTATTTTTTTTTTTGCCAAATCTTCGCGTTGGACCTTGAAAACACCTTTTAAACACATCTAACGGTTCGGATCGTCGAAATTTGGTCCGAAAAGTCGAAAATACCCCTAGGTCCGTAACTTAACTAAGTTAAGGGAGTTTGGATAGGAAGGGGACTCTATATATATATATATATATATAGGAAAATGACAGTAACTGAGCAACAATGCTTTTTGACCTTAATAAGTGGTAAACACGAAATGACACAACAAATCACAAAAACTATGCTCAGCCTTCAGTCTATGTAGTCCTAAAGAGCATATATGGTTATCGTTTCGACTGCCAACATAATCAAAATAAAAATAACTTCTACAATGTGTTCAACCTTGCCTTGTGCTTGTATATGTAAGCAAAAATAAATTCCAAAACGTGTTCAAGCTTGACTTGGTTAACGCATCCTTGTAAAGCAATGAAAACCATTTCATGTGGATTTTGATCACCTCGATAAGCAATTTCAATGTCCCGATCACCAGTTCATCACTACCCATAATATCCTAAGTACATCCAATTCTAGATCATGTTCTTTCTTACCAACCATTTCATTACCCGAAACAAGTTCACGCATACAACACCAACTGAACTAACATCATGCTACACAAGTTAGGCAATCTACACGTCAACAAGCAGACCTTCCTTCTATTCATATATCATTCATACATAAAGAAAATTGCTCTCAAATTCATATAATGGGTCATGCTCCATTCCACCCTCTGCGTGTATATATGGCTTGAGGTCAAATATCAACATTATGGTTCATAGGAAGTGGGGAATCACAAAACCCTAGGATTTTTCAATCTGTCAACCTTAATCAAACAGTCTAGAGAGAGAGAGAGAGAGAGAGAGAGAGAGAGAGAGAGAGAGAGAGAGAGAGAGATGGTAACTTTGTAGTTGGAGATGACATCTTTGAAAGCGTCAATGAGGGCAGAGTCGTCCCATAGGTCGCCTTCCTTCCCCATTAATCGACAGTGCTCAGCTCCGGCAAATTCAAATGCAGACAATCCGACAAACACACTTCTTCTATTTTGACAAGAAATCACAACTTATGCCGTGTTTTGATGGTGGTTGAAACTTGAACCCCATTTGAGATCCCTGTTCCGGAAAAATGGTGTTTCTTTGTGCGCCGAAATATTTTTGATCGTTGGATTGTAAGTATTTTGATTTTTGTTTTAAAATTTTCATGAGATCCAATGGCCGGAAATGCACCGGAATAAAGGATTTATGGAATAGAGGATTTGATTCCGGTTGAACCCCGGTGGACTGGACTCCCAATCCGTGGACCCAAAATGGGCTTCTACGAAGGCTAATTAGCCTATTTACATTTTTTTTTTTCAACTTTTAATAAAACTCGACTTTTTGAACTTTATTATCAAAGTACGTGAAAACGAATTTCCTAATCACGCTTTCTAGAAACCTTGTTTCTGTTTAACGCTTTCATCAAAAGTTAAGGCGGATTAATCAAAAAAATTAAATCAATCCTAATCCGGCTTTGAAATGTGTTTATAAAACACGCTTTCTGATATTTCATACCCAAGACAGAGGAAGTCTACTTGGCATTATTTATTGTTTATGTTAAACAAAATGCACATTTTATGGTAAACACACCCACTTCCAGTGAATGAGGTTTCATTCTTGCAGTGAACAGAAGGCCTTTCTCATGGTTGTAAACACGCTTTCACTTTGTAATTGTAAAATAACGTTGTTTTTTAGAAAAAAGATTACGATAATAAAATAAGAATAGTTAACTTCATAATAAAACCGCCGAAGGCTAGTTGCTGAAACCGTATTATTGGAAGTAGATATTGCATTATTGGAAGCAACACGTTTATTCACAATAGAAGCGTCTGTCTGCGATGAACATGGGCACCCAAAAGACACAATCTCCAAATAAAATCAATTTACATTCACACTCAAATAGAAATATTATTTCTAATAATAATTTCCAACATAAACAATCCACGTTCAAAAGTGGTTTCTCCACTAATGAATTACTAGACGTGGTTGGCGGAAAACTAACCAGGCAGACGCTTTCTTTCGATGTCTTGTGTGTGAAGATCAGAAAGTGCGTTTTGTAAACACGTTTTCTAGTTGGATTAGGACTAACTTAATTTTTTGGTTAATCCATAAAAGCGTGAAACGGAAACACGTTTTCCAAAAAGTGTGTTTTGCAAACACATTTTCACGTACTTTAGAAATAAAGTTAAAAAATGCGCGTTTTATTTAATAAAGTTTTTAAAAAACGTAAATCCGTTTTAATTGGCCTTCTACCAATCCAGGGTGCATACCACTCGACTTGAATCGAGTGGGAACTTTAGAATGTTTCAGTTCGTTTATTAAGTTGCTCAATAGATTCTAATTGAGCTCGAATTCAATGAAAATTTGACTAGCCGAGCTTGACTATGTTTGAATCAAACTCGAACTCGTTCATGAGCTTTAACGAGTCAAAAACATTGAATATTTATGCTCTCATACATGTCTAGACTTCAACTAAATTTTTTATTTTATACATAAATAACTTCATAACTATATACTATGAAATCATATAAAAATTTAAAATCGAAGTACTTAAAAGTTTATAATTGTAAAACTTATAAAAAAAATTTAATATGAACATGTAAAGGTTCATATGTATTCAAGGTCATATATATATGAGATTCTTATGAGATATCATATATAATCACGTTCGCGAGCTTAACGTAGTCGAGTATTGTGAGGTTCAGGTTTGGTCCATTTATGAAATTCTAATTATTTTTCAAACTTTTATTTTTATTTTCCCTCATTTTTTTTCTTATTATGGAAAGTCCATTTATTAAATTCTAATTATTATTGAAAATTTTATTTTTATTTTCCCTCATTTTTTTTTCTTATTATGGCAAGTCCATTTATTAAATTCCAATTACTATTCAAAAATTTATTTTTATTTTCCCTCATTTTTTTTATTATTGTGGCAAGTCCATTTATTAAATTCTAATTATTATTCAAAAATTTATTTTATTTTCACTCATTTTTTCCCCTTATTATGGCAAGTCAAAATTCAACTTTTTATTTCACTGTGTGTGTGTGTGTGTGTGTGTGTGTGTGTGTGATATATTATGTAATTACAAAAATTTAATTTTCACCTATCAATTCAAAAATTAAAATTTTCATTTTTATTATTCAAAAATTCATTTTTTTTAATTTTTCCTCATTTTTTGAAATAAAATTAAATTTATTTTATAAAAATGTATTTTTTACTTATTTTTCTTATTCAAAATTAAATTTACTTTTCTTATTCAAAATTGTATTTTTATTTTCCCTCATTCTTTTCCTTATTATACCATGCTGTGCCCGTGCCACTTCCATTTCGTGCCCGTGCCATGCCAAGCTAAGACCGTGTCGTGCTAGGCAAATTACCGTGTCGTGCCCGTGCCACTTTCGTTTCATGCTCATGCCGTGCCCTTGACACTACCGTGTCGTGCCTGTGCCGTGCTTGACTAAGTGCATGTCGTGCTCGGCTTAGACCGTGTCGTGCCCGGCTTAGACCTTGTCGTGCCGTGTCGTGCTAGGCTAACTACCGTGCCGTGCCCACCCATTTCTGTGCCCCGTGCCCGCTCAGACCGTGTCGTGCCCAACTTTTGCTGTGCTCGTGCGGAGTTATTCATGTTGTGCCCGTGCCGTGCCGTGCCATGCCGACAAGGCCCATTTGACACCTCTAAACAAGCCTAAACTTGAGATTTAGTATCCAAATCGAACTTCATTTAGTATACTAAAAGTTAAGCCTCGATTATAGTTACAAATCAAACTTCATTTAGTATAACAAAAGTTCATTTAGTATCCAAATCGAACTTCAATGAACTTTTATCGAGTCGAGCCTCGATTATAGTCCTGAGTGCAAATAGCAATCAGGTATCAAAACATTAAAAAAAAAAAAATAGACTGCCAATTGAATCGAGTTGTTTGCAAACTATTCAACGCTTGGTTCGATGAGTGCTATTCGAGCTTGATTCAGCTATTAAACAAACCCAGAACCCAAATTTAGACTCGTTTAAGCATGGAAGTCTTTTGTTTTTTTATTCGAAAATTGGATGCTTTTTTGGCAATGGACTATCTTACGGGCGAAGGGAGTAATTTGTAGGGGTACACATATATCGGGTTGGGCTTATACTAGATAATAACGAGACTTGTGCAAGCCCAAGCCCGACCCAATAATAATCAGGGCTTCATTTATTATGTCCAAGCCCAACCCAATTAAATTTTTAATTTTCCAAGAACGTCCAACAAGCCCATTTAATTATCTAAAGCATATCACAAAAATAAATTACTCAACCGTAATAATTATAGTTAAAGTTCTAAGTTCTCGCAGAACCATAAAAGTAAATAACTGTTTAAAAAAATAGAAGAAATTGAAGAGCAAGAAGACAAAGATGAATATACTCTTTAATAAGAGAAGATGTGCAAGAAAAAAACCCTTAAGCAATGAGAACTTACAGCGGTAACTATATATATATATATATATATATATATATATATATATATATATCAAGAAGTTTCCTATGAGGGCTCCCTCACAAAAACAAAAGTGCGGGAAAACTGTTGTGAGTCGTTGGATCGCGTGAAGGGCATAAGATCCAACGGTCCACAGCTGTTTTCTCGCACTTTTTTTGTGAGGGAGCCCTCACAGGAAAATTTTCTAGGAAAATAAGAAAAAAATGATTTTTTTTGTGTTGCAAATTATTTTTGGAAAATCCGAGCTGTCCAATGTGTTTAGGAGGTGTTTTCAAGGGTCCATGCGGGAAATCTTCAAAAAAAAAAAAAATACCGGGAAGGGCTTGATCCAAGCAGTTTTCGTAAAAACTGTAAATATAAAGTTTTTGTAAAAACTGCTTGGATCAAGCTCTTCCCGGTATTTTTTTTTGAAGATTTCGCACGTGGACCCTTGAAAACACTTTCTGAACACATTGGATGGATCGGATCGTCAAAAAAATGTTTGGATCATGGAGGTCTGGAAACAGGAGGTCCGGATTAGGACTCCCTATATATATATATATATATTATGAAACTAAAAATATTATCTTAATCGGGTCGGGCCAGGCCTCTAGAGATTTTCTCAAAACCCAGCCAATTTAGTAAATAGACTTAAAATCTCAACCCAACCCAAACCCTTGGGCTTAAATATACATCCCAAACCTTGAAAAAAAAAAAAAAGACGGGCTGGAATGGGCGGGCTAGACGGGCTTCCCAGCCTGTGTGCACCCCTAATAATTTGTACAATATAAAAAAGGTAAAGGTGTTCTAAGATTAATTATTTCCTGACAAAAGACACATTTTCATATGTTAATGACCCATCCATATAATTAGGGGGTGTTCCACTGGGGTGATTTTTTGGCTTTTCACTGCTTTCTAGTTTGATGTATGTGACGAGAATGACCTGTCTCGAAAGCTATGAAAAGACTAAAAGCCAAAAAGTCAAGTAGTGGTTAATACCAAAAAATTACAGACATGTTTTCATCAATTAATCACTCATCAATATAATATGTATTTTGAAGAACAATATTGTTTTTGCAAATATGAAAATAGTCAATTTTTTGTTTGGACCAGGGGTGGCATTAGCTTCGTCCCTGCATATCACAAATTTTATAATATTGCTACAATATTCATTCACTCACCAAATTAACACACACTTAGGGTATCTCTAATGCACTCTCTAAAAATGACTCCTAAATTGAATAATCCTAAAGTGCACACATAAGCTTAAGTGGGGTCCAATTGTCACTCTTAGAGCTTGCTAATATTAGAGACTATATGTGCACTCATAAGACTAGAAAGAACATTCTCTATTTTGTGCACAAAAACCCTTACCTTTTGAAAATTTTATGTTAAAAAATATTTAATGACTTCGGTTCTCACTTGGAACTAGCTACAATACAATCTAAATTTAATTAATGTGATAGAAGTCATGGTTATGAGCCATCCTCGGTAGCATATATGTAAGGACCTGTGATTTAATTAATTTTCTGAAAATAAAGTTGGGGAAATGTGAGGAATTGATTAAAATGTTTAAGTGAGGGAATGTTGGGTGTAGTTAGTTAGTTAGGGCTTTAATGCACTACACAAGCCAATATAGGGACCAAGGGTGTAAAATTTTAAAATTTTATATGTGTGGTGTGAGAGAGGAGAGAGGAATACTCATCCCCTCCCCCCCAAATAGGCCGGCCACTCCCTCTCTCTCTAACCCTCCATAGCTTCTCATCTCTTCCCTCAAATTCTCCCAAAATCTCGCAAAATTCCCACTTCTCTTGCACAAATCCTTCATCTACACACCTTTGGAGCTTGGTATCTTCTAGCATTGTCTTTGGAAAGGTTCACATTGGTGATTTCTAGAGTTGGAAAGCTAGGGTTTTGAAGCCCACTTGATCTATAGCAAGTCTTCACTTGAGGTAGGGAAATTTCTAACCCTTTTAAGTGTAAATGTATTGTGTATGTGTGTATAGTCATGGGATTACTAAGTTCTCCTTGTCTTGTTGTTTTCTTTGAGCAAGATCCATCTCCTAGCTAAATTTGTGTTAAAACTACTTATCTCCTAGCCTCTATGTTATTTTCTCTTGATTTGGTAAAGAACCCACTCCTTTGTTACTTGATTTCATTGTGATTCTTGAAATTGATATGAAACCCATTGTTGTTCATGGCTTGAGTTTGGGGAAAACTTGCAAATCTTGTAAATTGATGGTGTATTGTGCTACTATGTTGTTTGAACCTCTTTTACATCTTAACATGTTCATTTGGAACCAAGAAAATGCCCAAAAGAAGCCTCATTGATCACCCCTCGTGTTGAAAAATTTCGGATCTAGTGCTGTCCTATCGATAGGACTTCATCTCCTATCGATAGGAGCCTTTCACTTTTCGTTGTGGCCAATCTGATGGCTTTCCTATCGATAGGACTTGATCTCCTATCGATAGGAGCCTCTGACGCTCTATCAATAGGACTTTACCTTCTATCAATAGAACTTTCTGATGCTTCAATAGTGGCCAATCTGATCCCTCTCCTATCAATAGGACCCAACTCTATATCAATAGGACACCTATATTTTATGAAAAATTTCATGAATCATGGTCCGTTGTTTGTAGCTCGTTTGTGTAAGTTGTTGGCCACATGTTAGGGTCCGGGAGGGTCACTTTGACATCTTTGACACTCGGGTCAAAATCTCTTTATGGACACGTTCGGGTAACATGAAGAAATGAGTTTTGCGTGAAATTAACACATGATAGTAATGTAATGAGACTACGGACACCGTAATGATATTATTGAGCATGGAATGAGATACATATGGTAAACGTGTAGGACACTTGTGGTGTATCGGGTACGAGTCGGGCATGAGTTAAGCACGAGAGACGATGGTAGATGAAATCCAATAGCCTTGTGTTGTTTTCAAGTCCTTAAACCTTAAAACACTTACTAAATTCTTGTTTCATGATTCATGTTTCCTTGTCTATTGCTCATGTACATTTCATTTCACTTAAAACTTTTAGACATTTGTCTACTGGGCTAGTGTAGCTCAACCTATAATATTTTCAGGTACCCATCCAGGACCATGATCATGGAGTGCTTGGAGTGCTTGCATGCATTATTTTTGAAAGGCTTATGGAAGAGTTATATCATCATCTTAGAAATAGTATTTTGTCAAGATGATTTTGTAACTTATTTACGTTTTCTCTTTTGACAATGGGTTGTAAACACACTTAAAACTTACGTATGTGTATATTTGGGGCTTGGGTGCCCGTAGACTTTAATGTATTATGTTGTTGACTTGACTTTTCTATTTGGACTTTAACGTGGCCGTGGACGTGTTGACCGTCCACGTGGATTTTATAAATGGATATTCTTTTATAATTTGGAGGGCGTGACAATATATGAAAAGTCAATTGAAGACCATAATTGAGCAAATGGTTTGCTAAATATTAGGAGCTTTACTGAGGAGCTATTTTAGGAGCCCATTATGGATACTCTCAGGCCCTGTTTAGATGTTAGGTGGAAGCGGATCCGCTGTCTCGAACTTCCTGTCCCAACTCCGTGTCTCGTTCATCCGAACTGTCCATCCGAGCAATCAACAGCTCAGACTCCATCTCACCCCAAACAAATCTGAGTCATACACATTCATCTGCGAATCTGAGCTGTCAAGTACTCAGATGGACGGCTCGGATGAACGGGACACGGAGTCGGGACAGGGTTTTCGGGACAGCAAATCCGCAACAATGTTAGGTGTGAGTCAATCTGATGGGTTTGTGAACGCTACATTGGAATTTCTTATGTTTAATGTTAAGGAATGATGAGAAAGTTAACTTTCTCCATATATGTTGAAGTGTTCAGTTACCAAGAAAATGATTTTCCCAATGCTCACTTTCCTTTAAAATGGATTGTGCAACTGAACGGAATCTTAACAAATAAAATTGGGTCTTACATTTTACACTTTTTTTATCATATACTAACACATTTTAAGGAGCACACTAGAGATGGCTATAAGTGGAAGATGCTTTTGAGATTAGTATTGTTTGCACCTCTCCTTCACTATAAAGTTGGAAGTTAGTTTAATTTTCACAAGGGTGGGTGGAATATGTTGATTTATCTCTAACAAAATTCAAAATTATTTCATTTGTGGTAGTCCCACCATAACTCCATTAAAATAATCCCTAAATTGAAAACTTAAATCCTACTATTTGGTTAAATCCCATCCAAAATGGAAAACTATTTATTTGGTTAAGTGCTTATTAGCCCATCCAATTATAAGGTTAGTTTCTCAAAATAAGGTAAAGTCATCATTTTGAAGATGCTTTTGAAATTAGTATTGTTTGCGCCCCTCCTTCACTATAAAGTTGGAAGTTACTTTAATTTTCACGTGGGTGGGTGGAAGATGATGATGTATCTCTAGCAAAATTCAAAATTATTTCATTTGTAGTGGTCCCACCATAACTCCATTAAATCTCTTAATCCCTCAAATTGAAAACTTAAATCATACTATTTGGTTAAATCCCATCCAAAATGGAAAACTATTTATTTAGTTAAGTGTTTTATTAGCCCACCCAATCACAAGGGTAGTTTCTCAAAATAAGGTAACATTATAATTTATTACCTTTTCAATGCCTCTCGTCGAGACAAACAAATAATTCACAAAAATTTGACGTAAAATTAATCCCTCAAATTGAAAACTCAATCCTACTATTTGGTTAAATCCCATCCAAAATGGAAAACTATTTCTTTGGTTAAGTGCTTTGTTAGCCCATCCAATTACGAGGGTAGTTTCTCAAAATAAAGTCGTACTGTAATTTTTTACTTTTTCAATTCCTCTCGCCGAGACAAATAAATAATTCACAAAAATTTGATGTAAAACTAAGTAATACGTTTTTTTTTAATTTTTTAAATAAAGGCAACTCAAAAAGTTCTTTTAGTCAAGTAACTTATCTTGGAAAACGGTATGCAATTAAAAAAACAAAAATGAATATGAACGGGAGAGGGGAGCTTGTAGTGCACCTAGTGCACTGCAACATCCAGGGCCCCCCAAAGCGATGTCGATTTGGGTCAAGTCAAGTGTTGTTCCAAACGTGGCCCTATCAGGCCCACATCGACCCATACAAACGATTCCAACCGTTAATTTATTTAAAATAATTATTTGAGTGATCTTAGAGAAAATCGGGCCTAGTGGATATTTGTACGTAATTTATCTAATTCGTTCAATTTTTATTTAGAATTCAAGACCCTATAATCTGAAAGAATCTTTAAAAAAACTTTTACAATTGTGCACTCAATAACCCCTTGACGAGAGCCGTATGTGTCGTAGCGCTTGTTAAACAATTGTGTGCTCGGTAACCCTTTGATCGGAATCGTATGTGTCGTAGTGCTTGTCGAAAAGAACATTCAGCAAAAAACTTATCTTAATCGGACATCGTAAGGTATCAAAATGACGTAATTAATATTTTTAGTGTTTTGATATCGATATCTAATCAAAGTAATTTTTTTTATTGAATGCTCTTCTCAATGAGCCCTGCGACACTCATAGTTTTGATCGATGGGTTATCGAGCGCACAATTGTAATATTTCTCTTGAAGATTCTTTTGGATTATAGAGTCCTGAATTCTAAATAAAAAACAAACGAATTAAATCAATTACTTACAAATATCCGATAAGTCCAATATTCTTCAAGATCATTGAAATATTTATTTGAAAATTATTTAACAGTTTGAATTATTTGTATGAGACATGATGTGCGCCCTGCATGGCCTGTAACAACCCTTGATTTGCCCCGTTGGCATTGTTTTGGGACGCGCTGCAGTACACTGGGTGCACTGCACGCTCTCCGCTCCCCGGATATGAAACATACTCGCCGCAACTTGACCTCAAAACAGACTTCCACCACACAAACCCGATGTCGTTTCAAAGTAGATTCCCAACAAACGACACCGTTTTTTCGCTCATCCAGCCCGACTTCCATGAGTGACGACACCCCGAAGATCTTCGAAGCAAACGAGGTCGGCCACCGCCTTCTCTCTCTACTTTCTTACTTCTTACTTTTGTCCCAAGCAACTCCAGGGCCACTGCAATTAATATGGAAGAATCTGCAATTAATATGGAGAATCTGCCAATTCGATGAACACACAACAGGCTGTACTAGGCCTATTTCTTCGCCATTTGATGTCGTCGTCTCTTTCTCACCGCAGCTCACTCTCAAACCTATCTAGAGTCTCAGACGACGACGTTGACAGATTCCGATTCTACCCAACGATTAGGTATAGATGTTACTTCTCTTTTAGACATCGATTTGCCAGCCAAACTGTTTGCTTTTTGTCCAATTGTTCCATTTGAATCATTGGATTTCTTTTGTTCCATTTGAATCAGTGGATTTCTTACTAATTTGACTGATCGGTGCTGATTTTTAGTTTTCAGAACTTGAACATTGTTTTTCAGTAAAGCACATAAGCACATTGTCAGATATGTGTGTATATTTTGGTATTTGAGGTGCTCAACTATAAGCCGGCGCGAAAATTAGTTTTGCATGAGCCAATTGTTTTTACAGGATTGTGAATTTTGCGCTATTTTCCTGGTTTAAAGATTGGAATTTTAGTGATTCGACGATTGTTTTGAAGTCATTTTGTGATCTTTGGTTCGATTCTTCATCTCCTGGAAGTTGAAGACTTGTGACTTGTTTTGGTTAGATGCATGTTTGTCTCTGTATATCTTTTTTGGTGCTGATTTTGAGTTTTCAGAACATAATCAGTGTTTTTTAGTAGAGCACATAAGCACATTGTCAGATATGTGTGTATTTGAGGTGCTCAACTATAAGCCGGCGTGAAATTTCGTTTTGCATGAGCCAGTTGTTGTTTTTACTGGATCATGAATTTTGTGCTATTTTCCTGGTTTAAAGATTGGAATTTTAGTGATTCGACGAATGTTTTGAAGCCACTTTGTAATCTTTGGTTAGATTCTTAATCTCCTGGAAATTGAAGTCTTGTGACTTGTTTTGGTTAGATGCAAGTTAATATGTGTTTTTTTTTTTTTTTTTTTTTGTGGTTTTTGTGAATTGTATATGTTCTACAGCTTTATGAACCAACAAACAAACACAGATATGTCAAGAACTCTGGATGCACATGACTGATGCATGTGGTTCCCACGCACACATTGAATGACTCTGTTACAGTCCTAATCCTAATGTCCCACATTGACTTGGCACCCTATACTTGTATGCCGGTTTTCAAGGGTGAGGTCTACCCTTGAGTTTGTATCAGACTCTAGACACATCTTTGTCCAAACTCCAAAGTAATTACCTTATATTAATTGTACGAATAGGCATGGCTGGATGGATAGGTGGATGGATGCACATCTGGTGCAAAAGTTTTGAGGCAAAAGAAAATTGTGGTCTTTCTGTATTGGTTGAGATTAAAGCGAAGCAGGTTCCTTGAATTGGTTGAACTTTTGATCAGCATGAAACTGATGCTTGTTTTTCCGAACGAAAACTAATTTGTTTTGAGTGTGTTTATAGCCTAAGAAGCCTGAAAATTAATAGATTATTTGCACATTCTGCGTAACAGAAAATAAGCGAGATTTCCAGACCTAGACCTGCTTTTAGAGAGGAAAAACTTCACAAACAAATTTGAAATTTTGGTATTGAAAAGTCTGCAATGCAGAAATCTAAATGAGAGTTGGCTTTGTAAGTGTCAATATACATCTTTTCCATTTTTTTTTAGGATTACTAAGTTATACTCCCTCCGTCCCAATATTTAGTCCACATTTCGTTTTTTGGATGTCCCCTAACTTTTGTTTATTTTGACTTGTCCGAGAGGAAGTCTGCAATCCAGAAATGTAAATGAGAGCTGGCTTTGAAAGTGTCAATATACATCTTTTTTTTTAAGGATTACTAAGTTATACTCCCTCCGTCCCAATATTTAGTCCACATTTCCTTTTTTGGATGTCCCATAACTTTTGTTCATTTTCACTAGTCCGAGAGGGAAAAAAAGGCAATGGTCACTTTTACCCTTCATCCCGTAAAGGTAATCATTGCATTTTCAAACGGAGGGCAATCTTGTAAATTTACATATTTTAAAGAGAAATGATTGTGTTCCCTAAAAAAGTTGGAACTCCAAAGAGGGTCCAAAATTTTGGGACGGAGGAGGTAGTTTCAAACTCGTAAGGGTGTTTGTGTTTTTTTTAGTAAGGGGTGTGTGTCAAGTGTGGATTAGTGCCTCCGGTTCTGGAAAATTTTCAATCTCGTTGGTTTTGTTTATTTTGACTTGTCCGAGAGGAAGCCTGCAATCCAGAAATGTAAATGAGAGCTGGCTTTGAAAGTGTCAATATACATCTTTTTTTTTAAGGATTACTAAGTTATACTCCCTCCGTCCCAATATTTAGTCCACATTTCCTTTTTTGGATGTCCCATAACTTTTGTTCATTTTCACTAGTCCGAGAGGGAAAAAAAGGCAATGGTCACTTTTACCCTTCATCCTGTAAAGGTAATCATTGCATTTTCAAACGGAGGGCAATCTTGTAAATTTACATATTTTAAAGAGAAATGATTGTGTTCCCTAAAAAAGTTGGAACTCCAAAGAGGGTCCAAAATTTTGGGACGGAGGAGGTAGTTTCAAACTCGTAAGGGTGTTTGTGTTTTTTTTAGTAAGGGGTGTGTGTCAAGTGTGGATTAGTGCCTCCGGTTCTGGAAAATTTTCAATCTCGTTGGGGTTCGTTTGTTTTTCGAGGGACTCGTGCGTCAAGTGTGTCCGTTTTATAAAAATGTAAGTTAGAAAATTATAGAACAGTGTTTTTCGTAGAGTTTTGATCCTTGCCGGAGGTGTCCTGTCCAAAATTGATGTTTGCATCCTCTTAGAAGTGTCTTAACCTCTTAGATTAGTAGTAAAGCTAAATAGTTGGGTGGAACTGGAGCAGATAAATAACGTAAACTGGAATATTGCTGGTGTAATTATGGACTTGTAGTCTTTCCCAGGAGAATATAATCCGTGGGAAGGTGCCACCGGTTTTACCTATGCTTCTACTGCTTTCATGTTTCCACTTTGCTAATCGGATAGTGCAGTGTTTTGGTTGCTGTCGAACCATTAGATCTTCTCCCTTCAAGAAGAGCAACACATTTCATTTATTATTCGCCCTTTTTGTGCATATGTTTGTGTGCTCATCTGTATAATATATCTATATGTCTGGTTTGTAGTTTGTACTGATGAAAACTTTGCATTTTAAAAGAGTACAAGTATTGGAGCTGCTTGGGAGATCGTGGTTGAAAAAGAACTTGGCGATGTCACACACATGGCTGGAAAAGGCAAACGTGTACAGAAATGAGTTTTAGTTTCCAGAATTCGGTATAGTCTCGCGCTTGCAATGATGTGCTAAATTACATTATTCATATTCTTTCTTTTGGATAAGGTTAAAAGCTGATTTTTATTTTTATTTTTGTACTGTAGTATTCAAGTTTATAACTTATGCTTATTGACATTTTAGGCTATTGCTGCATTAAAGTTTCAAAAGGGTCAATGTTTCTGATTCAAGTCTTGTGATTAGTTTCCAAAATGGATGATTTGCTATTTTCACATGCACCATGCAACTTAGTCTGCGCAAAATGACATTTGTGATATTCCTCTTGAGAACATTAAAAGCTGATCATATTTATAATCTGTCGTCCTGTCGCATGTAATTTAAGAAATAAACCTATTGACGTAAAACCGATAGACTCTTGGGCTATTGCTGCATGAAAATCAGTGTTATAAATCAAGTCTTCTGATTAGTTGCCAGAATGTATGATTTGCTATTTTCACATGCACAAAGCAACATGCAATACAGATGACTTGCTTTTTCTTTGTGTTGCCTGGTCTCATGATTATGGATCAGTATTTTGAGTGTTCTTATTATGTGTTATATTGAGAAGTGCCTGATCTTTACCCCTCCTTTACAAAAGTTCCTCCGTGCTTTAATAATTCCTCTACGAGTTTTTTTAATAAGGGATATTGATTCATCTTGAGTGGTATTAATGGTGCACAGTAATTCAATTTTTTGAGTCGTTGCATTAACAAATGCAATATCTGCTTGATCCATCTTTTTACCGGATTAAGGCAGATTACATTGATTGCAAATATGTATGTCAAGCATGATCATGAAGCTTTATCTGCTGTCGTAACAGATGCTGCTGTAGGATACTGCTGTCGGAAGTATCACCCGTGTTTTTAATTGCTTGAGAATGCTTAAAATCTCATTGACAAGCATCCGTAAACAAATTTTCCCCCATTTAAGTGTTGGTAAAGGTTTCTAACCATCATCTTTGTGATCTACATTTAACAGATGAGAGTCAACTTTATGTAACTTAAGCGTTGTAGTTTTTGAGCTGCTAACGTTTTTTGATAAGCGTTGTATGTCTAGGTGTAGTACAAAATTTATATTGTATAATATTCTGCACATAGCTTCTTGTTGTGAATTTCAGTCCAAGACTCCAACTCAAGGTTCTTAATCTTCAAAAGACAACAAAAACCCTTCAGGAATTATAGTCGGCCATTTCTTAAAAAAGGAACAAGCAGTCAAAAGAACTAGCTCTAAGTTCAAGAACCCCTGTAGCTGCCACGCATATGTGTGTGGGGTGGATTTAGTGTCAGGAAGCAACAAAAGTAGGAAGAATGGGAAGAAAAAGTTCAAAATGGTTCCCAGATATTATCTAGGGCCCTTCTATAGCAACTGAGTCTGTGACTAATTTATCGGGAAAACTAGTTGTGACTAACTGGTATTACAGAAGTTTGATGTTGTTGTGTTGGCCGTTGAACATGCAAACTTTTTGTCAAGTGATAAACACTACATTGCCTCTGGTCATGTTGCCATCTAAGACATCCGTCAGGCATCACTAATTTAATGGCTCCTATGTTGGCATCCCAATGCCAAGTAGGAAGGAGATAAAAATCAGTTCCATTGTCTATTTTTTGGTTGCTTCGAATTGTTGCTTCTTGTGAATGTGGCAGTTGGACAGTGTGATAAAGAAGGCATGATTTGTCTGAATATTTCATATATACATGCCTGATATCTTTTGCTAAGGCCGGACAGGTGGATCCTCCTATTGCCTACTGCGGTGGCGAATTCACCTCAGAAACTTGCTATCGCTTTCCAAGCTAGACTCTGAGGAACCTTGCTCTGATCGACCCAACTAGGATAGAATCTTTCAATTATATAAGTCGCAAAAGAAACAAAAGAAAATAGAAAGTAAGGGTTAGATACTAGAACTATTGAATCAAATTTGCTAAATACACACTACAAGCATATATTTACTTATATTCTCTATAACAATTTTTGGTCACGAATTTACATGTATGCTAGGACTATAAGCAACTACTCTGTCACAATTTGTCCCTCGTTCTGTTCTAACAGGATAAAAAATTGTTTATATCTTTTAACTGATAATACTTATTTATGTACATCATGGATCTTGTCTGATAGTTCTCAATTTTTTTTGGAAGCAAAGTTTTAAAAATCACACAAAACATTGTGAAGTAAAAGATATAGACAATTTAAAAGTGGCACTGTGTCCCCAAAACGACTAACAAGTATTTTAATGGCTCTGTTCTCAATTTGTTTTTGCGTAATATTTTATTTACATCAATTCCTATGCACACTCACCTGTTAGGCATCAAGTATTTTAATGGCTCTTTTTTTTGGAAACCCGAATCTAAGAACGAAATAAAAATCAGTTCCAGTGTCTTGCATATTTGTTGTCCAGTTTGAATTGTTTTTTTCTTGTGAATATGACAGTTGGACACTAATAAAGCAGGCATGTTTGTCTGAATAATCCATGTGTATACACATAAAAAAATTTGTATACACTCTCTCTCTCTCTCTCTCACACACACACACACACACACACACGCACGCACGCACGCGCATGCATGGAATTGCCGGATAGCTAGATCCTCCTAACGCTATCAGGTTGGCGAATCCACCTAAACTTGGTATCACTTCCAAAGTTTCTCTTAGGAACCTCACTCGATCTGGTCGAGAAAGGATCCTACTCCGCACTAGGATATAACCTATCAATCATATAAACCTCATAAGAAACAAAAGAAAAAATACCAAGCAAGAGAAAATTGGCTCAATACCAGAAATCCTTTAACTCAAAATTGTGAAGTACATAGGACAAAATTTGCTATTGACAATCATCAATTTACTTGCATACTAGGACTATCAACATCTAATAGAGTGCCAATTTCTCAAATACATCAGTTTATATGCACATACACCCACTCCTATAAACGCTCCCAACCTTAAGTTTTTCTACGTCTTCCAACCCTCCTGCAGGCTCTTGCACACTCTTCCGCTTGTGCAACTATGCGTTGGATTGTTCATTACGTATGTCAATTTTAATAAACTGATTAGCGTTGTCTTGAGCATATTGACACCTTAAAAACCGGTTATAGAAGTGCTATAGTACATGTGGCCTTTATTGGGCAATGTAAAAAATGCTTTCCCTTGAAAATGTGATTGGAGATCTCTATTCCGTTTGAATTCTCCTGTCATCTTTTAGGAAATGAATACACCAGATAAGGGCTCCATATTGGAGATTTTGGAATTGAATCGTACGATGTCGTTTGCTTTAAAACTAGAAGAATAATGTTCGAGCACTGTCTACACTCCGTTCATGTTTCCTGTCTAGGTCACATATCTCATGCTGACGTGTAAAAGCTTTCCTAGCTTACTCAGATCCTTTATGAATAATGTTATCTGATATGTTTTCCATCTTTGATCGAAGACGGAAATAAATTAGTTTCCATCAATGTTTGTTGTGTGTTGATTGCTTGGCTTGGAATTGTTTCTTCCTATGATGCAACTATTGAGACACCTACTTTGTTTTCATGCTTGCTTGAATATTTGCTTCATACCACCCTTCATTTTTGTTGTCTTGTAATTTTCTTCACATGTCTGACACATGCACTAATTATGTGTATGTGTTAACTAGGTTGTTTTTGTTCCAGGGTTTACATTTCTCCTCCATGACATCAAATTTTGGGGATTTTTGGCAGAAGAGTTAGTTGTGTATCGGGTAAATTTCTAGGTTCAGTTTGTAAATAGGATTGCCCCTATAGATAAATGGAATCAAAGTTGGTCAAAGTATCGGATAATGTCAATAGACAAATCATTAGAAAAAGGGTGACTCAGCATGTGGGAAATATAACCGAAGCAAGCCACAAGGTATTGCGACTTCAATCCAAGCATAACTCATTACTTACCGAGCTTGGCAAGAGGAACAGATCGGCTGGATGCAAAAGCAATTGTGCAGTGCACTTGGAGAAATCTTTACTTATGAACTACTCTAATTTGATGAAAAGTAGAGTGCCAAAACGGTTATTATTTTATCAGGATAGTGCATGGAATGATTTTCCTCAGGATCTTGTTGAGATGGTTAAGGGTGATTTCCAAATGAAGAAAGGAGCAATTGAAGTGCAATTCAATGGACGCCATTTAATGCTAGATATGTTGGATATGATTCAAGTAGATTTGAACACAGGTTCCCATAAACCTATAGCTTGGATTGATGAAGCCGGTGGCTGTTTTTTCCCACAATTACAATCTGGTAATGGTGGAGTATGTGGGTGTAACCATTCTGAGTTTGATAAAGTTGAAGAAGTAATATCTGTGGATCCAAACGGGGCTTCTAAAATCCAATTGCATCTTCAGATTGGAATCAATGTGGTTAATGGCTTTGGGTTGGAGGAATGTGTGGAAGAGTCGAATGTATGTGCCAAGAGGACTAGAACTGAGAAAAACCCTAGCGGTGATCATTACAAGCTACATGCTAATGACGATGGCAACCAAAAATTTGGTGCACAAATGAAAGATGTAGTTGAGGAAGTTCAACGGATTCGTGAAATTTTATACCCTAAAGTTGAAGATGTTTTTGAGACTATTGATATAAATGTTGTGAAAAACATGTTCATTGCCAGCTTGAACCCTTCCAAAGATGCAAACGTACTCAAAATCATCAAATGCTCGAGTACAATGATGGAATCTCGTAAGGAAATTTTTCAAAAGCAGGTTGAGATAATTAAAGAGTATCGTGAGGATCCAAATTGTCGGTATGGTTGGCTTGCTTCTACAAAAGATGGTTGCTCTAGCATCGTGAGGCATGGGCTTGCACACTGTGGATCCAAAATTAAGGCTCCATTTGGTATTGGAGTTCACCTTACATCCTTAAAGTGTGCCCTCTCCAGGTTTGCATGTACCCTTAATGTTCTCTATCACTACCTTTGTCCCAAATTGCTCAACCTTTTCGGGTAACACCAAAAATATTTTACCTACGATATATATATTTTTTTGAAATTTTTTTTACCAATATTTTCTTCTCAAAGAGATCTTTAAATTGGTGTAAAATTTATGGAGAAAGTTCATGCGAATACATAATTTTTTACGTGCAAAAACACAAGGTTTCCCAAAAGGTCAAGCAATTTGAGATGGAGGGACTAGTTGTTATTTGAATCAATATAAGCAATAACAGAATATGGTAAGCTCTTCACTTAAGAGATTATTCAGCTGATATTTGTTTTTTTTTTTTTTAGAAATATTAATATAGTTACCCCCTATTTTTGTTTTGGTTTATACCATTTTCGTTTGGATTTGGGGACATATTCATTCTTTGGTATTTTTCAGTGCAAGTTATTGTGATGTTGACGAAAATGGAGTGGGCCACATGATGTTTTGCCGTGTCATACTGGGGAATATGGAACCTGTTCAGCCTGGATCTACACAATTTCATCCCAGTAGTGAGAAATTTGATAGTGGAGTTGATGATCTTCAAAATCCAAGTCATTATATTGTTTGGAATATGAATATGAACACACACATCTATCCGGAATACGTTATCAGTTTCAAGATGTCCCAGGGTGCTGAAGGTGCTACTTGATTCGCCTTTTTAATGTTTCTTTTTTTTTTTTCGAAGTTTGAAGGTTAACGTGTGACTCATTATTCAAGTATGGGAAAGTTGTTAGGCGCATTTTTTTAGTTTTCATGTGTCACACTGGCTTGGCAAGTATCATTTGATTAGTCTCCATATATTTGGATGGAAGTGCCTGGCACTTTTTACATTATGTGAGTCAGTGGGACACATTATGTGTCTTTCTAACTCTGATACATTCTCAATGTTGGTGGTGCTTTGACCAATTTTCTACTTATATTTCATGCATCGGTACGTTTCTTGAGTCTTAGACATTCTCAATGCTGCAACAGAAGCTCTGGTTCAGAAAGAAAGCCAAGGTGTTTCGACTTCTCAGGCGCGTCAAGGTCTTCAGCTAGGTTCATCTTCTGTTGAAATGGTAAGTGTTCAGGGTTTACATGTTATCAGAATCTCATGGTTTGTGGGGATTAGATATCAATTTTCTAGTTGTCAGGTTAGTTAGCCTAACGGATTTAATGAGGTCATTTGACAAAACTTTCCAGGACCCTCTGTTGCACATTTGTTTTTATCCCTGTTTTCTAAATTTCTGTTGGCATTAGATTTTTTTTCTATTCATCTTTCTACATTCTAACAATGGAAAATTGGGCAATTATTCAACCGATGGTGAGGAGGGTACCGATTATCATTTGTTCATTGATGGTTTGTTGTTGATTGTCTTCGATTTTAATTTATTTTCAATAAAATTTGGGATTTCATCTAGCAAAATGTCGTTAGTTTAATTGCTAAATGGTGGTCAACCTTTGTTTGGAGTTTTTGGTTTCTACTTCTCATTACTTTGGAGATTTTCCATTGTTGATAGCTGTCATTTCTTGTTCTCTAGAAGAGGAATTCCCATCCATGTCAAAATTTTGAGGACACGCTTCTGCAAAAGGCCCTTGGCGATGGATCAAGCACCTCAAAGACTCCTAGGCTGCCTTTTGCGGCATTGTTTGATGCCATCTCCAGTAAAGTAGCTCCAAAAGATATGAAATGGGTGAATATGCAGTATAACATGTTCCAGGTACGTAGAGCGATCTCTTATTTGTTTGTACGTTATTTGATGTTTGTCTAATCGCTCTCTCTCTCTCTCTCTCTCTCTCTCTGTGTTTCTTTGTCCATTATTGGAATGTTGTAGAGCAAGAAAATCAGCCGTGAGGAGTTTATTAGAAAGATGAGATTTGCGGTTGGGAATGAGTTGTTGAGGTCTACAATTCTCAGTCTTCAGGGCAAGGTAATATTCATTCCATTCTATTCGTCTCACTTGGCCAATAATGCATAACTGGGGCATTATTGATGTCTCCTGTTTAGAGGTTTGCAACTTATAGCCATAGGTTTCACGCCAAACTAACAGTTTGAATGGCGATGATAAAATTTGTGTTGGTAATTGGGATTACTGCTTATTATTGTTGTTCAGTACTGTAGCTTGCTTAACATGAGTAAAAGAAGTATTTGTTGCTAGTGCATCCATAAAAATTGATGCTTAGCAAAATTTGCAAGGCTTTCCTTATTATTTAGACTGGGTATACATAGAGATATATATGCCGGCTCGTGTACACAACGATGAATCCTTTTCGCGTGGTACGGTCAGGCATGAATCAAAGCAGTTTTTTCCACTATCCTTTTAGCGTTTTTGGACCTTTGTTATAATCGGTGGACAGTTTCTGTTTGCCATGGGGTTCTCTTTTACCCTCTTGAGTGAAGATAGTATGTATATTCCTTATGCAGCAAAACAAAGGGTAGGGTCTTATTGGATTATGTAACAATTTCTGAAGAATTATTGGGTTTGAAACTGATTATTCCTTGCTCTATTTTTGGCAGTTACCATCTGATTCTGCATCCCTCCCAGAAGTGCCGAAGGAGAAGTGAGAAAATTGAGGCAGTTCTACAACTGTTCTTATTTTGGTTACATCAGCCGTTGACTATGTTTTGGTGTGTTTCGTAGTCGGCATCTGGTTGTGAACAATGTAGCTTAGGTATCTGGAATTTGCTCTCTAGTTCTATTTCTGTTGTCAACTTGGGTTTTTATTAAACTTGAACTAATGCGTTTTGGTTTTGCTGTGAAAGCATGTAATTAAATATGCTTGGTCTCAACTTTTAATTATTTCCAGATTTTAAACCAGCTCATGTTTGTTATTTTTCATGTGGGATTTAATTGTCCGTTCCCTTAAATGGCTGGTATGGTTTTGTCCCTCTTATTTTGTTTCCCTGTTAAACATACCCTGCCTGTTTTTCCAATGTGTGTGAAACCAAGTGTAAAACACTGGGGTGCGTATTTTTCGATAACTAAGTTGTCTAGGTTAGCTTACAAGAATATGCTCCTTTCGGAGCACAATCGCATGTATTTATGAAATGACGGTACCTTTTCTGTCTTGATTTTCTTTTGTTAGTTGCTCAAAATGGCAGAAAAATTATGCATTCGAAGAACATTTCTTTTCCCCCTTTAACTTGTTTTTTCTTTGTTTTGTTTTTTTTTTTTTTAAATATTTTTTTGTTGGTTTTTTTTTTTTTACCAATCGATTGAAAGTTTTATTGCAATAAATTAGGAAGAGTCTGAACAAATTTCATGCTGTATCCAGGATGGAAAATCGCCACTCCAGGACATCACATGATCAATAGATAGGGCATATTTGGCCATAACATGAGCCGCCCTATTGCAAATACGGGGAATATAATGAAAAGAACAAAACAATAAATGTTTAGCTAAAGAGATGGAGTCTCTAACGAGGATATCCAAACTAGACTTAGTAGCACTGACTTCTCTCAACATGTTAACAATTCCTTGAGCATCACCTTCCACTTGAAATTTCTGTCCGTCCATCGAGCTAATAATCTCCAATGCTCCGCGAAATCCCAAAGCCTCTGTCATCTCTGCTGAAGTAACATGAAATAAGGAAATTGCTGTCACTCCTATAAGCTGCCCTTTCTCGTCTCGAATAACAATACCTGCACCCCCTCGCCCTGACTTAGCATCAAAAGCTCCATCGACATTAACCTTCAAAAAACTTGGACTTGGTGGTACCCATCGCTGATCATTTGCCCCAGACTGCTCTCTCCGTGTATCCTCCAAACTCCTAGTAGCTTGACAATACTCATGAAACTCTTCCACCCCTCTGTCATTAATTTGCACTTCGTTTAGCCATTCTCGTGTAAATACCCATTTATTTCGTGCTTTCCAAATCTGCCAGCAAATTGAAGAAAACAAGCCTGTCGTATCCCGTTTGTCCTCACTGCCTCCTTGCTTCCCAACAACACTCCAAATCTCATCTATTTGAGTGGACTCCATAACTTCCGGTCTAAAACGAAAAGGAGAGAGTAACCAAACTCTTTTGGCTCTATCACAATGAAATAACATATGCGTAACCGTTTCGGGCACCAAACCACAAATAGGACACAAACACTCCACTGGGACTTTCTTCTTGACAAGGTTGTTATTAACAGCCACAATATCATGCAAGCATTTCCAAAGAAATTTTTTTACCTTTGCGGGTGCTTTCATATGCCAAATCCGCTTCCACTTCCCTTCATCATGACTGCCGTTACTAGACTCGGCACCCCCTCCCGCAAAACACTGCTGCCGATTTAGACTTTCCTTAGCTAGCACATATGCTGACTTAACCGAGAACTTGCCATTATTTGTACATTTCCAGATTCGTGCATCCGTGAGCCCAGTCAAACTTAATGGGATACCCAAGATCTGCTCAACGTCCCTGGGAATAAATAAGAGCTCAATAAGGTCCTCTTTCCACATATTTCTTTCCTTATCAATTAAATCCCCGACCTTAGTCCACCGTTCGTCATGAGGGTTTGGGGATAAAACTCTTGAGCATAATGGGTCCAATAACCACGGATCTTCCCAAATTCTTGCTTTATCACCGCATGCAACCTTCCATTTCCACCCCATTGCCACCACCTCCTTACTAGCTATAATACTTTGCCAGGCCCACGAAGAAGTTGGTTTGGGTTGCGCTTCTAAAAAAGATGTATCCGGAAAATATTTGGTTTTGAAGACTCGAAAAAAGAGAGAGTCCTCCCCATTCAGCAGCCTCCATCCAAGCTTTGCAAGCATAGCGAGGTTGAAAGCTTCTAAATCCCGGAAACCTAGCCCTCCTTTTCCTTTCACCTCTGATAACTTCCCCCATTTCATCCAATGAATCTTCCTCTTCTCATCCGCCCCATTCCAAAAAAATTTAGCAACCACAGAGCATAGTGATTTACATAATCCGACTGGAATTTTAACACATGACATAACAAAAATTGGCAATGTAAAGAGCACTGAATTGGCTAAGACTTCTTTACCTGCTTGATTAAGGATCTGCCCCTCCCAACTTTTCACCCTTGATTCCACATTCTCCTTTAGATAGGCTAAAGCAGCCTTCTTCGACCGCCCTATAAAGTATGGAAGTCCCAGATACTTGCTCCCCAGACCACTACTCGAAAAACCCAATATCGAAAAACATTCCTGCTTGTTACCTACCGTAGTGTTCGCACTAAACAGGATCGAGGATTTCTGGACATTCACCAACTGACCCGACGCCTTACGATATGTCTCCATGACTTCTTGAATCACATCACACTCCTTCTTCTCAGCTTTGCAAAAAATGAGAGAGTCGTCCGCAAAGAGTAGATGTGAAACGGAGGGACCCCTACGACATAATTTAATTCCTTTTAGTTGGTTCTGTTGCTCCCGAAGATTCAACAAACTCGACAAGCCTTCTGCACAAAGAAGGAAGAGATAGGGCGAGAGAGGGTCACCCTGACGAATACCCCTTGACGGCTTTATGTACCCATGCTGTTGGCCGTTCAGAGTAATTGAATAAGAAACTGTTGTTACACAATTAATAATCTAGCCAATCCATCTTCTATCAAAACCCATATGCACCATTACCCCTTCCAAAAATTTCCATTCAATTCGGTCATACGCCTTGGCTATATCCAATTTTAACGCCATATATCCCTCCTTTCCTTGACGCTTATTTTTCATAAAATGAATAATCTCCTGGGCAATCAAAATGTTATCCACAATCTGTCTATCTTTAATAAAAGCGCTTTGGTTACGGCTAATAAGAGATGGCAATACACGTCGTAATCGATTCGCCAATGCCTTTGCAATGATCTTGTAGAAAACATAACATAGGGAAATAGGATGGAATTGCGATACCTGAATGGGAGTTTTAACTTTTGGAATTAAAACAATCTGGGTGTGGTTCAAACTCTTTAAAATATGCCCCGTTTGGAAGAATTGCTGTACCCCTGCGATAACATCTTCCCCAATCAAGTCCCAATATTGTTGGTAGAAACCCGCTGTCATCCCATCCGGACCCGGAGCTTTGGAGGGGTCCATATCGAACAATGCTTGTTTGATCTCCCCCGAACTAAAACTTTTGGTTAGCGCATCATTCATCTCCATTGTCACTCGTGCCTTAATAGAAGAGATAGCATCGCTTTCCTCCGAACAACCCTCAGTTTTGAACAAAGATTGAAAATATTGCATGAATTCCCCAGCCACCTCATTTGGATCATCCACCCACATCCCCCTTTGATTTTGGATGCCCGTTATCGTGTTCCTTCTTCTTCTTTGAGCAACCTTGGCGTGGAAAAAAGAGGTATTACGGTCTCCTTTAACCAGCCATTTGGACTTAAACTTTTGTCGCCAATACAAATCTTCTTGTTTCCATGCCTCCCCCAATACCTTTTCTAATTCCCGGATTTCCCCATTCCCACCCATCTGTTGACCTTCACCTATCGCCTTTAGTTTTTGCTGAGTCTCCAAGATCTTCCTCCTTGAGTTAAACCTTTCGCTTTGCTCCATTTCCGTAACTCGTATCTGCAGCTTCGTACCCTCTGGAAAACCTCATACATTCTAGATCCTGAAGTAAAAATCTGCCAACCCTTACTGACTACCTCTCGACTTTCGGGGTCTGCAACCCATCGTTTATCAAAGCGGAAAGGACGATGCCCATGCCTTCCAGGAGGATTTGTGTCAAGTAACAACGCAGCGTGGTCCGACCCAACCGAGAAAAGATGTTGCACAGCAGCTCTATTAGACCATACTCTCCATCCCGGAGATACCAACACACGGTCCAATCTCTCCCTAACCATTCCATCCCCAAATCGGCGATTTGTCCATGTGAAAGGAAAGCCTGAATACCCCAAATCAATTGCACCCAATTCTGATACGAAGTTCCGAAAAGCTCTAAGCGACCATTCATCCCTTCTTCTACCCCCTTGTTTCTCATCCTCCCAAAGCAGATCATTAAAATCACCCCACATAACCCATTCCCCTGGCGTCTGATGGCGATACCGAACAAGTGCATCCCATTGACTCCTCCGCACATTGTCATTACAGCTAGCGTAAACATTAATCAAGTGCCACTTCTTGCCTGATTCCTCATCATTTATTATCACTTCAATAAAGAAATTACTACTTCTAACCGAACTCACTTTCAAGTTGCGTTTCCACAATATGGCCAGTCCCCCAGCAATACCAATTGGATTCACCACCTGCAAATGGTCCATCCCTACAAATTTCCGAATAAAATCTAACCTACTAAACTGATTTTTCGTTTCGGAAAGAAAAATCAGTTGGGGAGAGTGGAGTCGACAAAGCTCCTTCAGTTGGTTCGCAGTCAAGGCTCTCCCCACACCCTGACTATTCCAGGCGAGTAGCCTCATCTGGCCCCATGGGGCCACTCGCGGCTGGCTTCCTCCACCGTTTCAGAAATACATACCTCTCCACTTTTTGTTGGTTGTAATGTGCTTTTTTGTTATTTGCATTAGAGAGGGTTCTCGCTAATGCAGCTTCTGCTTAATACACTCCTCAGACATACTCGGTTTTGAGTCTTATACATGGCATGTCTTTGTGGAGTTGGTGTGCTATACCGTCTTCTACCTAGGTGGTGTTGTGGTGACGGCTATGACTCGAGCTGGATATTCCACAGCAGGTCGGGAGCCCTTGTGGTCATGCCTATGGGGGTTTCTACTCTGGTTGCGTCCTACCACCTTTACTTTTTAGCAGTTCAAAAAAAAAAAAAACTTTGTAAAATTTTTGTATCTGCTACTGCTTGGGTTTTAACTTTGAACCCTGCTGTGAGTTGGTATTATGATGGCTTCCGCATATGGGTTTAACCGGGAAGCGGATCTGCTGTCCCAAACTTCCTGTTCCAACTCCCTGTCCCGTCCATCCAAACCATTCATCCGAGCAATCAACGGCTCAGATTCCATTTCACCTCAAACAAATCTGAGCCATACACATTCATCTGCGAATCTGAGCAGTAGAGTACTCAGATAGACGGCTCAGATGAATGGGACATAGAGTCGGGACAGAGTTTTCGGGACAGCAGATCCGCAACCGTTTAACCGGTCCTATTTTGACGTATTTTTGGGACCGAACTAGTTATTTCGGTTTGAAATCTACAAACTGGGACCGGTTTAAACTAGAATATTGGTTTGGTTTCGGTCCGGTTTGGTCGAGAGGCAGAGAAATCTACAGAAATCACATATGGAAATAGGAAGAAATCTACAAAATCTTTGAATCACAAATCTCTCTCTCTCTATATCTTTGTGGCTGGTTCTAAGGACATAAAAAGGCACAATATGTGTCAGAGTCCCACGCTAATAATATGAGCCGTTTAACGTGTTTAAAACATGTTTTTGACGATACTCGTAAAAAATTAACTCATTCGAATATCGGCAAGTGTTCGATCCAAACAATTCTGAGAACAGTAGTTCTTATCAATTTTTTTTTTGAAAATTTTGTTTGGATCAAACACTTATCGATATTTGATTGAGCTAAATTTTTGTAGGATTCCCTAGTTTGTTCAATATCTATATACTCCTATACACACACACACACATATATCCATATATATATATATATATATATATATATATATATAGAGAGAGAGAGAGAGAGAGAGAGAGAGAGAGAGAGAGAGAGAGAGAGAGAGAGAGAGAGAGAGACGTACGATGAACGACGGACCGGCATCGATTGCTAAGGAGAGACGATGAACGAAAGAGTGAACGACGGGTGATGACTGGTGAGTCGGTGAGAGCACTGAGAGGGGTAGAGAGAAGACAGAGGTAGAGGGAGGCGGCGAGGAGCTCTCATTTAGACTTAAGGTTAGACGAAGAGAGAGAGATATATACACACAACCGGTCTGGTCCAGTTTGTTTGGATTAAAAACCCCAAAACCGGAACCGAATCGGTTCTCAAATTTTGATACTTTAGTGAACTGGGACCGAACTGGTCAAGGTAAAAAAAATAAAAAAATGTCCTGTCCGGTTTTCTAATTTTTTTTTCACCCAATCACCCCTATTCTTGAGACTACTTCGTCCTTTTCCAAAACCATTCTATTTATCCGTTTGAGCAAGAAAGCTTCGAATGCTTTGAGGCGCTTGGGAATGGTTTAAGTAGTTGAATAAGAGGATTACGATGATAAAACCAAAATCTTGGATTATTTCTATAGCTTTCCCAAGCTGAGGAACTTGTGTTGTTTGACCTCCAATTGAATCAGCTGAAACCAAGAAATGGTTCAAAGTAGATGAATAGGAGAATTTCTCCCCAACACTGTTAACAAATTACAATTTAATTCTTAGGCTCCTTCCACTAACTTTTTTTGGGCTTGAAATTTAAGCCAGAAGTCATGTTCTACTAAAAATACTAGATTTAAAAATAAAATAAACATAAAAAGTCAAGTTGTTCTGCTATCAAACTTTTCATACAATCCTTCTATAAGTCTGTTAGATTATGGGCACGCCACTGCGTGCTAGTGGGAGATTATTGAAGCTCCCTCATTCAAAAATTAATGGTCCTCAATTGGTTGACAACATTTATGCTGGTATGATCATTCGTGTCCTTTCCTTTGTTGATGGGAAACTGGTGCTATTTGCTGCCGTCCATTTTTCTGTTGATGGGAAAACTATTGCTTTTGAGGATATGCAGATGAGGCCCGCTCAACCTGCTGATGCTTGGAGGCTGTGATCATCTATGTTTCCTAAGAAATATTGCTCCTTATGGAAAAGGCTAAAGGCATAGTTTTGGGATTTGCCAAGGGGCTTACGAACTAGAACACTGGTACGGTAGAGGAAAAAAGAAGTAAAGGGTACAGGAAACTGCGGCCGATGGCTAAGATCTACTCGGTACACTGTGGCTGCCATTTCCTGTACTCTTTCCTGTTTTTTTCATTGTACCAAACACTTTCCGTATGAACAAGCCATAGGGGAAAAAAAAAAAGAAAAAAGGAAAGGGTATAGGAAACGTGTTTGGTACAGGGAAAAAACAGGAAAGGGTACAGGAAATGACAGCCGACGGCTAAGATCCAGTCGGTTCAGGAAAGGGTACAAGAAACAGTGCACCGAGTAGATAGCTGTACATTCCACACTGAAATTCGTCGTCAATCTTTTTTAAACCCTGTTACTTAAACTTTCATAAGGGTGGGACCGTGGGTGGAAGATGTTACTCTTGGAATATACCCCACAATTATTTCATTTGTGGTGTTCCCACCATAACTCCATTATTAAATCCATCATAATCCCACAAATTGAAAATTTAAGCATTTGGTTAAGTCCCATAAAAAATAGAAAGCTATTTATTATTTGGTTAAGTGCTTTATTAGTAGAGAATAGTTCATGTAAGCTCTAAAAAGCCAAGCTCCTTTGTGTTTTCCATTGACAAAACACATATTCTATATATCCTGATTAATCAAGTTATATTTTTTTTTTCCTTTTTGTTTTTTAGAATATCTGTTTAGGAAGTGGAAGGAAAGCAATCTTGTGACGAGGGACCGTGAGTGTGTAGTCCATCAAAATGCACGGTGTCAAAGTACTTGGTATATTTGGAAGGGTTTGCACGGTATGGGCAAATTGGAAAGTTTGGGCCAAATTAATTATCTTGGAAAGGTTTTATTACTATATAACAATTCTTCCTTAACAAGGAAGTTTTTCTTGGCTATCATGATGTAGGACAAGATATACACCCCTATCACTTGTGAAAACATTATTTTGGGAACTGTGGACGGCCCACGGAGATCGGTGCTGGTTTCTCGTTTGAAAAAGATTGTGATTGTTGTTAGAGTCGCCACCCGGATTTGAGGTCCGAACCCGAGAAACCGATTAAAAATGACTCATTTGCCCACTGAAAAAGATTTTACTGATCATGGCGAAACCAAAGATTTCTCGGATTCGGGGGTTTGGTTACGAGAGGGGAAGGGTTTTACGGCACCCCACTCGCCCGGTCCGTAAACCGGTCTCTACTTGACATTTCATGGGATTCTTGAAAATGTTTGAAACTTAATTCTATTCACGAAAATGGGAATCGGGGATGGGAATCACATAAACAATAAAAACATAAAATGTATATCTAAAGTGGATGCTTGTGCTTGACGATTTTCATGAGTAATGATGATGATAACAAGTGAAATCATACAAATACTTACAAAGAAATGAAAAATTACGGTAACTGTACAACAATTTCAGAAATTTATGAATATAAGACCTAATTAAGCTGTTTCACAAACTGGATCCCAGAATAGGGATTGAGCGCTCAAAGACGATGGCTTGAGCGCTCAACTTCTTCAAACCAGTTTGAGCGCTCAAGGCTCATAGGTTAAGCACTCAAACCAGTCCCTGGCCTCTGTGAAATTACACCTTTTTTTACAACTTCTTTGTGAGATCAACGTTCATCAAAAGGCTTTCTCAGGAGAAACAAATAAGAATAAACTGATTGATCTCTTAAAGGAAGATAAAAAGGGCATAATCACAATGAATTAACAAGGAAATATTTGGAAATAGAGGAATGAGGGAGGAATCCAGGTCCTGAACACAACTACAGTGACTCACACATACAATTAATGTATTAAACCATGGTCCATCATCGGAACGACAAATAATCAGCAAACTGCCCAAGAACAGCTTGAGCGCTCAAGTTAATGACATTGAGCGCTCAAGCCATAATCTGGCTTTCTGATGTTTGACTTAAAAAAATAGATGCTTGATGATTCTCAGGACCTTATACATTTTAAACAAAAGCCATGGAAATGACCCAGTCACTGTTTTGCATTTCGAAAATGAAATTTTACAAAGATTTTGATCTTTGATCATTATAACATAGTTAACTAATGTTCATGCATGTAACTTTGAAGAAGAAACAGGTTGTTTTAAGGATCACATGAACATGGACAACCATTAAATAATGATCAAAACCAAGAGATGACACAAAAGTCAGTAAAACAGAAACCTGTTCAGCACTGGGCTTGAGCGCTCAAAGCCTGAGGCTTGAGCGCTCAACCCCTACTATAACTGCAGATTTGAAAAATGTTTTTGAATGCTTTTTGGACCTTTGTGAGTTCAATACAAGTATAATGAACTTGTTTGAACTCACTAGTCTTCCTCAGCAGGATCAAAACAGTGAGCATTCACATGTTTTAACTACCTTTTGAACTTGATTGGAAACTTGAACTTGATTTTGGGTTTAGAAATGGTTGATTGTGAGTATTTTGGGCTAGTATTTTGGGTGAATTAGACAATGTATGTGGCTGGTTGATGATCCAGAGTCGAATTTTGGATTTGAAGAATGGTTTTTTGCAAGTGGTTTTGGGTGGAGTGTGAGTGGTATTGAAGAGAGAGAGAGAGAGAGAACGATTTCTAGAAAAATTTTCAGCTGGAGTATATGGATGGATTACCCCTGAACCAGGGGGTGGTGAGTGGTTTTATATGGTGAGTGGGAGGGAAGAGAGGAGAGAGAGAGGAAGTGGGTTTGGTTTTTGAAAGTGGGTTAGGGGTAGTTTAGGAGTAGATTTAGGGTGTATTATACGTATAAGGATCGTAGAAGATCACCTTAGATGCTCCCATGCAGAAAATCTCATGATTAGATATTTTGCAGATTCCTGACTGGTTCAGAGTTGAGCGCTCAAACCCGTGGGGTTGAGCACTCAAGGTGCTTCTCAGGGGCTTGAGCGCTCAAAGTCTCAAGCTTGAGCGCTCAAGGCTCCTGGTGGCAAATTGATAGTTTGGTTTGGTTTGATGATGCTTGGATTGGTTTGGGTTATTTAGTGGTGTTTGGTTGGTTTTAATCAAGTTCAAGTCATTTTCACAAGTTCGGGTAGTCAAGATTGGTCCGTTTCATCATCGGAAATGCTCGAGCATATCTTGGGTTCAAAATCGGGGTGTCTACAGTTGCCCCTCTTGGATGGGACTCGATGCCATTGATTTGGTATGAGTGACATCCAAGACATAGACAACCCGACTCGTTCCCTGCGATATACCTCAAGCCACAAAGGAAATCATTAAAAGATTAAACGGTCGTGCCACTCAGGCTGCCTACGTACCCCATTGTAGGGATCAGACCGGCGTAGTTCCTGGGGGCATATGCAAACAAATGCAACGGGTTCTCCTGTCCCTCAGGATGATTGATTAAAAAGTTTGGTCCCTCAGGACGATTGGTTTAAAAAGTTTTGTCCCTCAGGACGATTGGTTTAAAAAGTTTTGTCCCTCAGGACGATTGGTTTAAAATTTTTTGTCCCTCAGGACGATTGATTTAAAAAGTTTTGTCCCTTAGGACGATTGATTTAACAAGTTTTGTCTCTCAGGACGATTGATATAAAAAGTTTTGTCCCTCAGGACGATTGATTTGAAAAGTTGTCCCTCAGGACGCTTGATTGAAAAACTGTCCCTCAGGACAATTGATATAAAACGTTTTGTCCCTCAGGACGATTGGTTTAAAAAGTTTTGTCCCTCAGGACGATTGATATAAAAAGTTTTGTCCCTCAGGACGATTGGTTTAAAAAGTTTTGTCCCTCAGGACGATTGATATAAAAAGTTTTGTCCCTCAGGACGATTGATTTAAAAAGTTTTGTCCCTCAGGACAATTGATATAAAAAGTTTTGTCCCTCAGGACGAATCGACGAAACTTCACGGGTCGTGAAACGCCAAACAAATGAATTATGCAAATCAACGAGCCTTCCCGGGTCGTGAAATGCCAAACAATTATGCGAATCAACGAGCCTTCCCGGGTCGTGAAACGCCAAACAAATGAATTATGATTTTACGTGAATCGTCAAGCCTTCCCGAGTCGAAACACTAAAAGCAAATGATGGTGACTATGATTGTGATTGTGATTGGATTGGATTGTGATTGTGATTGTGATTGTGATTGTGATTGTGATTGTGATTGGATTGGATTGTGATTGTGATTGTGATTGTGATTGAGTGTAGCTACCCTCTGAACAACGGGGAGGCTAAATCTAATGGGGCTATCCCTTGAGCAACAAGATAGCCAATGATAAGATGATTGTCTACTGAGCAACGAGACAATCGAGGAAATGTGATTGTGATTGTGATTGTGATTGGATTGTGATTGGATTGTGATTGTGATTGTGATTCATTCATATGCACCAGCTAGGTGGCTAAAGCGATTAAGCATAGCTACCCTCTGAACAACGGGGAAGCTAAATCTAATGGGACTATCCCTTGAGCAAGAAGATAGCCAATGATAAGATGATTGTCTACTGAGCAACGAGACAATCGAGGAAATGTGATTGCTTACTGAGCAAAGAGGCAATCAATACGCTACCAAACACATAAATGTGATGGTTTTAGCGGCACAACGATCTGTCAACAACAAATTCTCAGAACAACTGATTAAATGCACTAACTGGTTGAACAAATACTCAAACAACTTGACATGATTGATGTACACAATAAATGAATGATTGATTGATTGGATGCACCAGCTAGGCAGTTATGACAGGTGAGAAATCTATCTCCGAGCAATAGCAAGAAATCTATCCCTTGGCCAATATGGCAAGGACGATTGATTTAAAAGTTGTCCCTCAGGACCATTAATTTGAAAAACTGTCCCGCAGAACAATCGATTTAAAAGTTGTCCCTCAGGACAATCGATTTAAAAGTTGTCCCTCAGGACGATTGATTTAAAAGTTTGTCCCTCAGGACCATTGATTTTTTTAAAACTCGTCCCTCAGAACGATTGATTTAAAAGTTGTCCTGAGGGACGATTGATATAAAAAGTTGTCCCTCAGGACGATCGATTGAAAAACTGTCCCGCAGGACAATTGCATGCGACTCGTGGATCGACACTTGACGACAACAATGACAACATCCCTTCTTTTAAAAGTAGGAGGCTCAATAGGGTGGCTCTTTTGCTTTACTGACTTTCCTTTTTGGGCAGGGTTTGAGTTTGAGCTTGGCAAGACTTGGGTTTTGGATTGGTTTCAGACTTTTAGGCTCCTACGCCCTAGTCCTGGATTTGGGTGTATGCTTCCCCTAGAAATGACATTAGGCTGACATGCCCCAATTTCAGGTTGACGTGCCTCCACAGATGATGAACCTCGATTCTATTTTTCTTTCTCGCCTCTGCTGATGATTTTGGCGACCAATTGACCATGTACCCAAATACGGGTTCTTTGACACATTGAAATCGTTTCCACGAGTCAAGGATTAATAAGACTAAGACGACATGATTGGCCTCTTGACAAAGAGGCAAATTTTTCCAAGGCCGAGGAATTTGATTAGCCTTTCTGACAAGGGGATGGACTTCGATAAGATTGATAAGACCAAGGAATTTGATTGGCCTTTTGGACAAGAAGGGCAGACTTTGACAGACAAAGCTTGAGGAATTTGATTGACCATTTTGACCTGACAAATAGGAGAAAGAACGTGTTGACTAAAAAGATATGGAAGACTTCGTTGACTCGAAGTTCTGAAAGATGGCAAACATGCCTCACCGTTAATGTCGAAATTGTCATGATAAAATTGAATTTTTATTTTGTGATTGTTTCACTCCATCAAGTGATGTTCATTCAAATATTCTTGTCAAAACACAAGATTTCTTATCATGAACTCATGCCCCAGATTGCTGATGATGCTTCATTGATTTTTCTTCAAAATGCCCCATTTTAGAGGGCTGCTGATGAAGACCTATTGATATGCCCCGGTTTGGATTTTTGCTTTGAATGATGCCAGCGTTTGCACAATGCTTTGACTTTTGATTTTCAAGAGGGATTAGACTGTTCCCTTGTGACTTGAATTCTCATTATCAAGTTGCACTTTCTAATCTGAAAGGACTTTTATCTAGGTTATGACGGGGTCAAGGTTATGGGCTTAACAAAGGAAGGATAATGGGCTCAAAAAATCTCATTTTTCCTTGGGGTTGTTTGAGCTAGCAGCTATCTTGAACTTCATTCATGCCCTTTTTGCTTTTTGATAGGCACTTTCTTTCATTTGATTTTCCATTTCAGATTTTTCAGTGCTCTTCATCTTGTTGTGTCTTTTGCATTTGGCATTTTCATGTGCCAACGAGTTTGAGACTTTTATTCTTGTGATGGCTTGAATTCTCATGCACCTACATCTTGGGCACTTTTTATTCTTTCCTTTCACCCCAGCATGGGGGATAGCTGCCTAGCTGGGTTCTTTTTCAAAGAAATCGATTCAGGCTCAAAGGGGCTTGCAATGGATATTTATGTGGGGAATAAAACAAAGAATGCCCTTCTTCATTTTGAATCGTGCAACTTGATGGAGAGAACTCATGCTTGCTCTAACTTTTGCCTAGATCTCATTTTGAAGTTTGATCTAGTGAGCTTTTGCCTTAACTTTTGCCTAGGCCGCCCTTGCGGGTTTTCGACCTAGCAAGCTCTTTTTTTGTCAAAGCATTACTTCTTGATGGCACCGGGGAATGGTCCATTGGAAATCCTCCTTGTGTGGGGCAAGGGTTCAATCAAATTTCATCTCGTGTTTCGAAGTGATTATCATGTTTCTCGAATGATGGTGTAAAACAATTCCAAGTTTAGGAAAAAAAAACCAAGTTTATGATAACAATTTGAACACAACAGCGTGACACTGATTTTTGATAGTTATGACCGAACCGCGAAGGGTTGCCTACGTATCCCTTTGCAAGGAATCAGGTCGTGTGTAGTTCAGGGCTACAAAGGGTGACTTTATTTTTGGTGTTTTTATTTTTCTTGACAATAACAACAAGACACTACAGACTCAAGGATGAAAACACATAGATGGGGAAAACATAAACAGACTCGAAATACAACTGACTCAATCAGAAGCGAAAACTTGACTTGACACTTGAAGACTTCCAAGACTCGTGGAAGATTGAACTACTGGATGGCCATTGTTGGTTCATTGATTTGGCGAGGTGTTCAGTTTCGCCAATGGAGCAGAGATGGACCCGTTGTCAATGAGATCTTGAATCTTGTGGCGGAAGCGATGACACTCATTGGTAGCATGACCAGGCATTTGATGGAAGGCACAAAAGGCGTTTGGGTTGTGGTAAGCTGGGAGCTTTTGAGGTAAAGGAGTTGGTTGAAGTGGTTTGAGAAGACCGGCTTCGTGGAGCTCTTTGTACACCAAGGATAAGGGTGTGGAGAACTGTGAGAGGGTTCTTTGTGGTTTTTTGGAGTGGTTGGTTTGGACTGTGATTTTATTGATGGGTGCTGCTCGGTTGGAGTTGTGTTTTGTGGAGCTGGATGAGGTGTTTGCATATAGGGTGTTATTATCCCCGGAGTTGTTGTTCTTGGTTTTAAGAGTGGGGCCATCTTTTTCAAGAATGCCGTCCCGTATTGCTTCCTCAATTGACAGGCCTGTCTCAAAGTAGGTCTCAAAGTTATGTGCCTGGGCCATCACCATGTACTGAGCCAAGTCAGGTTGTAGATTCTTGGTTATGATCCTCATTTGGTCCTTATCACTGGGACGATCAGTCATTTGCGCTGCCTTCGCCCTCCATCTCTTCACAAAGTCCGCAAAGGACTCCTCTTCCTTCATCTTAATACTTTCAAGCTCACGAGTAGTGACCTTGAGCTGCACATTGTACTCATACTGCTTTATGAAAGCAGCCGCCATTTCTTCCCAAGTTTGCCTCCTTGAGATGTCAAGAGACAAGAGCCATTGAAGTGCGGGCCCTGTGAGAGTTTCATGGAACATTTGGGCCATAGTGGGCTCATCAACATCTTGCAATGAAAGGGAGCTCACGTATGCCTGAATGTGTCCCCTTGGATCTCCGGTCCCATCAAACTTCTCAAAGTCCACATGTTTGAATTTCTTAGGGAGTTTGGCACCCGGGAAAAGGCAGAGTTTGTCCATGTCGAACCCGGTGATGGCCCGTTTCTCACTTTTAGCCAAAGATTCTTCAAGTTTGGCTATTTTGGCTTGCATTTCAGCCAACTGGGGATTGTCAACCGGAGGTGGCTGATCTTGATGCTCATCATTAGGGATCTCATGATTTCGGGCCCCGCCATCGGGTATTTGTTGCTGTGGTGGAGGCAGTCGGCTTTGGATGTTTACCATGATTGCCATGAGTTGGGAAATTCGAGTGTCATTCCGGACCCTCTCATCTTGCATTTCCTTCCTTAGTTGCTCTATCTCATTTGGAGGATCTTGTTCTTGATCGGCCGACATGCTTGTTTCAGACGTTTAGCGATGAAGGTCGAGATAGTCTTTGTCCGGAGGGTCGAGTCCAAATGGATAAGGTCTTCTTCTTTGCAGGCTCAATGGTTCAGGACTGACAGTAAAGCAAAAAGGTCAAATTCAGATTGTGCCCCTGGTTTCATTGAAGGAAATGTCGTGCGTGTGTTGTTGTCATGTCGTGTCTAAGATCTAGACTACCAGTCTCAGTCTCACTTAAGACATTACACGGATGTTCGAAGCAACAACCACGGGTGAGTCGTGTCAGGCAGGTTAAATTCCAATCGTCGTGGAATCAGAGCCAATCTCCTTGTAGACCATCCGAGACAGAGCAATAAGGTTGTTGAAATCCAGATACAAATGTACTTAAGGCTAGTCCGAAACACGGGGAGCCGTTCGAGCACGGCGAACACTGGAGGTATCTCAAACTCCATGGATTTAAAGTCTCCTAGACTGACATCAATTCCTATAGGTTATGCTAAGGTTAACCTATGGTTAGTCTACCGGTTTTAAATCTCACTCAGAGCCATTGCACAGCTGATTGAATCAACACCACGGGTAAGCCATTACTCGGTGGATTCGGTTTGCCAACCTAAACCTAAAACGTTGGGACCGTAATCCTTAACTTTTCTTGGCCATCCGAGACAAAGCAATGAGGTGTTGCCATCCAGTTACAAGTGACTCCAAGGCTAGTTCAAAACACGGGAAGCCGTTCGGGCACGGCAAACACCGGAGGTATCCCAAACTCCATGGATTTAAAGTCTCCCAGACTACATGTACAACCTAGGGTTAGTCTACCGGATCCAAATCTCACTTAAGACCATTGCACAGATGATTTTTCAACACCCCGGGTAAACCATTACTCGGTAGGTACGGCGTTCCAACCTAAAGCCTAAATGTTGACGCCGTAGCACTTTTCCTGGTCATCCGAGACAAAGCAATTTGGATGTTGCAATCCAGATACAAATGATCTTAAGGCTAGTTGAATTACGGGTGGCCGTTCGGGCACGACCAACACCGGAGGTATCTCAAACTCCATGGATTTAAAGTCTCCGAGACTGTATTCGACAGCTTTGGAAGATTGCCCCAATCCTCAAGTTTTCTTTTAAGCGATAAGTCCTTGATATCGGATGGCCGAATTTGGGAAATTCTGGTCCACACATATTCCGACAATGATCTAAGATCGGATGCCTAAGGGCGATTGACCCTCCTCGGGCCAAGGTCCCTTAAACCCGTTTAGATCAGTGTTAGGAATTTGATGATCCAAATTTTCCCACGTCCGGTCGTCCTAAAGGCTAACTCGTAAGAACAACGCGCATATGGGATGCACGACTCATCATCGGGCCAAGGCAACCTCTTACTAACGCGGGGAGCCGTTCGAGCACGGCGAACACTGGAGGCATCTCAAACTCCATGGATTTAAAGTCTCCTAGACTGTATTCGACAGCTTTGGAAGATTGCCCCAATCCTCAAGTTTTCTTTTAAGCGATAAGTCCCTGATATCGGATGGTCGGATTTGGGAAATTCTGGTCCACACATATTCCGACAATGATCTAAGATCGGATGCCTAAGGGCGATTGACCCTCCTCGGGCCAAGGTCCCTTAAACCCGTTTAGATCAGTGTTTAGGAATTTTGATGATCCAAAGTTTCCCACGTCCGGCCGTCCTAAAGGCTAACTCGTAAGAACAATGCGCATATGGGATGCACGACTCATCATCGGGCCGAGGCAACCTTCTACTAATTGCCGAGGCACTAAAACTAAACGGGATATCTACACAGAATATCTATACAAACGACGCTCGCGACGACTATATACAAAGCAAATGCATGAATGCAACATGGCATGGCGAGGAAAGCGGTAACACATAGCACAAAACAGGATGGAGCACATAATCCTAACTCACGGGTGGGTTGCTAAACGTGGGGTTCTATGGCTAATTACATGCAAAAGGCAGGTTTTGGTCACCAAGGGTACCCCGGACTCAAAATCAAAACCGCCTCCTACCGTTAAAAACGATAGTGACGATGTGATTTATCACGGTCGAGGGCTGCTGGGCATTTCGGGATTCCCTGTCACCGACAAGCCGGGCAGGATTGCCAAAACACGCCAGCGGGGCTAAGAACCATGCAAATGCAATGCAAAAATCAAATTTCAAACATTTTCAAAATCCCACAAAATATTTTTCAAATTAAACCCACTTTGATTAACACATATTTCAATAAAATTACACAAGTGTAATAAAAATTGCACAAGTGTAATTAAATAAAATATATATTAACCAATCTCCCCAGCAGAGTCGCCAGCTTGTGGACGGCCCACGGAGATCGGTGCTGGTTTCTCGTTTGAAAAAGATTGTGATTGTTGTTAGAGTCGCCACCCGGATTTGAGGTCCGAACCCGAGAAACCGATTAAAAATGACTCATTTGCCCACTGAAAAAGATTTTACTGATCATGGCGAAACCAAAGATTTCTCGGATTCGAGGGTTTGGTTACGAGAGGGGAAGGGTTTTACGGCACCCCACTTGCCCGGTCCGTAAACCGGTCTCTACTTGACATTTCATGGGATTCTTGAAAATGTTTGAAACTTAATTCTATTCACGAAAATGGGAATCGGGGATGGGAATCACATAAACAATAAAAACATAAAATGTATATCTAAAGTGGATACTTGTGCTTGACGATTTTCATGAGTAATGATGATGATAACAAGTGAAATCATACAAATACTTACAAAGAAATGAAAAATTACGGTAACTGTACAACAATTTCAGAAATTTATGAATATAAGACCTAATTAAGCTGTTTCACAAACTGGATCCCAGAATAGGGATTGAGCGCTCAAAGACGATGGCTTGAGCGCTCAACTTCTTCAAACCAGTTTGAGCGCTCAAGGCTCATAGGCTAAGCACTCAAACCAGTCCCTGGCCTCTGTGAAATTACACCTTTTTTTACAACTTCTTTGTGAGATCAACGTTCATCAAAAGGCTTTCTCAGGAGAAACAAATAAGAATAGACTGATTGATCTCTTAAAGGAAGATAAAAAGGGCATAATCACAATGAATTAACAAGGAAATATTTGGAAATAGAGGAATGAAGGAGGAATCCAGGTCCTGAACACAACTACAGTGACTCACACATACAATTAATGTATTAAACCATGGTCCATCATCGGAACGACAAATAATCAGCAAACTGCCCAAGAACAGCTTGAGCGCTCAAGTTAATGACATTGAGCGCTCAAGCCATAATCTGGCTTTCTGATGTTTGACTTAAAAAAATAGATGCTTGATGATTCTCAGGACCTTATACATTTTAAACAAAAGCCATGGAAATGACCCAGTCACTGTTTTGCATTTCGAAAATGAAATTTTACAAAGATTTTGATCTTTGATCATTATAACATAGTTAACTAATGTTCATGCATGTAACTTTGAAGAAGAAACAGGTTGTTTTAAGGATCACATGAACATGGACAACCATTAAATAATGATCAAAACCAAGAGATGACACAAAAGTCAGTAAAACAGAAACCTGTTCAGCACTGGGCTTGAGCGCTCAAAGCCTGAGGCTTGAGCGCTCAACCCCTACTATAACTGCAGATTTGAAAAATGTTTTTGAATGCTTTTTGGACCTTTGTGAGTTCAATACAAGTATAATGAACTTGTTTGAACTCACTAGTCTTCCTCAGCAGGATCAAAACAGTGAGCATTCACATGTTTTAACTACCTTTTGAACTTGATTGGAAACTTGAACTTGATTTTGGGTTTAGAAATGGTTGATTGTGAGTATTTTGGGCTAGTATTTTGGGTGAATTAGACAATGTATGTGGCTGGTTGATGATCCAGAGTCGAATTTTGGATTTGAAGAATGGTTTTTTGCAAGTGGTTTTGGGTGGAGTGTGAGTGGTATTGAAGAGAGAGAGAGAGAGAGAACGATTTCTAGAAAAATTTTCAGCTGGAGTATATGGATGGATTACCCCTGAACCAGGGGGTGGTGAGTGGTTTTATATGGTGAGTGGGAGGGAAGAGAGGAGAGAGAGAGGAAGTGGGTTTGGTTTTTGAAAGTGGGTTAGGGGTAGTTTAGGGGTAGTTTAGGAGTAGATTTAGGGTGTATTATACGTATAAGGATCGTAGAAGATCACCTTAGACGCTCCCATGCAGAAAATCTCATGATTAGATATTCTGCAGATTCCTGACTGGTTCAGAGTTGAGCGCTCAAACCCGTGGGGTTGAGCGCTCAAGGTGCTTCTCAGGGGCTTGAGCGCTCAAAGTCTCAAGCTTGAGCGCTCAAGGCTCCTGGTGGCAAATTGATAGTTTGGTTTGGTTTGATGATGCTTGGATTGGTTTGGGTTATTTAGTGGTGTTTGGTTGGTTTTAATCAAGTTCAAGTCATTTTCACAAGTTCGGGTAGTCAAGATTGGTCCGTTTCATCATCGGAAATGCTCGAGCATATCTTGGGTTCAAAATCGGGGTGTCTACAGGAACAATTTTTATTTGCGGAGTTAGAAAATCAAAATTTAGCAATACGTGAAACCTATTAAGATCATGCTTTAGATCAAGCCAAAAAGGAGATTAAATGAACATATATAAGTCTGACTCAACTCAAGAGAAAATAAGCTTAAACACATTTAAATAAGTGTGGTTCATACAATGCGTCCAAGAGATCAGCACTTTTAAGAAACCAACTTCATGTAAATTACATTTGGTAATAATATACTCAGTAAGGAATAATTTCCTATTAGCGAATGCATAGTGCTTTTCCTTACCATTCAAAACTCAAAACTCCTACCTAAAGCTATAAAAGCTTCACACACCAGTTTTCACAAACTTGAAAATCCAACTTATACGATTGAGATTCAGATAAGTCCTTTTCTAAATAAATCCACTCGGATTTGAATGGAATATACTCGTTAAATATTCCAAAAATAAACTTGAACCCCAAACTCATGAAATACCTTAAGCAATAAAAGCACCACATCCAGTTTTCACAATCTCCAAAATCCAAAATAGTACGATTGAGATTTAGATTAGTCCTGCTCCAAAATATATTCACTCAAATTCTCTTTGGATATACCTGTTTAATGTTTCGAAAACAAATTTGAAGAGAAATAGTTGATGATTACATGCATTTTCTTAGTAAGCTTAACTCCAATTTTTGCCTTCTTTTCCATGTTCAAAACATTAACCAAATATGTATGCCTTCAAGAAAAATAAAGAAATACAATTGATTGATGCTTTACCCCATTAAATCAAATGACATCAAGCTAAATCCCATCATGGAGCACAAGAACACCAATGCTTGTGTCTTAAGGAAATCGAACACGATTTAAGGGCTCAATAACTGATTTATGGTTTTTTTTAAACTTTATTAAAAAAAAATGCGTGTTTTTTTAACTTAATTCCCAGACTACGTGAAGTCGTGGTTAGCAACCACGTTTTCTTGAAAACGTGTTTCAAAAACACGCTTTCTCGGTTGGTTAAGCCTCATTAACCGAAAAATTAAGTTAATCGTAATCCAGTTGAAAGCGTAGTTAGAAAACGCGCCTTCTAAAAGCGTGGTTAGCAAACACGCTTCTAAAAGGCGTGGTTGAGAATAACGCCTTTATTAGTCGTGTCTAATTCCTTATAAGGTAAAAAAAGTTAGGGCTTTTTTTACCACTTGTGTTTTTTCCCAAATTCACAACTCGTCCCTTTCCTCTCTGAGAACCATTCCGGCCCTCCATCCCCCGCACGGCTCAGCGGTCCGGCGCTCCGTCCGCGTCACCGCCGCCGGTCAAAACTCCGGCGGTCGTCTCTGTGATCTCCCTGTGAAGCCTTCGTTCAGATCTACAGGTTTGCCCTCTCTCAACTCATACCGATTGATGTGATTGAGAATTTCAACTGCCTTTTCATATTTGTGTTCTTCCAAAGCTTCCCTTGCAGAACCTGTAACCCTAGCGACCAAATCATGGGTGCCCATAAGCTACCCCGTGAAGCAATCTAAGATCCATCTCTTCTTCGACACATCCTCCACTGTGATTTTCTTTCAAAAAAACAAAACCCAGAAAAGTTACCTCTCTCTCTCTCTCTCTCTCGGCTCTCTCTGTCTCACTTCGTCTCTCTCTCTCTCTCTCTCTCTCTCTCTCTCTCTCTCTCACACACACACACACACACACACACACACACACGCACTGATGTGTGTTTATTGAAAGCCAAAGCCGAAAGTTTGTTGTTTTGCTGTGTATTGCATCGTTTTAGGGAAATATAGGAATTCTTTAACTCCCATGTGATCCGGAGTGGAATATATATGTATATATGCTAGTCCCGGACACGTGCAATGCAATAAAGTACTATACAAAAGCCACCCAAAATTCATGTGGCCTACTGGAGCCCAACAAATTTCTTTACAGTTTGAAATTCGTGACCCATACCCTTTTTGTGTTTGCTTTTGTTGATTGATAAAATTAGAGCAAATACCAATAGGAAAACAACGGAAGTGGAAGTTGACCGGTGGGTTATTTTTAAAGAGTTCATAGAAAAATAATCTAGCGTGTTGCATACATGGGGTCTATTCTGTTTTAAACCAATGAAAAAAATGATTGGTAACCCAATAGAAAATTTTAGTTTTAATAGTAGGAAAAACGGGCAAATTTTTTTGAATTTGTTTTTTGTTTTTTCCATTGGAGACCAGTGAGTTCGGCCCACTCTCTCTGTGCATGAGACTTTGTGTGTGAACATAAGAGACTTTAGGCAGCATAGGAGACTTTGATTTTGTCAAAGCCCACCTAATTATTGTACAGTGCAACAATGGAAAGGAACTACCTATTTTTTGAATAACCAAAATCGGGTTAGCCTTTGCTTATTTCATCATCAAGTCGGTTATTTCATCGATAAATTCATATTCATACACACTTATAGAGATGAAATTTGATTGAAAAGGTCCATGAAATCACACTTTAATAAGATACATAAGTTCGTACTTTGAAAAGAATTGTTACGAAATTTGATAGTCTCTCTATATTATTCTTTTCTGATTAAAAAAAATTGGTATGAAAAGAATGCACTAGGCGTGGCACTTTAGTAATGCATACACGCCTTCTAAAGGTTGAAGTTTTAATTGTGAAGTTAACAAGAACCTTTGGGATTATTAGAGATTGATCCGGTTGTTAATTTTAAAGTTTTGAACACATAAACTTACCCAGACATCCAATTATAAAAAAACCTCGTAGAGATTAGCATTGTAAGAGGGCACAAAAATTGGGTAGGTAACTTCTCCAACGCGCAAAAATTGCATGCTAGATTTGGATCTGTGTTGGCAGTTCTAGCGTTAAAGGACGGCAAGGTCTTTAGTTGTCCAAGTGAATACATTGAACTTCCTCTACTGACTTCTCCAATCAGAATGGATAAACATGCATCTAGACTAGCATAAATATTGTACATCAATCTCACTAAGTGGGTTGGAGGCGATGCTCATGCCCAAGGTGGCAAACAATGGGGAAATTGGACGGTTGAAATTCACTTGTAGATACCCGAACAAGAATTGGCGTTCGGACATAAAATACGTTCCGTTACCAATCAATGATGATGAAACGTTGTCCAATGTTCTATGCATGAGCAGTACTTTTCCCTCATGCCTAGAAATATATGTGGAGTTAGAGTACACTTATGCTCAAGAGCAAATGACGTTGCTTGGCTCTTCTACTTTCGCTAAAATGTTGTCACAAGAAACACTCCCAAGAAGTGGACAACTTTCTATGCCATTTATCGACTATTCCTCTCAAAATCAAGTTGTCCTGCCTCGTCACTCTCACGATAACGGTGGGTGCTCAACGGCGACATTGGGATGTGATGTTCTTCATACTAGTAACAATGCTTGTAATGCCGAGGGTCCATCTTTAGGTGGGGAGTTTGGTTGCACGGAGGAGTATGGTGATGATGTAGAAATTGGTAATCGTTGGCCCGATGAAAATTCAGATGAAGATGTTGACGCGTTGTTTGCCTCTAACGAAGATAATTTCGATGACAATGAAGATGTGGGTGAAGAAGTTCCAACAAAATTTGGGTGTATTGAAGTTGGCGATGACTTGAACCCTGCTATCCGCATACCTTACTACTCCAACATCAACTTGGGTAACGATGGTTCGGTAGTAGACTGGGATATTGTAAACCGTGGACCCCTTTGGGATGCTTCCACCATGAAACTGGAGCAGGGCATGGTATTCAAGGATAAAATTCAATTACAACATGCAGTGATAGCTTACCATGTCAAAATGAATCGGCAGTACACGGTGGTAGATTCACGGAAAAACCTTTGAGTTGTAGGGTGCAAGCATGGGTGTACTTGGAGATTGCGCGCCATGAAGAGCCATAACATGGGTACTTCCAGATTATGCAGTTAAAAGGGCCACATCATTGTGTCTACCCACGGGTCAATCGAGATCATAGCAATCTTAGTTCACTTTTCATTGCTCATCACATCAAGAATGAAATAGTTGTAAGTAGATTGATTTTTTTTTTCAAAAGTTTAGGTTTTTCGAAGCACTCAAAGTTTAAGAAGTGTCATTTAATTTTCTTAGGGGGAACCAGACAAGCCTTTTGCAAGCATTATTGAAAATGTTAAAAAGGCTTTCGAATTCACAATATCCTACAAGAAGGCTTGGCTCGCTAGGACTAAAGCCATAGACATTTTGTTTGGCAGTTGGGATGGGTCTTACCATAAATTACCCATGCGCGCGCTACAGACTTACAATGCTGGCACGGTTGTCGATTGGAAAATAAATCCTGCACATTCAGAATTCGAGTATTTTATGAATTATGTGTTTTGGGCATTCAAACCCTCCATCGAAGGATTCAAGTATTGTCCACCAGTAAATAAACTTGAGAAGAAAAAACTGGTGTAATTCTTTTTCACGATTAGTCCTCATAAACACGTTATTTTTTGCGTGCAAAATACACACTTCCAAAAGGGACAAACAATTTGGAATGGGGGGAGTGTGTAAATAGCTTGAATGGGTCCTAAGCACTTAATAAATTCTCATGTCTTTTATTTCCCAACCATGAGAGAGATTTTTTGTAAGCAAAATAGTAAAAAAAAATTCTCTAACAGCGCACCTGAACTATTATCAATTAAAGGTATCATTAATTTTTTAAGCAAAAAAAGACATCAATAAATCTCAGTATTTTTGGATTCTCTATAATGACTTGCCAAAATGATGATGTATGTAATGTCAGCCATTTATACGCGTGGCCAGTTGTCCCATTAGGTAATGTTGGCCTATTAGACAAGTGAATGATATGACAGGTCGAATGGGTGGTATTGAAGGGCAAGTCACGGGTTGGCATCTAATGACATGTCATGTGACAAGTCATGGAGTCACGGGTTGGCCTTTAATGGGAAGTCACGGACTACGATTGTTGAATAATACAAATTAAATGTGATGACACATAAGACATTAAAGAGTCTTATCCAGCTATGTGTATACAAAGGAGAAAGAAGTATGATTAGGTACTGAGAAAGGTTATTGTATAGCAAATAGCCAAGTATGAGGTATACAGTGCGTGACATATTCGAAGCAACTGGGCGTCATTGGCACCTCGATGACGATTTTAAATACCCTTTGAACCCAAACATCTGATACACACCCAGGGTTATCACAGAAATGCGACGTGAGTATCAGTATCGAATTGAACTATCTGAAGTTCTTATATTTGATTGTCGATCATTCAACATTCCAATTCCACGTCGCCGACTAGTTGCCATGCCGACTGATACTCCACAATTGCTGCAAAGAGCCTTGCATCGTATTCGTGAAGAAGTCAATCACATGCAGATGCATTTGTCTCGATATAACTATCAACGCTTAGCAAATGAACGGAGAGAGGAGGGCTTGATGGCTGAAGCTAATTTCTATATGGAGGCTAGCATGAACGAAGACGTTCAATCCGACATTGAGATGTCTGATGATGATGAAGAACTATGAAAGTTATGCTGCCATTGGAAGATAAAAAACCATGGAAGTTATGTTACCATTGAACTTCTTTTTTTCTTTTTCTTTTTTTTTTTCAATTTTGCAATCCATTTTCTTTTGTATTTTGTGTCATTGGTAGGAGTGACTTTTATTTTCTTGTACTAGCAATCTCTCTGTATTAATTCCACTCTTATGTTGTCGCTATATTTCGGACATCCATTGTAACTTCTTGTTAAACCAATTAAAATTATGAATGACAATACAGAAACAAAAAGAACTAAATTGTAGTTAATCAGAAAACACAACAAAGTTAACGTACTTAGAAACATAATCAATACATCAGTTAACTTACTTGACTTAAACTGACACACCGATTAACAAACTTAACATATTACAAATACATAACTTGAAGTACTTAATGTAGAAGCAATACATCGCATAACAAAGTAGGAGATCTACATATCCTCATCAGACATAGCATAGTCAGATAGGTACTTCTCATTATTCAATGCATTGTTGTGCTCATTTTCTGTTAGTTCTCGGCCATTTGCCTCCGCCATCTCAATTGCTAGCTGAAGCATGAATTATCGGCTCCTACGCATCAGCATCCTATTATTCTCCTCTTTGATTCAAACCACAGCAATTTCATACTCATGCTTATTTGTTCTTGGCATTTCTAGCGACCGACGATGAGGAATTCTTACTCCCATGTTCCATAAATTAGCAACTAATCCCTCCTGCTCTTCAACTCTAAACTTCCATTCTTCTCGAAGACCAACATAGTAATCTTTAGGGCTGTTTCTTTTTTCTTTCCAGTATGGGTCCTTGAACCTGGGAAGTATCCACACCCTAGAAGTAGCCTCTGCCTGCCCTTGTGATACAAGTAACGAGTATGAAGTGCTATACAGAAATATCATAGGTTTGAAATTAATTTATAGACAAATAGTTTTGAGCCATCTTGCATATATGAGTTGTATGAAGGCTTGATAAGATATCAGATACGAATAAAGTGGTCTAAAAGCTGATATTAATAAATAAAGATGATGAATAAGGCTGTAGAAGTACAAAAGTAGATGTTGACTTGACCATCCATTGGTTTGCATTGAATGATTGATTACAAGTCCCCATTAAATTAATGTCACTATGTGGCCATTTGAAATGTTTCGATTTTCTTCAAGAGCATTGGATTCCAATTATTATCAAAGAAGACCAATAAGGGTAATGACACATGCATGTTGGCAGGTCCCCCGGCATGCTTTGTGCGAGCTTTGGATTCCAGTGAGAGCTGAACAAGGCTGAAAAAGTCTGTATCATTTATATTGCAGACACAACTACACAGTGACACAGACATGTGGGTAGGTTTCCATCCATAAGGGACTTTGTGAGAGCTTTGGATTCCAAAGCTGAATAAGTCTATACCAATTATGAGCACACAAGCTAGAAAGCCAACCTATATTAGGCTACAATTTTTTTCATACATGACATAGAAATTCGTACAACTACTTCACCTAGCATGTTTTATTAGTAGCGATTATGCATAATACACTAGCAAGCCGTAAGTCTTAAGAAAATGGGAAAGAGAGGGTTAACACGTTACATTTACAAAGTATTCAACAATTTGATGTCACACATAAATCGGAAGTTACAACTAGAAAAGCATACCTCGTCATAACCATTATATAGTCCTTTGCATATAGAAAAAGGATTTTTTTTTATGGTTAGGGAATATGAGGGATTTAATCAAAGTGAATCTCCCCATTACTATAAATTTTTGATGTTTTTGTTGTCTGTCCACAACAATTGTTAATTTCATTCGTGATAAAAATAAATATAAAAAAAAAACCAATTTTGGTTAGGTTCGAAAAGACAAGTAATGCAAAACATGGAACTTTCCACAGCAGCATATGAAGGCGTTGTTACTAAACACGCCTTTGCTAACCACACTTTTAGAAGGCGTGTTTGGTAAACCCGCTTTTATTAGGCGACCCGCTTCCAGTTTTATTATTCATAAATCGTGTTTGCTAACCATGCTTTTATAAGGCGTGTTTGCTAACCACGCTTTCAAACCGGATTACTATCAACTTAATTTTTCGATTAATCCGGCTTAACCAACTGAGAAAGCGTGTTTTCCAAACATGTTTTCAAGAAAACGTGGTTGCTAACCACGACTTCACGTAGTCTGGGAATTAAGTTAAAAAACACGCGTTTTTTTTAATAAAGTTTTAAAAAACCGTAAATCGGTTAATTAGCCCGATTTAAGAGGTAAAAACATTGAAAAATGTATATTAGCTTAGAGAATACCTATGTCTTGCATTCTTGTAAGTAAAACTCCCATTGTCTTGAAATTGCAAAACATAGAAGACACTATCGGGAAAAAGATTATTCATGAGTTGTGCTGATGTGATTTTTTAACAAAGTAAAATAAAGTAAATTATAAACAGAGTGTCATACGGTAATTAACTAACGGATATAAAGTTTCATGAAGGAAATCAAGAGTCGGAAGTTGCGAAAAAGGGTTTTTTTTTTCTCTAGTATATTTACTCTAATGTCGATTTCTCTACCATTAACTTAAAAGTAGGCGGAAAAATGCTTCACATGACCTTGAACATAACCAGAAAAAAACAGTGACAAAGAAAAAATGTACCAGAAATAATGTACGATGATACATGGTTATCGTGTCTATGCATGAGAAAATCAAATTGTTCCTTTTTTCCCTTTAGCCAAACATATAAACCAAAGCGCAATCCACCTACATGGTCAGTAATTACCATTTTAACATGGTCTTAATGAGTTTCATTTATGTTCATCAGCTCTTCCTCAGGCATCGGCTGCATAGTCATCGGCCAAGCCGGCTCCGCCTCTTCCTGAAAACAAATATAATGCACTAACGAGTCCTAGAGGGGAGGGGGTGAATAGGACGACAATTTAAAAAATTAATTCTAATTAAGAGATATATAATCATTCATGCTCCATTCAAATTGCCACAATTAAATTTGCAAGATATAAGACAATTAAAGTAATGAGACAAGACGCAAGATATACGTGGAAACTACTTAGGGTCTAAACATCCTAAGCATAAAACCACGGCCTAGTCCTACTTATGCATTCCATAAATCAAAAAGGTTTATAAGAATTAACAAGACTAGGAATTACCCAACAAGCCCCTTGTGACACCTAGCTCCAATTCTTGATAGTACCCCGTACCCCTCTTTGATTCCATGGACTCACAAGCACACCCTTCTTGATCTCCGAGTCAACTCGGCACCGGTCCAACCGGCTCACGTAGGAACCAAGGCAATCAACCATGAGATGAATGACATGATGATAAATGAAGATTTTTGTGAAAAATAATCAAACTAGATGTAATCCATGGAGTATTAGAAGATTAATTTAGATTGACAAAATAAAAGATCAAACACAAGGTTTAAATCATATAGTGCATCAAAAACCCATGAAAGATAAAAATACTTGATTTTTAATGAAGGGTTTTGAATGAAGAAAATCAATCTAGAGCAAATACATGGTGAATAAAAGTATTGCACTAGATTGACATAAAAGTTGATCAAACACTAAGTTTAAATCATACTTAAAGCATCTAAACACATGAATATAAGAAAAGATTGTTTCTTGATGATGCAATGAAGATTTTGAGAAGAATCAAACTAGAGCATATACATAGATATTAGAATATAGCACTAGAATGAATAAAAGATGATCAAATCAAAATAGAAATCACCTCAAAAGCATAGAACCCCGTGAGCAAGTGAAGGAGATGTGTTTCTCTCTCTAAGGAAGGCTAATGCTCTCAAAATCTGACCTAGAAGAGTGAAAAATTAGTTTATATAGTGCCAAGGTCGAAGCCCTAAAGAGTGCCAATGAGAAAACGCCACATACACCAGTAAAAAGGCGCTGCGCTTGAAGTTGTGCACGGAGACAAGCAGTAAGCGCTCAACAGGCGCAACGGAGATGTGCAGACAGGAAAAGCGCTAGTAAGTTCAGCGAGCGCAATGGGTAGCGCTCAACGAGCGCTATCTGCAGAATCTCCTAGGAACAAAACAGGAGAAAGTGCTTGATGACAGACGAGCGCAGTGGGTAGCGCTCAGCAAGCACAGATCTTTGAAACTAGAATGAAAGAGCTATATGCCTTAGAAAAAATGATTGATGCTCAAACTTTGAAGCTAGAATGCAAGAACATGATTCCTTAAAAGGTACGAACTACCAAACTAAATGATTATATGACAATGCAACCGTTATATCTTTCAAGAACCGAATCCAAGGAACGCGCAACTCCATTTCTCCAATCTTTCAACCATTGGGTGGAGCATCTAGACTCAATCAACTAAGCTACCTCACAAACTCAAATGGAAAAAGATAAAAGTACATACTCCAATGGTTTGTTGGAATCCGGAAAATGCCAATAATACTAACACTTCCTAATCGTCCTTTGAGTCTACGGAAGTCTTGAGAGGAGGCGCTTGGGGAATGTAATGAGTTCCCTCCCCCCCAGGGAATGGATTTTTATCTCAGAACTGATTCAACTGATACTGGTAAGGACAGAAAATTCGGGGAAAAAATGAGAGAATCGTGTGAAAACTGGGTATGAAGCCTCGAGTGGGTTCCAAACTATACACAAGTACGTAGAACGTGGAAGGCGTGTATTCCGAGCTCCATAACAGTCTCATGCCACTAGAATAGCAAATGATGTTGCCTCTTTACGAAAAGATCAGTGAGGACAATTTCTGTGGAGAATAAGGAGGAGAAGACAAAAAAAAAAAGAGGAAAGCGAAATGCAACTGTCCTTCACTTGCCCAATCAGCTGGCCCTTTTTGGTTGCAAGCCAAACCGCTGCCCAATTAACAGACGAAATAGCTGACCGACCTTCGGCCTTATATGTATAGGGTATAGATAATGGAGCCTTAGGTCAAAAAAATATGTAACCATGGCTCAATGACCTTAGGTCAAAATTTTGAAATTAGTTACTACATTCTAATTCTTTTCTTTCATGGAGCGACAAGAAAAAGAAAATCAAACTTTAATAAGTAAAAGCAATTTTTTTTCCTCGAGTCAAGAAATGAGGAGAAATTAGTTGCATCTTCATAAAATATCCAGTTTTTATTTATTTACTTGTCAAACGGGATTTCCGTTTTATTCTATATTTCCTGTCACATGAACAAGGTTCTGTTTTGATGAAGGATCTATGGAGGAGAATGATGATGAGCTTAAGAAAGAAATTTGGCTTCATCACTTGATATCTTTTCATCTTTTTCTTTACATTTCTTTATTCCTCCATAAATCCGGGATCCAAAATGCAGTCCTTTTTTTTTTTAATTTTAAAAAGAAGGACAAAACGCAGCCTTAAGAGTGCTTATTCTCAATAAAAAATCCCACCACATGAAGCAGTTGCCTTCTAATGAACGAAAGTAAAATCGATAAAACATTTCACTATTTCAGCGACCAGTTATTATCCTTGTGGGTTTTATTGTTCAGGCGTTCAATGAGATAAACAGCCGTGACATTGAGAAAATCAACTTATTCCGCGGGATGTTCAGCAGCTGGATATTCGCAACGGTCATGGTTTCCACCGTGGCATTCCAAATAAAACATCTTCAAGAAAACTCAGGTCAATTTGGAAAACAACACAAAAACTAGAAGGCATCAATACTCTGCTAGAAAAAGAAGGAAATTTTGAAAGAGAACAGCATTTTTCAGTATCTTTGAGACCTTCCAATAACTGATATGATTAACTTCTTTGAAACATTCAAGCACTGAACTTGAATGCAAAGTCCCTCAAACATCACTCACAAAGTAATCCAAAGACAGTGAACAATCCATTGTCTATACATTAGAACCAGTCGTGATAGGACGTTAGAAGGTTGTATTTTGCAGCCGAATCCAACTGATTCAAACACGAGGCTTAGTTTGATTTGTTTCTCGACTTATGCTAACAAAACCTTATTATGATCACCAAACAGTCCTACCATTCACAACCTAGGCCATGGAATTGATTTTGTTCTGATCCATTTCCCTTTCCCTTGTTGAAACCATTTCAGGTACGCTGGGTAAGGACTCATACCCGGCGTGGTGCTTAGGAGTGCCTTTTTCCACAGGGATGCATTTCAGCACAACTGCTAGGGGCATGCTAACAGCTCCTATTCCAATGCTTACTAACCAAACCATTTTCTGATCAGCATCCTCAAAAACACCATCCGCATGAGGAGCAGCAGTATTGGGAGATGGAACCAAGCACACTTGTACTATTGATAACCAAAAAAAAATGAAAAATTATACTTCCAGATACAACATGCTAACCACAAGAAAAATTAATGATAGCAGGAACAAGAAATGATAAAGGAAAAAAACTATTGAATTTAAAAGGAAACATGTGTTCCTAGCACCAAAAAAAAACCCAAAGGAATGGTATCTTATGAGGTTGACATGCATGTGAGCTTTGATCACAAAAGCCAATGACAGAAAAAAGTTCTTACTATTTATCAAAAATTAAGCATGAGTTACTTGGTGACTATATGATAAACACAGATCGAACTACAAAGCTCGAGAGCATCACGTACATAAAGAAACTCAAGAGCATCATGTACATAAAGGATCACTCAAGCAACACCCATAGGTCAGTGTCATCAAGAGTATTTGTGGGAGTGTTTTCCGCCGGAGTGAGCTCTTTGGATCCTTTAAAGTGGTGTGAGTAATGGTGGAATGGTTGGACCTCGTCTGAACCCTAGCTGCCCACCGAAGAGGATGACCTGCACATGTAGAGAACCACGTTAGTGCTTAGCCCGGGCGGTGGTGGTCTGGGAAGGCACTCCGATGGCTAAGTCAGTCACCGGAGGAGGGAAATACGTTGGAAATCTAGAGAGAGAAATGGAGTTATGAGAGTAGTAAATGAAGAGAGAGGAATGCCCATTATGGTAGTTGTAGTTGGGTATTTATAGGTGAAGGGGACGTGCGTTGCACGCGCTCGATCCCCCTCACGCTCATGTCATTCCTGCTCGGAATGACAGCTGATGTGATCTCCATCTCTGCTGCAGATGCCGCGTTTCGGTTGACGTCATGTCATGTGGACTTGAGGGGTCATATCACCTCAAGGCATTCCCCATCACCCCCGTGACTTTGCAGGCGGCGGTGGCAGGGTAGGTAATTGCTGCATTTAATGCTCCATCGTGGAATGTGTAGCGTGCCTGATACGCCACCACCAAATCAAGTACACCCAAGCGCCCTGCGTAGCCGAATTCAACCGACTTGGCACGCAAGCAGCCCGGCCTCTTGAGCGCTCGGCACTCCGATCAGCGGAGACCCCGGGAGCGATCCGAGAGCCAAGCAGAGAGTGTTGTGTCCTCGGCACCTCCGGGATCGACGAACATCACACAAATCCAAATTCGTCCAAACCTGGATGATAGCACCAAACGCCGAGGGAACCATTCGTTTCGTTTGGCGGGGGCGAGATACATCGATCTGCATTCAGTTTCGTGGATTATGAGATGTTGGCCCTTTTGCTCTTTTATTATGCAAAGTGGGGCCTCTGCTGACCCTCACGAACCCGACCGCTACAATAGCCCCATCAACTTCTACATGCCGAGGGATGATGAGTGGGAGTTGATTCAACCGAAGCTGGCGGTCAGAAAAACGGGCTCCGCATTCTCGTTGCAGGTGCTCAGAGGAGCGTGCTCGGAGAGTTACCCCTCGGTCGGGACACCGATGCTTCGAGTCCCCCTTACCCGAGTGCTTGAGGGTGGTTAGGGCTCGGAATGTCACATCAAACAGCGATGTGAAAGGACGTTTGATGCATCGGTTCAGGAATTTATGACGCATGAGGACGTTGCTGCCACGTGTTGTTGCGCGATTGGTCCAAGCGCTGTCATTTGGATTCGCGTCCAAACAGTTCAAACAGGAAGGACAGGTGGCACGCGATGAGGGGGTAACCCCTCGCCTCCCGAACTAATGCCATTATGGCACCAATTCAATAGGCGCCTAACCCTGCCCCCTCCCTATAAATATAAGGGAGGGACGAGAGAGAAATCACCGTCATTCTCTCTCTCTAGCTCCAGAGCCTCACGCCGCCATCTTACACCGTCGAGCTCCACCAAAACCTCAGAAATCCATTTTTCGGCGAAGCTCTTCACAAAAAACTCAGGTATTTCGACTTTCCATCAATTTCTCTACGTTTTCTGCAGTTTTTTTCTGCATTTTGGGTGGGTTTCTGAGGGTTTTACTTTTTTCGGTTTTTGCACTCTGTTTTGTTTGAGTTTTTCGGCGGTTTGTGCTGTGGAGCATGGCCGCCGGATTCTGGGCTTCAAGAACACTCAAAGTGTTCTTTCGAGCGCCTAATGAATATGTGAACTGCACTCTGCCGAGGGCTTAGTGAGTGGCCCGAGCGCGTATTTGTCCTTAGGTTTAGCTGAGGGCTCGTGGATGAATTGAGCTCTCAGGGTAGTTGACACCTTGTGGGGAGCTCGGCAGGGGCCGGGGCTCAACCCTTTACATTTTCTCGAAATCAAACCTGTGCATATCGCTAATGGTTATTTCACCTATGCACTGTAGGTCTTCATTTGGATGAGCTCGGACTCTACAGACTCATCCCCCGATGACGTTCTCGCCGACAACCAGTACAGAGAATTTATCCAAGACGTCCTCCTCTTGAGCAGATCAGAAGTCTCGGGAAAAGTTATAGGTGCCAGCCCCCGATAAACATCCCTCCCCTCCAGGCGGTGCCTGAAGTAGTAGCCCCGATCCAAGCCATCACCCACGAACGTTGGATGGAGATGGAGGAGCAAGCCAGACAGGCCGAGAGCGGTGCCGAGACCTCAACCTCCGGGTAGGGGCAAGTCCCAGACTCAACCGCCAAGGGCGGAATACCCGCCGAGGCCCCAGAACCACATCCCGGCACATCTTCTCCTGTTGTTGATCAGTCCAAACTCCCCAATCTGTCTGAGGGGTGGTCTTCAGATTCAGACGTCATGCAAATTGACAAGGCCACAACTGGGTTCAAGGAGCCTGAGCCCGTCCAAATTCTAGAGGTTGACGTGCTCTTGGCCTAGAGGATGAACGCCGAGGGTGCGGAGCACCTCTCAGAGGGCAAGGGCTTGAGAGAGGAGCCCGTGGCCGAGGAGGAACGCGAAGAGCCCATGGCCGAGACCGAGGCAGAAACCTCCGAGGCAGCGACAGAAACTGAAGGGCCTGAACAGGAGCCCGTCGAGTCGGCCAAGGCCAAAGAGGTCTACACGGACGGGGGCGAAGAATACGGTCCCACCTGGGAGTCGCCCCCGCCAAGGAATCCAAAGCACGACGTCTGCAAGTATGTCAAAGACTACTTCTACGGGACTACCAAAACGCTAGCCCTGTTCCGCAGGGACTATCACATCCCTGAGGACGTGGACATCTCCCGGCCCACCGACAACAGAATTCATTACCGAAGAGGGGAGATTACGGTGCCGCTGATGGCTATCTGCGAGGGTGGGCTGACTTTCCCGGTGCCCAAACTCTTTCGGCAGTTCCTGGACCTGTACCAGCTCGCTCCCCAGCAGCTCACCACCAACGCTTATTGAGTAATTTGCTTGATGGTGAGACTGTCGGAGCATCATAACATACCCTTCCGCCTCAGCGACCTCATGGCCATCTACGTCGTCTAGTGGAGCCCCGCCTATGGGAGGTATTACTTCATGAGGCGGCCCGATTCCCCCCCCCCCCCCCACCATCGAGAATCTCTACGACTCGGAGAGGCACGCGTGCGAACTGGTCATCATACGGGGCAATTACGAGAAAGCTTCGAGGGACGAGTCCATGTGGTCCATCCCCTGGTGCAGAGGGAAGCCTAGTAAGTCCGAGGGCACGCATTTGTGCATTTTCTTTCATGCATATTCCTTTTCATGTATATACCATTGCATCTGCCAAACGATGACATTACTTTTCATTTTTGTAGAGTGCAGTGAGGTGACAAAGCACCTCACCAAGAACGCCGACGCCGACGTTATCGACAGCATCTTCAGGACCCTGGCATCCTCGAGTACGTGCCATCTTACAGTGGTTTCTGAAGAAAGGGAAAGAGCTCATGCCGAGAACGGGTCCCCGTCGTGTGCGGTACTTCGACCCCGACATCAGGTGCGCCGCGAATTGTGACGAGGACCTCTAGCCGTCTCCCCCACTCGTTCATTGCAGGAAGCGGCTCCGAGGGCTCAATGGCTAGTGCCTCAGAGCTAAAGGAGGCTCAGAAGAGGGACAGGGCCGAGAGGAAGAGGAAGGAAGCCGAGAAGGCAGTGCCTGGCCAGCCCGGACACTCCACCGAGGTTGAAGGCCTTCAGAAGAGGACCCGGATTGCCGAGGCCTCTACAGTGGCCAAGGATGCCCCTCCGAAGGCCCTAGTGCTTCCAACACCTCCTCCTCCTCAAACCTCCCTTGTCGATGTCCTACCGAGGGAGGCTGCCCCGAAGGACAAGCAGGCGGCGTCCCCAACGCCCGAGGTTACGCTCGCCCTGGCCGACAAGGATGAGCCGTGGGTTCCGGTCATTCATACATCACACGGTGAGCCGGTCAAAAAGAACGCCATCGTTTAGGAGAACCGAAAGTCGACGATGACCCTGCCAAAGGCCCTCGCCCTACCGAGGGATATGAAGACCATGCCGAAGAACACGGTGGACAACTTCGCCGAGCTCTGCACCCACATTGTGAGGGTAAGATTTTGATTTCGCATCTCACATTTTACCAAGTCTTCGCCTTCGGATCACTGCTTATGTAGTATGAATTTTTGCAGGTCGGGCAGTCGGCTCTAGCTCTCGGCGACAAGGTGTATAACCTTGGTGTCGAAAAAACTGAGGTTAAGAAAAAGCTCGAGGCCGAGAAGAAGGCTCGGGCGGAGTTGAAAAAGAGTGCCGAGGCCCTTGCTGCCGACGGCCAGGAGCTTGAGAAATAGCTTGCAGAGGCTCGCCGTCTCCAGAAGGAAGCCGAGGAGAGGGCCATGATAGTCGAGAGCCAAGTCACAGCTGCCGAGGAGAGGGCCAGGCAAGCCAAGAGGGATCTCTATCATGCCTAGACCGACCACGACGAAATGATGGCTGCTGCTAATAGCAATGGCTACCAGACGGGGGCGGACGAGACCCTGAGGAAATTTGCCAAGGAGGCCAACGATAACGAGGAGAAAGCCTTCCAAAAGGGCTACCTCCTCAGTCGTTCCGACTGCTGGCCTGAGGCCTTTGCTGCGGCCTACAATATCGTCTCCGTCCCCTCCGACTCTGCGCTCCGGACCTCCCTTCCTCCGCTTCTAGAGGCTGTGGTTCCAGAGATGCCTTCCGAAGAGGAGGCTCTTGAAGGCGGCGATGCCGAGAACGCGGGTGCTATTGATCCCCAAGTTGACAATCCAGTCGGAGACCCGACTGTCGAGCCAAATATCACGGAGGCCTAGTCCTCTTGTAAAGTTGTAATCCTTTTTTTTTTTTTTGACCGGACTGGCGCCGAATAGTTAGGTGTAGACCAGATCCGAATGCTTGTAATTAAAACAGGTTGTCCTTGGGGCCGGCACCAAATGATGCACTATCGCCGAGCCCCCTTGTTTTCATGCTATGAATGAATGAATGCCTTCTTTCCTTTCATTTCTGATTCAAGATTTTGAATATTTGCATCTGAGTTTTTCACAAGTAACGACTCTCGTGGGTGATAAATCATAACCGCCGAGAGTGGTAATAAATGATAGCCCCCGCTTCGGCGGAGAGCCAAGGGATGTAAGGTATCGTGCTGGCACCCTACCGAAGCATAAGAGTTGAAAAATTTTCTTGGCTTAGCTTGGAAATTAAGGAGGAATAGCCCCCAATTTTGAAGCTGAGCCAAAGGAAAGTAGGTGTGCGCCGAGCGATAAATCAATACAGTAGCCCCCAGCTAGTTCGACAGGTAGGTCCCGAGACTAGGGGCATTTCCCCGAATGTGAACATATTGCCGAGTTGAGACGTTCCACCGAACGCTATTAATTGTTTCTCCGAGTGGAGATTATTGTTCAACCGAACATAAATGACTGCTCTTTTGAACAGGGTCGGGCGTTCCACCGAATGCTAGCAATTGATCTGTCGAACATGATTGGTCTTTCAATCGAACGGTGATAATTTGTAAAGGACTTTGAGTCGAGAACAAAGACATGTAAAAAATGAGAACCAAAAAAGGACTGCGGCTGAAGAAAGAATCTTATCATTAACATCTTAACCCCCGGGCATTACAAAAAGCTGTCGAGATAATTAAAAGTGAAAATGATAAACATAAGACCCTAACTATAAAATTTTCTCATCTTAGAGGCGTTCCATGTGTTGCTTATAGCCGTGCCATCCATCTCGGCAAGCTTGTAAGCCCCATAGCCAGCTTTGGCCACGATATGGAAAGGGCCTTCCCAATTTGGCATGAACTTCTTCTTGTTCTTCTTTTGGACGACCTCTCGGAGGATGAGATTGTCAATGCTGAAAAGGTGGACGCGGACGTGCTTGTTATAACCCCAAGCGACCTCCTGCTGGTATGCAGAGTACTTGATGTGAGCCTTGTCTCGGAGGTCTTCGATGTGGTCGGATGCTAGGTGCTTGTCATAGGTGGCAGGATGGAAGACTTCCGTTTGGTTGGAGGGAGCGATGGCAGCAAGTGGAAGGACGACCTGCATCCCATAAGCCATGGAGAATGGCGTTCAGCTAGTACCTCACCGAGGGGTGGTTTGGTAGCCCCAGAGGACTTTGGGGAGTTCCTCCACCCATTTCCCTCATTTGTTGGTCAGTCGGCGCTTGAGGCCGGACGAGATTGAATTGTTCGAGGCCTCGGCTTGGCCATTCCCCTGAGGGTAGGCCACGGTGGAATTATAGATGCGGATATTTTACTTTCTGCAAAGGGTCTTTATGGCCTCGGCGATGAATTGGGTGCCGTTGTTGGAGATAATAGCGTAGGGCACGCCGAACCTGGAAATGATGTTTTTCCAAATGAACTGCTCAACCTTGGAGGTCGTAGTATGGACTAGGGGTTCAGCTTCAACCCACTTGGTGAAGTAGTCCATAGCCGTGATTAGGTGTCGAAATTCGCCGGGGGCTGTAGGAAGGATTCCAACAATGTCGAGCCCCCACTGGGCGAATGGCCATGGGCTTGTAATAGGCTGCAGTGATAAAGTGGGTTGGTGGAGAAGGGGGAAGTGTTTCTGGCATGCCTCACATTTCTTGACGTAGTCCTTGGCGTGCTTCCTCATTTTTGGTCACCAGTAGCCCTCGGTGATAGCTCGCTCAGAGAGGGGGCGACCGCCCAAGTGACAACCACAACCTCCCTCATGAAGCTCACGAAGGACGTGAGGTACCTCTGCGTCGTGTAGCACGCGGAGGTCAAGGCCAATGTAGGTACGACGATAAAGCTGGCCTAACAAAAAGAGAAAGTAGGACCCGGACTGGTAGCGAATTTGGTGAGCTTCCTTTTTGTCCAAAGGCAAGGTCTGGTCTCTGAGGAAGGAGATCAGTGGGTCCATCCAGTTGGGAGCAGAAATGGTGATGGTCATGCCGTCTTCGGCGCCTGGCTCAAAGCCTGGAATGGCAATTTCACCAAAGGAGACCGTTAGGGTTCCCCTCAGCTCGTTACACGCCAAACCAAGGGTAGCAAGGGCGTTGACATGTGCGTTCCACGTTCAGACAATGTGGGAGAAGTGGACTTTCTTGAAGTCGCTCTACAACTTCAGGACATGGCTGATGTATTTCAGCATCCGAGCATCGCCAGAGCCGTAATCGCTGTTCAGCTAGTTTACCACCAGCATGGAGTCGCTGTAAACCTGGAATTCCTCCACCCCGAGAGCGAGAGCAAGGCGGAGACCAGCAATTAAAGCCTCGTACTTAGCCTCGTTGTTTGTTGCTGGGAAGTCGATGCTCATGGCCCACTCATGGAGTGTGCCCTTGGGGGAAATGAGTACAATTCCAGCCCCTGCCCCTCGCCTGTTTGAAGCACCATCTACGTGCATGCCCCACGACTCCCCCGTGTAAATTGTAGCCGTTCGAGGAGGGGAACGCTTCAAGACAATGCCAGGGTGCTCACAGGAGGGTGCGGGCTCATCTTCGACCGTTTCTGTGATAGGCTTCTCTTGGAGCTCAGTTTCTAACCTCGGGGTGAGCTCGGCGACGAAGTCGGCTAACGCCTGGCCCTTGATCGCCGTCCGGGGCTCATACCGGATATCGAAATTAGCCAGCTGTAGGGACCATTTGCAAATCCAATCCCAGAGGTCTGCCTTGGGCATGACAATCTTCAGCGGATATGTCGTGATTACTATAACCGTGTGGCTCTAGAAGTAGGGTAGGAGCTTCCTTTTTGCCGTGACCAGTGAAAGTGCCAACTTCTCAATTGGGAATTACCTTGTCTTTACAGGGAGCATCGTTTTGCTCTAATAATAGATCAAAAACTGTTCCAACCCCTCTTGCTGAACCAGCGCCGAGCTGACGGCGTGATCGGATACTGCCAGGTAAAGGTAGAGATCTTCGTCTTCCTTTGGCATAACCAGCAGGGGCACTGGGGACATATAGCTTTTAAGCTTGGCGAGCGCGGCGTCGCACTCAGTGGTCCAAAGAAAGGCCCTCTTACTGGTCTTGATGGACTGGAAGAAGGGACGACAGGCGTTGAACGATTTGCTTATAAAACGATTGAGGGCAGCTGCCATCCCCATCAGCTGCTGAACCTCCTTGATTGTCGTCGGTGCTCAGTGTTTCTGGATAGCCGCTAGCTGGTTGGGGTCTGCCTCGATCCCTCAGCGAGTGACGAGGTAACCCAAAAACTTTCCAGAGCCAACCCCGAATGCGCACTTCTCTGCGTTGAGCTTCAGATGGTGCTTCCTCAGGATGGAGAAGACTTTGCCGAGGTGGGCAAGGTGGTCTTCTACGAATTTTCTTTTTACCACCATATCATCAATGTAGGCCTCCATGATGTCGCCAAGCTCCTTGGCGAACATCGTGGAGACCATTCTTTGGTAGGTAGCCCCAGCGTTCTTTAGACCGAAGGGCATGACTTGGTAGCAATAGGTTCCTCTCGGCGTAATGAACGCTGTGTTCTCGACGTCCATGACATTCATAGCGATCTGGTGGTACCCTCGGTAAGCGTCCATGAAACTGATCCTAGCATGTCCGGCTGTGGCATCCACCAGCTGGTCTATCCGAGGGAGGGGAAAGCAGTCTTTAGGGCAAGCGTCATTGAGGTTTGTGTAGTCTACACATATCCTCCACTTCCCATTCTTTTTCTTGACCACGGTGTTCGCTAGCCACGTGGGGTACATCACCTCTCGGATAGCCTTTGCCTCGATCAGGAGGTTAACTTCTTCTAAGACAGCGTCGGAATGAATGGCTGAAAACTGTCTCGGCTTCTGCACCACTGGCCTCCTAGCCAGATCAACATTGAGGGCGTGCGTGATGAAATCCAGGCTAACGCGCGGCATCTCATACGGAGTCCATGCAAACACCTCGATGTTTCCCTTGAGGAAAGAGAGCAAGTCGTTCCACTCAGGATCGTAGAGATCCGAACCCAGCATGAAGTATCTAGTGCCCTCTTCATTGATGGGCGCCTTGATCAATTCTTCGATAGATTTGTCTTTGGCCTCAGAGCCAACGTCCTCAAAGACAGGAGTGCATTTAGGCATCTCAATCCATTGCACCTGTTTAGGCAGCCTGCCCTCTCCTTCTGTCTTTCTGGGGAATGACATTGACGAAGCACCTCTTTGAGGCCATCTGGTTGCCTCAGATGGTTTTCTGGCGCCCGGACGTGCCGATGAATCGAATGCATTGGTGGAGGGTCGAGGCAATCGCCTTCATTGCATGGAGCCAACCTTGTCCCAGGATGGCATTGTACGGACTCAATTTCCAAGCGTATCGTTCCCGCCCAAACAGGGAGGGTGATGCTGCCGAAGGGATACACTGGAAAGTCGAAAAAACCAACGAGAGGGGTGTCGGAAGGGGTAAGCTCATCACGCGTCCACCCAATGGCTTTGTAGGCCAAGTAGTATAAGACGTCGGTGGAGCTCTCCTGGTCCACCAAGATCCGCTGAACCTCCATGTGGTCGATGCTTACCTCGATGACCAAAACGACATCATGCGGGAGCTGTAACACGTCCAAATCCTGTTCGGAGAATGTGATGGTGTACGGGTCTATTGGTTCTTCATATTTTCGCTTCGGTGCTCTGTCGAGCGTTATTACTTGCATCGCGGCCTCCATCTTTTGCAGCTCCGTGTGCATAACGTCGGCTCGGGCTTTGCCGACTGGTCCATGGATAGTTATGACCACTCATGGGTGCACCCTATCTCCTGGCGCCTGCTGTCCCGGCGGTGGTGGTGGGAACTGGAGTGCCTGCTGGTTAGGCTGGGGCACTGCCCCCCTAAGCACAGTCAGCGTGCAAGCGTGGTCTATCCACTCCTCCATGCGGCCCTCGGCTACTAATCGCTCGAGGTGTGCTTTGAATGGTCGGCATCCTGTCGTATAGTGACCCACCTCATTGTGGTAGGTGCACTTTCCCTTCTGGGTGGGGTCTGACCCCATCTTCTCTTCCGGCTAGTAAAACCAGCGTTTCCTGCCAATCTCTGCGAACAGCCTGTAGATCGGCGTGGTGAAAACGGTTGTTTCGGTGACGTAATCGTTTTTTTTTTTTTGTGTGTTTGGGGGGGGGGGGCCTTTCCCATCCCCCTCTGCCGCTGTTGTCCCTATGATTGTCTAGGGGCCTCTGTTCCCGTACCCTTCTCCTTGATCATTTCTCCTTACTTTCTTCACGTTGTTCAATTGCTTATTTGTTTCCTTCAGCACACCCTTGCTTGCATTTCCCTTCAATGCTCAGTTAAATAACAGCTCCTCAAGCTCTCGGAAATGATCCACTATTTCCATGAGCTCTACCATGTTTTTCGATGGCCGTACCATGAGCTCTTTCAAGAGGTTGGAGTGATCGTTGAGCCCGTTCTTGAATGAGGTGGAGGCGATCTTCTGGTTGCAGCCCTCCACGAGGCTGTATACCTCCCAATACCGGGTGATGTACTCCTTCAAGGTCTCATCCGAGCCCTTCTTCATATTAACGAGAGCGTCGAGCGTCTTTGGCTGTGTATTGATGGTCACAAACCGAGACATAAACGCCCGCTTAAGCTCGTTGAAGTCGTTTATAGACCCCGGAGCGAGCTGGTTGTGCCATAGGAGCGTCGTGGTTCCTAGGCTCATGGAAAATGTTCTGCACATGAGGGAGTCACTATGGCCGTAGAGCTTGGAGACTAAGCGATACTGCTAGACCGTTAAGGTTGATCGTCCAGTACTCCCCATGGGCGCGCTTCGCCGGCCCGGCGGCCTGGTGCAACGGGTCGGGACCATCCATGTGCACGTTGCTCCTCTTGGAGGATAACCTCTTATTGTGCTTGTTTTGATCCCTCGCCGCCTCTTCCCGAGGGCGATGGCGTCTAATTTCAGGCTCGGCGTGGTAAACTTTTGTCTCACCCGTGCGCGCGTTGACAAGCACGATACTTCCACCATCGTTACGCAGCTCGTACTTGTCTCCGGGCCTCAGCCATTGTTTTTGTCGGGGCCAATCCCCGCCGAGACCTCAATTGGGTCCGCTACCGCTATCGGGCGCCATGCCTATCCACCGATTGGCGATGGCGCTGATCACCTCCCCGATCATATAATCGATTACGGTTATGGCCGTCCCCCCGCTCTTCTTGCTCTCGCGGCCTTGGCCGTTGTGGTCTCGACGTATTCGTAGGGGGTCTGCTAGACTGCCCACCACGTGTCTATTGTCCTCGAGAGCACGCAGTCTCTTACGATATAACAAGTGCATCGCCTTGACGGTCTACCTCAACGACCTATCCGAGATGGGAAAAGACTGGAGCCCTTCCCCCATCGTTGGTCCTCGTGCTCGGCAGAGGCCTCCGGGTCCTCGTCCAACCACTAGACTTCGACTTTGTGGGTTGATTCCCGACCTGCTTCATAACCAGTACTTCTTTCCTTAGTAAGGCCAGCTCGGCCTCTATAGTGAGAGGAGGAAGGGGTGGAAGAACTTTTGTGCATGCTAGAGTCGTAAGGTTGTCAAGAGAGAGAGCGTTCCCGTCCATGTTAAAGAGAATGTTGCTGGCTTCGGCGTTGTTGGGGCCAGCGCCGTTAGCGGCCACGATGACCGTCCTATCTCTGTTAATGACGGGAGAAAGGGTGAGCCCCATGTCGCTTGTGACGACAATGAATAATATCGCGCGATACCTACCCGAGAGGCTTGAGCCTTGCTGAAATATTTCCTTTTGGACTCAAGGAGGATGCTTGCGACCTTGGATTGTAATTTAATTGTTGTGTCCCCAAGCGTAGGGTTTAAGTTGGTGGTAGCATAATAACCGGTAAGACCGGGTCGAATCCACAGAGACCGAACACACCCGGCGTGAGAGTTGTCTTGCAAGTGTAGGTTTTGGGCCTTGAAGCAGCAAACTTAGTTTGTGATTTGTTTGGTGGAATTCTCTCGACTTCGAGAATGACTTGGAAGATTTAAAAGACTAATTAAACTAAGGCAAAGTCTAGGGATTTTAACAACCATGACCAAAGCTAATCCGTTCCTCTCTTGATTACCGGCTCAGGGCATCGTTAAATGCCCCCGAACGAAAGATTTAGATTTTAAAACCATTTACAAGAAAATGTGTTTACCAAATATTAGGGTTTTTTGGTTCATTTGGCAAACGATTAAGTTGACATCGCCCTAAGCATCACACGTGCCAAGTAGTCAAGCTCTTGTCTACGTGTGATCAAAGAGATTAACAAACTCAAACTTTGGTACATAAAATGAAACACTAAATCATTGATAAACAGGAAATGAAAGATTTTTGATGAAATGAACGGATTAAACTCAAGTCATGGTGTGTTAATCACCCCATGACTAAGCCTACGTAAACTACTCACAAACCATAGCAAGAAATAAGACTAGAACTTTGAAGGAAATGCAAAACATGATTTAGAAACTTAAAAACTGATTTTAATGAAGATCTCAAGTGTAACAACAACAAGAACTCTAGAGAAAATTACAAACAACAAATATAAACTAAGGTTTTTAAGAGAATTAACTAGAACAACACAAAAACTAATTACTTAATGAAAATGCAAATAAACTAGATTTATAGAACAATCAAGACGAGAGGAACAAGTTTAATACACGGTAAATAAACGGAAAATGAAAGCTTACTTGAGTATTCTAGAGAGAGAGACCTTAACTCTCTCCAATGGAGGAGAGAGGTGAGAGCCAAAAACTAACTAAAGAAATAAAAATGAAAAGTGTGAGAGAAGGAGAGAGGAGAGCCTATTTAATCATCCAAATCCTCTCTCCAATAAATATCCATAAAGCTCTCACATAATAACAAAGTTTCCATTAATAGAAAGCACAAAAAGTAGCTGGAAATTGCTTTTCGGACTGATGTGGATCGATCCACTATGAGAGTGGATCGATCCAGAATGCTCTAGTGGACATTGGGATGTGAGTAGATCGATCCACTATGAGACTGGATCGATCCACTATGCTTTGGTTAACTTTTGGAGTGGAGTGGATCGATCCACTATTGGAGTGGATCGATCTAGAATGGCCAGATCATGTTTTTGACTTGAGTGGATCGATCCACTATGGGAGTGGATCGATCCAGAATGCTCTGATGATGTTTTTGCCTTGAGTGGATCGATTCACTCCTTCACTGGATCGATCCACTATTGGTTTGATGATGCCTTTGGTCACTCCAATAGCCTTCCGTGTTTCCGGACTTCCTTCAAAACACTAAAATGAATTGTGTGACCCTCGGGGAGGTGTTCCTTGGTCTCGTGCATGCTTGGTTACTCCTGGATTCCACTGGGAGTCTTTGAGAGTGTGCGAACGGCTTCCGGTGCATCAGCTCGAATTGTGACTTTTTGGCTTCTCGGGCCTTAGCCAAATCATCGTTCCTTGGCTCTCGAGACCCATTGTTGGCGTGCCAAGGGGCACGTAGCCCTCGGTAACGTGGCACGGTTCTCAATGCGCTCAAAACGCACTTATTTGCGTGTTTAACCTGTAACTTAACAAAAACAACACTACGCGCATATCAGACATTTAAGGCACAAAATTGCGTGTGTGTGTGGAATAAATGAGCGAGATAAGCCCTGATTATTTACAATATTTGGGGCTTATCACCCCCCCCCCCCCCAACTTGATCTTTGCTCGCCCCCGAGTAAACTAAACAAATGCAACTAACGGAAACAAACTAAAATGGATATGTCTTTTAAACCCCCGGGCGGCCCCGGTAGGACGAGTGAAGTCTCGTGAGGGTTTTCAGCAGTGAACACCCAAAAAACACAAAGGAATCAAATACTCTAAGTGTGACTCATACCCAACCGACAACCACACATAGTACCACAAAGTCTGCCACGCAAGTCAATGGCAAGATATTTCATTCATAGGAAGAGTTAAGCAAATGAACTTCATATCCAAACTTAGCACAAAAATCAATCCTCTCACCTACGATCGGATAGAGAATTCTCACGTGGCATGCGTGTGAAAAGAAACCTCACAAAGAAATTTATCAATCTTGAAAACAGTTCTCACACCATTGATAGCTTAGTATTTCTTTAAGCACACCCTTTCCCTTTATTCGAATGAATCTTTTCTTTTTTTTTATATGTGGTCGTGCAATGCCCGGACCTCTCGGGCTTTCTAGTTGACCCCTTTAGCGAGCGTTAGGTCAGCCATCCCCAAGCCAAATGGCCTTAGGGCACCAGGTTTTGAGAGACCCCTCAGACTTAATTGCTCGAGTCAAAAAGGCTTTGCAGTGAGGTCCAAGCTAACCACATTCAACAATGCCTTCACAAGGTCTATCCATCTTTTGACGCAAACAATACGGTGGGAGCAAACCCCGATTGCCCGGTTACTCAATGTACGCCCGGATAAACATTAACAATAAAGCATGCATCATCTTTTTTTTTTTTTACAAGGAAAAGGGCTCCAAATATTTCACAGACAAGTTAATTCACACCGAGGGATCAATGACACGTGAACCAATTTCGAAGCAAGTGAATGCTCAAGTGGGACAGTGTGCGTGCGAAAGCATGAATTCAAGTGAGAATACGCTATCCAACTATAGGTAATACGGTTTAACCAAGTGTTTCCCTATAACGTCATGTTCACAAGCTTAAGTCTATCCATGAAATTGTATCAAGACTCCGTCTCGCACAACAAACATCATAGCATTAATTAGAAGCCATGAGTAAGCACACGCAAGTATCCAAATTCCTTGATTCACCAAATTTTTTTAATTTTTTTCAATTTTCTCTTTTTTTTTTCAAGACTCTTAATATAAACAATGCAACAAAGCACGAAGTATTTTTCAAGACTCTTAATATAAACAATGCAACAATGCACGAAGTAAACCCTCCCCCCAACTTAAAATGTGCTATGTCCTCATAGCACGAAGACAGTATGAAAATGAAGATCTAGGAGGGATAAAAATGTACCGACGGGGTGGAATGTCGACCACCTTATACCTCGACCAAATGAGAGGCTTTTTCATCACTCCTACTAAGAGAAAGCGATATTAGAACCGCCCGGCTTGTGTTATCCGGGCTTCACAAATAACAATATGTACGAAAATAACACAACCGAAGAATCTTCATGCCATTGCACGGGTACTACTTTTCTTCCCGGAACTAGAGACTGTGGATAATCCATACGTAGCTCAAGTTTGGGTGGCTATACCGGACCATCAGAACACACACCATCCATCATGTGGAATCCAAACGTCCTTTGTGCTATGAAGAGTTATTAGTGCAAGCATAATATCCCATTTCACCCCATCCGTTAAAAATTGCACACGACCATGCCATAAGATAAGATACTTAGAGTAAGGTGATAGCAATAGTCGCTTTAGAAAATGTAGTACCACCAAGTGCATATTTCGAACCAAATTTATTTTCAAGGTGTTGACCAGATTTACTAGAAATGGATTGTAAACACAATCATAATTATCAACACCTAGAAAATCAATTAGTTCGACTCTTTCAAGTTCTTGTGGTGGAGGAGACTCAATGGAAGTGCTAGTGACATTAACCTCAAAAGTTTTCTCATGAAAAGGCATATCAAGGGTACAATCGAAATCCGCTTGGGGAGCATAATCGAAAACAGGCTCATCATCCCATTTAACCTCTTAGATTTCTGTCAAAGCTAAAATAACCCCTTCATTAAAGAACAGAGGTTCTATTTCAATTTCAGTCAACTCGTAAAATTGGGGCTTTTGGGCTAATTCATCAAGGTAGTCCCAACCCTCTTCGGCATTTTTACTCAAGAATTCATCATCGGACAACAAATCAAATTGACATGTCATAGAATTTAAACCTCGGCAAAAGATAGCTAGAAGATCCCCAAGCTCATAACTATAAATTGACCAAGAGAATATGAAACATTTAAATCGCCCCCAATACTGCAGAAAAGACTCATCATCTTGTTGATAGAAATTGGTGATGTCTAGAAAAAGCCCTTCATAGCAACTTCCAAAATCAGCCATATTTTTTTTATAGGATTTTTAGGACTAGCAGAACGGAGGGGTTATGCAACCGCCTCACCACAAGAATAGTTCCAAGGGGCTAGTCCGCTGCCTCATTAATAAAACAAGTAATATACAGAAAATAAGAAAAACTATACAAAAGAGTGGGATACTTACAGTGGAGAAAGGAAAAACTGACGCTAGATGGACCATTCGGTCCCCGGCAACGGCGCCAAAAATGCTTGTGACCTTGGATTGTAATTTAATTGTTGTGTCCCCAAGCGTAGGGTTTAGGTCGGTAGTAGCATAATAACTGGTAAGACCAGGTTGAATCCACAGGGACCGAACGCACCCGGTGTGAGAGTTGTCTTGCAAGTGTAGGTTTTGGGCCTTGAAGCGGCAAACTTAGTTTGTGATTTGTTTGGTGGAATTCTCTCGACTTTGAGAACGACTCGGAAGATTTAAAAGACGAATTAAACTAAGGCAAAGTCTAGGGGATTTTAACAACCATGACCAAAGCTAATCCGTTCCTCTCTTGATTACCGGCTCGGGGCATCGTTAAATGCCCCCGAACAGAAGATTTAGATTTTAAAATCATTTACAAGAAAATGTGTTTACCAAAGATTAGGGTTTTTTGGTTCATTTGGCAAACGATTAAGTTGACATCACCCTAAGCATCACACGTGCCAAGTAGTCAAGCTCTTGGCTACGTGTGATCAAAGAGATTAACAAACTCAAACTTTGGTACATAAAATGAAACACTAAATCATTGACAAACATGAAATGAAAGATTTTTGATGAAATGGGCGGATTAAACTCGAGTCATGGTGTGTTAATCACCACATGACTAAGCCTATGTAAACTACTCACAAACCATAGCAAGAAATAAGACTAGAACTTTGAAGGAAATGCAAAACACGATTTAGAAACTTAAAAACTGATTTTAATGAAGATCTCAAGTGTACCTACAACAATAACTCTAGAGAAAATCACAAACAACAAATATAAACTAAGGTTTTTAAGAGAATTAACTAGAACAACACAAAAACTAATTACTTAATGAAAATGCAAATAAACTAGATTTATAGAACAATCAAGACGAGAGGAACAAGTTTAATACACGGTAAATAAACGGAAAATGAAAGCTTACTTGAGTATTCTAGAGAGAGAGACCTTAACTCTCTCCAATGGAGGAGAGAGGTGAGAGCCAAAAACTAACTAAAGAAATAAAAATGAAAAGTGTGAGAGAAGGAGAGAAGAGAGCCTATTTAATCATCCAAATCCTCTCTCCAATAAATATCCATAAAGCTCTCACATAATAACAAAGTTTCCATTAATAGAAATTACAAAAAGTAGCTGAAAATTGCTTTTCGGACTGATGTGAGTGGATCGATCCACTGTGAGACTGGATCGATCCACTATGCTCTGGTGAACTTTTGGAGTGGAGTGGATCGATCCACTATTGGAATGGATCGATCCAGAATGGCCTGATCATGTTTTTGACTTGAGTGGATCGATCCACTATGGAAATGGATCTATCCAGAATGCTCTGATGATGTTTTTGCCTTGAGTGGATCGATTCACTCCTTCACTGGATCGATCCACTATTGGTTTGATGATGCCTTTGGTCACTCCCTTGGCCTTCCGTGTTTTCGGACTTCCTTCAAAACACTAAAACGAATTGTGTGACCCTCGGGGAGGTGTTCCTTGGTCTCGTGCATGCTTGGTTACTCCCGGATTCCACCGGGAGTCTTTGAGAGTGTGCGAACGGCTTCCGGTGCATCGGCTCGAATTGTGACTTTTTGGCTTCCCAGGCCTTAGCCAAATCATCGTTCCTTGGCTCTCGAGACCCATTGTTGGCATGCCAAGGAGCACGTAGCCCTCGGTAACGTGGCACGGTTCTCAATGCGCTCAAAACGCACTTATTTGCGTGTTTAACCTGTAACTTAACAAAAACAACACTACGTGCATATCAAACATTTAAGGCACAAAATCGCGTGTGTGTGTGGAATAAATGAGCGAGATAAGCCCTGATTATTTACAATATTTGGGGCTTATTAGAGGAGCTACGGAGCTCTCCTTGAGCCTGGTGGAAGTTCCCCTCAGAAGATTGCTATTTCAATGAACACGATTATATATACCTCTAGGTTTGCTCGGTTATGATCGAAGTCTTTGAAAAGGATAGGTTTGGAGGCTGAAAATGGTAATGGTAGACTTATGGAAACAAAGGGTTTTGTGTACGATTTGAACTTGGAAATGGTTTTTGCAGAGTAATGAAAGAGACGACAAATTTGTTTGAGAGAAATTTTTGCTAGGAATTCTTACGAATCGATCCCTTCGGCCTTCCTTTCTCTCATCTTATATAGAGGAGATTTTGGACGAGCTCATCATTTGGGCGATACCCGTACGCCAAGAATCGCATCATTGCCGAATCGCATCATTGTTTTGGAACAAACGCGGGAATCCTGTTGATGGGACAAGGGTGCCGTACGATGTCAAAAGTGTACCGTACGGTGCACATATTGACACCGCGCGGTGTAAATGGATTTCAAGCCGTATGGTTCAAGAGATGAGCCCGTACAGTTCAGGTAGGTTTGGGGGTTTTTTGGTTCTTTTGATCCATTTGTCTCAAGGAACTGCTCTGAGGTATATTTCGCGCGTTCTTCTTTTCATCATTGGGGATGCACAAGTTATCAAAATTGGGGTGTCTACAGTTGCCCCTCTTCAACACGGTTTGGTCACCATCATATTGGTGCAAGTCGCATTTGAAGATTCGGACATCCCAATTTAACAATCGTGCGGAAAACAAAACAGTAAATTTGGTCGAGCTCAGAGCTTCCTACGTACCTCGTTTGTGAGGATCAGACCAATCGTAGTTCGTCGGGGCTGTCCTGAAAAGCTGACACCTCATTTTTCAACGAGGGAAAAACGAATGACGTTTGCAAAAGAAATGATTTGGAGGCCCTAGAAGCCGTTAAAAATATTTTGAGAGGCTGTGGAAGCCGTGACAAATAACTAGGGGCTCAGAAAGCCGTGAAAAATAATTTGGGAGGCTGTGGAAGCCATGAAAAATAATTGTGAGGCTCTGGAAGCTGTGAGGACTTAAAGATTTGTGAAAAGTAAATGTCGTAGAGGACCTGAAAAAATTGTGAAAATAAATGCCGTGGAGGACTTGGAAAATTTTGAAAAATAAATGCCGTAGAGGACTTAGAAAATTTTGATAAAAATTGGTGCCTGGAGGACTTAGAAAAATTTGTTAAAATAAATGCCGTAGAGGACTTGGAAAATTTGATAAAAATTGGTGCCGTAGAGGACTCAGAAAATTTGTGAAAATAAATGCCGTAGAGGACTTGAAAAATTTGTGAAAATAAATGCCGTAGAGGACTTGGAAAATTTGATAAAAATTGGTTCCGTAGAGGACTTAGAAAAATTTGTGAAAATAAATGCTGTGGAGGACTTAAAAATTTGATAAAAATTAGTGCCGTAGAGGACTTAGAAAATTTTGAGAAAGATAGATGCCGTGGAGGACTTGAAATTTTTTTGAAAATAAATGCCGTAGAGGACTTGGAAATTTGATAAAAATTGGTGCCGTAGAGGACTTGAAAAATTTGTGAAAATAAATGTCATGGAGGACTTGAAAAATTTGTGAAAATAAATGCCATAGAGGATTTGGAAAATGCCGTGGAGGACTTTTAGAAGAAATGCCTAGAAAAACATGATTTTGGATAAATTGGTTTTTTTTTTCTTTTTTTTTTTGAAAACATAAGAAAGTGAAAGGGGGAAAAGTGTAATTTTGTTGAAAAAAGAGAAGGGCACCGTACGGTGCCAATATGTGCACCGCACGGTTTAAATGGTTACACAGCATGGTGTAAGTGGTATTTTTGGCTGAAATCGTATTGTAACCGCCAAAACTCTCAGATTTCCACATTTTTGTTTAAAGTCACTTCGATCCGTTGCTCTCCTTAGTGAAAACCTACTCCTCCCATTATCTCAAGCCTTCTTCTTCCTCTCGAAATTCCCGATCAAACCCATGGCGAGTTTAAGCGGCCGATCGTCATCGTCGTCGTCATCTGGTGAGGAATGTCCATCGGCGGTTCAAGGAGAAGTGAGCACGACGACCCAATCGGCCATGGGTGATCCGACTTCAACTGAAATTGGTGTGGCTGCGATGGGTTCTGATGGTAGTGCCGAGCACCGCACGATGCCAATTGAGGGTGGAGCACCCTGTGCGTTTGAAATCGAGACCCGTACAGTAGAGTCTGGCGGAGAGCCGCATGCGGCGGTGCCGAGTGGTGGTGGTGAGGTGGTGACGAGTGAAACCCATGGTCCATTTGAGGGTGGTTTGGACGCCGTGGCGGTGAGCAACGCTCCGGCGAGTGGTGTTATCGCGGATCAGCCTATTGGTGATGATATTACTGCCATGTAGGGTGGCGTGAGTGGCTCTGGGCCAATGGAGGTTGACGTGCCAGGCACGGGTGCACAGTTTTCAGAGGTGGAGATGGATATTGAAGGTGTGCACGTGATGGTTGAGCAGAGACCCGCCAGGGAAGGTGCAGATACTGGTTTTCAGGAGAGTTTGGTACCTAGCGGCCGCTCGAGTGCTTCTTTGGTTACTGAGGTGCCCGTGGGAGGAGAACGGACGTCAGTTGTTATCCCGGTGGTCAGGAGGGATTGGGGAAGGAAAAAGTGATGGTGGAGGAGGCTTGAGACTCGAGCAGTGGGGGCGAGGAGATGGAGGGTGGTGCTTTGGACCCACTAGTTGTTCCTGCGGCAGTTGGCTCTTCCTGGACTCCAGGTTATACTTTGGCTGATACAATGGAGGGAGTGAGAGACGAGGATTTGGCACGGACCCTTGAGGAGGATTCAATTTTGCTAAGGCTTTGGCTGAGGAGGGAGTGCCTGAGCACATTCAGGACATACTTCTTGAGGAGAGACAGAGAGACAGAGAGAGGCTGAGGCTGCAGGAGAGGGAGCGCCTTTGTCTCTGGTGGCAGAGGTGGAGAGGGCTCAGAGGGTGAGGGCCCCGTTTGACCCTGAGACATACGTACCACGGGTGGACTTTTTCATACCATTGAGGTGTGACGTGTACTTGCCGGTACACTTGTTTTATGACGAGACCACCTTGCTGAGGGATCCAGAGACCCATATTTCTACACGTCCACTGGTATGTTTTTCTAATTGTTGTACTTGCTTTGAATTCCTGCATGCTTTTCATTGCTTGACAAATTTGTTCTTGCTTTTCTAAAATAGCGGAACACCTCCTTGCCTGTGTACGGAGGCTCGTCAGACTCCTTGGAGCATTTTTGGGGCTTGCCAGGGGCAGTGACAGAGGTTATTAAGGGTACGGGTTTCATGGAGTTTATTCAGCTTCTGGTGCCGACGCGGGCGGACCGCAGGTTGCTAAGAGATCTGATTGAGCACTGGTGGGACACCACCAACACTTTCCACTTGAGGTTTACTGAGATGACTGTGACGCCATTGGACTTCTCGGCGATCACGAGTTTAAGAGTAGGTGGTGAGCCGATACCGTTCAACTCGGGTCTATACAGAGACAGTGCAGCTATTAGGCACTTTCGGGGGAGAGAGATAGGTGATGGAGAGCCCATGGTGAGGTGTGACCACTTGCCTGCCTTGTGGGACCACGAGCTAGAGTCGCCGATAGAGGTAGCTCAGATGGCTAGAGCTTATTTGTTGTACTTGTTTGGTGTGTCCCTGTTTTCGAACAGGCGGAGTGAGGTTCACCTTGGTTGGTTCCCGGCACTGGTAGACTTGAGTAGAGTGGCGAGCTTGGACTTTGGAGGCGCTGCTCTTTGTACCCTTTACTGTTTCTTGGGTTCCGTCAGCTGCGGAGTTGGGACGAGCCTTGGCATCTTCTGGAGGGTACTCGAGGTAAAACTTTACATGCTTTCTTCTTGCTTTCAAGTTCTTGAGATATTGTCATGTAGATTGTAGCTTGCTGATGATACCCTTTTACCATGCAGGTGTGGGCTTCTGAGGTGCTGGGGATGTATCTGCCGACAAATAGTCATGAGAATGAGGAGGTGATCCCCCGAGCAGCAAAGTGGGACTAAGAGCACTGAGGCTGCAGTGTGCATGTAGGGAGAGTGAATGATTTCCATCGTTTCTTGGACCAGGCTGACGGTAGCACGGTATGTTTTCTGAATTCTGTGTTGCTTTCAAATTTGAGCTTTTTGTTCTACTTTCAACTTTTCCTGAAGAAATTGAGTTTCCTTTGCAGGTGAGATGGCATGCTTGGGACGCAGCAACTGACCAGTACTTGGAGCAGAGCAGGGAGTTGACACGGGGACGGATTCTGTTGGAGTTCCCGTATGGTTGGCAGTGGTACCTGGGAGAGAGGGTGCCTCGACAGTCCCTTAGGTTGGCGCACTTCAGGATACCAGGGCGTATACCCCTTGGCGTACAGCGGACTAACAAATACACGCAGGCTGACGTAGAGAGATACACCATGCTGGACACCATGCTTCCTTTCGGCAGTTCTCCAAACTATGAGGGCTTTCCTGGCTAGCCATCTGGCTAGCTTTTTGGACATGGTGACTCGAATAGCGGCCACGGAGACAGCTTTGCCAATACTGAGCAGAGAGATAGAGGTGTAGATGCCTGGAGGGATGATGGGAGTGTTGGAGGTTCCCCGTGTTGCACCCCCGCTTGACCTTACCTTTGTTCAGGTAACCTGTAAAAGAAAGAAAACACATTTTTAGTTTGTATTTCCTTGAACACTATTGAAAATACCTATGTAATGCCTTTTGTTGTTTTTGCAGATTCCTGCCAGTTGGGCGTTAGAGTCCTATCAGCTGAACTTGGACTTGGAGGCTTTAGTGCGCCGGCTGATGATAGGTGACGTTCCAGAGGTGCGCCCCTGAGCTGAGCCGGGAGTGATCTTCAGGGAGGGCGGTCCTAGCAGAGGTGGCCCAAGCCGTGGAAGAGTTGCTCGGGGAGCTGGAGGTGGAGCCCGTGGTGGTGGCGGTGCTGAGAGAGGTGGTGGAGTTGACAGAGGCAGAGGTGCCAGAGGCGGTGGTGGCGACAGAGGCCGAGGTGCCCGGGGGGCTGACAGAGGCGGTGCAGCCGGAGCTGGTAGTGCAGGTGCAGGCAGGGCTGCGAGAGGTGCTAGTAGAGGGGCTGGTGGACCAAGCAGAGGAGGAGGGCGTAGAGCTGGTCGTAGCCCTTCTCCTGGCAGAGGGCGTTCTTAGGTAATCTTCGTGCTTTGTTATTTGAACTTGTACATCAACCTTGTATACTGATGGAATTTCTTTGCAGAGCATGTCCCCACCTCCGAGGACTGAGCCCAAGAGGTTGTTGATGAAGCAAGCTGGAGGTGGTCCTGCGACTCCTTCTTCTGACAAAGTTCTTCGAGGGCGTCGCCAGCCCTCTGTTGAGAGACCAGGAGGTAGTACACCAGGGAGTTCAGCTCCACCGTCACAGTGGTGTTTCAGGGAGGCAGAGAGCAGTGAGGAGGAGGACACGGGTCCCTCTGAGTTTGAGGAGCTTAAGTCGCGGGCGCTGAAGAGGCCTCGTGCTTAAGTAGGTAGGACAGGCCTGCATGTCTACTTTTTGATTTGGGTGCCTGTTTGCCCGTTCTTTTCTTTCTTTTCCATGGATACGGCATGTGTGACGTAGTAGTAGTTTGGATGATGTCGGGCCTGTTTTGCCCATGGATGGATGTACTTTTATTCATGACATGGATATCGATTTGGTTTTTATAAAAACTCGCTTTTCCGTTATGTAGAATGACTTACATTAACAAAGACTTGAATCTTGAAAACTAAACCTAGCACTGAAAATGTATGACACGGGACACTGTGGGGATATGAATGTATATGAACTCGAAATTGGACACTTTTGCCTTTTTGTGGGAAGAACTGGAAAAAATGATGAGAGAGGGGAATTTAGAGTGAAAACGGCCCGTAGGTTGATGTCTTGACTTGATTGATCCAACAAATCCCAAATATATGCAACAATGCTTGCAAAGCCAAGTAAATCTCGAAAAACTATAATCCGGTGTGCCAGGACTTGACTTTTGGTAGTCCCGAGCCTTCCAAGTGAACGAAGATTTGACCAACCCCTGAAACACATTTTATACACTTTTCTTGAGTTTGAAAATGCATGACACGCCCTTGCTTGAAGTGAATGTCTTGAGAAGTTGCGGAAAAGTTGCAAAATTTCACCCGAGTCTCTATATCCGGGGCTTTTGGCGTATCTGTCCATTGAGACATCTTTGAAAGTGTGGAACAATCTTCCATTAAGCTTTTGATACTTATTTTGGGTTCCATGTACAAGAAAAATGGCCAAAAGAAGCTCGGAATGGGTCTCGGAGGGCCAAAATTGGAATTTTGGTCGAAAAATAACCAAGTATGCCGTATGGTGCAAGAAATTGCACCGCACGGTGCAGGCATAGTGCCGTATGGCACTAGCCTTTGATGCCCCACTTCTGGCGCTGTTTTCTGTAGTTCTGATTCCTTGTTTTGGCCTTCCAATGCATGTTTGCACGTCCCATAACCTTGAAATGCTGAACCAAAGCCTATCTTGGGGAAGTTTACAAACTTTTGCCTTATCCTCACGTTCTTCAATGTGGCACGCTTCCCGAGGCGCACATTTTTCAAGATTTTCAAACTTTTCTCCCTTGAATGCAAATAGCATTGTTTCTATTGCATATTCATCCTTGAAATCGCACTTCTCATCTCTCTCCATATCCCTTAAATGGTCGTTAGTATCTCAGCTTTGATTCGTCCCTCGCTTGACGAGCTTGATAGCCTGGGTTGGTTGAACTTCTGGGATCATAGGTTGGCGTCTATGCGTTACATTCGAGATGTAACCATACGTCCTGAGTTGCTCCATGCTGCTGTCTGTTTCTGGGATGCTAAGGTGCATGTTTTTCGCATTGGCCTTCAAGAGTTGTGCTCCATGGTGGAAGAGTTCCACACGTACCTCGAAGGTTTTGACTTAGAAACTCCCGTTGTTCCTCTTCAGGGAGTGAATTATGCTAATGTGCTATCCTCAAAGCTGGGTTTGAGTAAAAATACGGCAAGGTCCATGATCCAGGGAGGCGTGCTCAACATTCCGCACTTGATCAACCAGTTTCAACCTGAAGGCTTTGCCTTGTGTCTTGTCATTCTTGCGGCTTTTATGTTTGTTCGTTTTGACAATCAGGCAAGTGCGGCACTGGTAGGAGTGGCTAAGCAAATTGCGGAGCGCAAAGATGTAGCTCCAATGGTTTTGGCTGAAACTTTGATGGGTTTGGATGGAGTCCATGCTGGGTGGACCAATGTTTTTTAAGACAGTGCTTTGCTCCTACATGTAGGTTTCTCACTCAGCTCTCCTTTTTCTGGTTGATTCCCTCGTTCTCTTTTTACCTCAACGCTCAGGTTTAGGCTTTCTATGGCTCTTTACTTGTTTTCTCTCTCATGCAGACTTGGCTTTGTGATAAGGCTGCTCTTTTGGAGGCGATGCCGCGGAACAGGGTCCATGAGACACAAGGTTTTGTTCAGAGGGAGTACCAGGAGTTGCACAGGAGCGTTCTTGGTTGGGTTCAGGTGCTTTCTCAGCTTAAGGAGGACACAATTTCTTGGCGCTTGAGCTGGATGGATAGTCCGATCATGACGGTGAGCAACATGGGACGTCGTAGGATTGTTCTAGCGGGTCTGACTTGCTGGACCTTTTACATTCCTTACCGCATTCTTCGTCAGCTTGGTGTTGGTCAAACAATACCGCTTGTGAATCCTGAAAAGTTCGTCATGCCAAATCTCAACCATGCGACTATCCAAGTTTATCAGCGTACTTGGAGGGAGCGTGTGGTTGTTTCCAGAGATCAGCATCCCAGCATTGTGCTTCCGGGGCGTTATAAGAGATGGTTGGTACAAGAAATTGAAGCAAGAGAAAATGGGAATCAAAATTGACATCTGCTTTAGTCTTAATGTACCCGAAATAAATTGCTGACCCATGACATGTTTCATCTGGGCCGATGTTTTGCTTTTGTTGTTGTTTTGTTGTGTGAAAGAATCATGCTCAGCCATGTAATCGAAGAAATCAATTTGAATAAAAGTGAATTGTGAAAGTTTTCCGCTTTGATTCTCGTTGACTGTGATTGTAAATGCAAGTGACGGCTCTGAATCAGCTTAAGAGATGTTTCAAAAGATTGCAACCGGTCCTCAGTGTGAGGATGCCTATGTATCCTCAAAAAGGAATCAGGTTATGACGTAGTTCATGCATACAATTTTTGGCTAGGGTTCACTCGAGTATTTTCACTCTCCTTTTGTGCTCTAATTTTTGCCTAGTACCGCCCTTTCGGGTTTTCAATCTAGCGAGCTCTTTTGATTGACTTGTCTTGAATTTTGCCTAAGCCGCCCGATGTGGTTTCCGACTTAGCAGACTTGCTCTAATTTTGCCTGGCACTGCCCGCCCTTGCGATTTTCAGTCTAGTGAGCTTCTCTCAGGGGTAGTATCGCTTGAGTTGATCCATGTTGACCAATGTAGAGAATTTGTTGCCGCCGAGATCGATGAGCTGAGTCGTGCTTCCAGACAAGATCTTCTTGATGATGTATGGCCCTGCGCACTTTGGCCGAAATTTCCCGCGTGGATCGAAAACTGGAGCTCGAATCTCCTTTAGAACCATATCTCCTTCTTACAGATTCCTGGATTTGACTTTCTTGTTAAAAGAGATTCGGTGTTGATACCCTTGAACATGATACAAGGCCTTGGGCAGTCTCTCGTCGAATAGCATGAGTTCTTTGAATCTCGCGCTCTGCCATTCGGCTTCCTCGATGTCAGCTTTTATCAAGATCCTTAGGGATGGTACCTCAAGTTCAATGGGGAGAACGACTTCCATACCATAAACCAAAAAATAGGGTGTTGCCCCCGTCGGAGTACGGATAGATGTCTGGTATCCCCAAAGTGCTAACGGTAGCTGTTCATGCCAATTTCTTGCAGACTAAATGGTTCTTTCTAGTATCGACTTGATAGTTTTATTGGCAGCTTCTACAGCTCCATTGGTTTGTGGCCGGTAGACGGTTGACTTGTGGACCTGAATCCAGAAATCTTCGAGAACTTCTGCGGCTCTGCCCTTGAAGTGAACACCATTGTTGGACACGAATGCATGAGGTATGCCATACCGGTAGATGATGTTTTGCTTGATGAAATGAGCGACCTGAACTGCTGTGAGAGTAGTGTAGGAGGCGGCCTCAACCCATTTGGTGAAATAATCGATGGCAACTAGGATGAACTTGTTCCCATTTGAACCAGCCGGGGTGATTTTGCCGATGACGTCGATGCCCCAGGTAGAGAAAGGCCAGGGTGAAGTCATAGAATGCAGCTCTGATGGTGGTATGTGCATGAGATTAGCATGAATCTAACATTTGTGACACCGTCTCGCATACTCAATGCACTCAGTTTCCATGGTAGACCAGTAATACCTTTGTCGCAAGATTTTCTTGGCGAGCATTGTTCTGTTCATGTGAGGGCCACAGACTCCATTGTGTACTTCTTCCATGATTCTGGTTGCTTCTTCTCCGTTCACACATAACTTGTGCATTCTGCAGTGGGATCTTCGATACAGCCTGCCCCCGCAGATAATGTAGTGAGAAGCTAGCTTCCAGAGAGCGATATGATCCTTCTTGTCAGCTCCTGTCGAATATTTTCCTTTTTCGATGAAGTTCCAAATGTCGTGATACCAAGGAAGACCATCGTCAGGCTCATCAATAGCCATGACGTACTCATAAACGGGCTTGTCCCTTTGTTCAATCATAATTGGTCGAAGCTTGACTCCGTTAGGTATCTCCACCATTGAAGCTGATGTTGCCAAGGCATCGGCAACTTGGTTGTTTAATCTGGGCACATGAGTGAAAGTGACAACTTGGAATCAATGGATCAGATCGTCAAGGTCCTTATGGTAAGGCTTCAACTTGTCTTCCTTGACCTTCCAGTCGCCGTTTGCTTGCGAAACCACCAAGTTGGAATCTTCGATCACTTCCAATCTTTTGGCGCCGATTTCGAGGGCAGCTTCCATTCCCACGATACATGCTTCATATTTAGATTGATTGTTGGTGACCTCAAAGTTTGGCTTGAAAGTAAGAGGGATATGTGACCCTTCTGGTGAGATAAGCAGAATTCCAATCCCGAATCCTTTCTAGTCAGCAGCCCCATCAAAATATAACAACCATACATCATTGGTTGTGGTCATGACATTTTCATCAGGAAATTCGAACCCCCTTCTGGACCTTCCATCGGATGATCGGCCAGAAATTCAGCAACAGCTCTTCCTTTCACAGACTTCCGAGTGACGTACTTGATGTCGAATTCAGCTAGCAGAAGCAACCAGCGTGCCAGCTTACCTGTGAGTGCTGGTTTCTCAAAAAGGTATTTGAGAGAGTCCATCTGAGAGATCAGCCTTACTGAGTAGGCTAACATATAGTGTCTCAACTTCTTGGAAGCCCGTATCAAAGCCCAGCAAACCTTCTCCAGGGAGGTGTACCGTTCCTCGCATCCCACCATTTTCTTCCTAATGTAGTAGACTGCTTTCTTACTCCTGCCTTCACCTTCTTGCACGAGCATGCATCCCATTGCTGATGTGGTAACAGACAAGTACATAATGAGGGGTTGCCCCAGTATTGGTGGCATCAGCACTGGAGGATTCTGAAGATAATTCTTGATGGCTTCAAAAGCTTTCTGGCATCTGTCGTCCCATTTCAATGGCACACCCTTCTTGAGTAATCGAAACATCGGCTTGCAAGTTGAGGTTAACTTGGCGATGAATCTACTGATAAACTGATTTTTCCGAGAAAGCTTCGTACTTCCTTTTCTGTCCACGGTGGCTCCATTTCGAGAATAGCTTTGATCTTGGAAGGATCTATCTCGATTCCTCGTGTAGTGATCATGAATCCCAACATCTTTCCAGCTGTGACTCCAAACGTACATTTCTCAGGATTAAGACGCAACCGGTACTTGTGAATTCTTTCGAAGAATTTTCTGAGGGCGGGTAAATGCCCTTCCTTTTCCTTGGCTTTGACGATCATGTCATCCACGTAAACTTTGACTTCTTTGTGAATCATGTCATGTAGCAACGTTGTGGCTGCCCATTGATAAGTTGACCCGGCGTTTTTCAATCCAAAGGGCATGACCCTGTAACAGTAAGTGCCCCACTCTGTGGTGAAAGTAGTTTTCTCACGGTTTTCGGGAGCCATGAGAATCTGGTTGTATCCTGAGAAACCATCCATGAAAGAAAGAAGTGCATGCCCTACAGTATTGTCCACAAGTACATCTATGTGCGGCAATGGGAAATCATCTTTAGGGCTGGCCTTGTTCAGATCCCTGAAGTCTACACAGACTTGAATCTTTCCGTTCTTCTTTGGGACAGGAACGATGTTTGCAACCCACTGAGGGTACTCTGTTACCATTAGGAACCCAGCGTCTATCTGTCTCTGAATTTCCTTCTTAATTTCTAACACCCAGTCAGGCCTCATTTTCCTTAGCTTCTGTTTGACAGGTTTTGCATCAGGATAAAGCAGGATTCGATGCTCCACAATCTCGGGGTCGATACCAGGCATATCTGCGTGTGACCATGCAAAAACATCCTCGAATTCTTTCAGGAGATCCGAGTGGGCTTTGAACTCTTCTGGAGATAGTCCGGAACCAATTTGAACCATACGCGGATTGCTTTCATCTTTCAAATTTATAGAAATAATTGAGCATGCCTTTTGTCTTCCCTTCTGATAGAGATCGAAGCTTTTCTGGAATTTCTTCCTCAAACTCGATCCCTTCATCGTCGAGGTCAACACAATTTATTTCGGATACAGCAAAATAAGCAAAGTCTACTTCATTGATAGCAAATGCGGGGGGGCCAGGGGAGTTATACATGAAGGTGGATTCAAATTCAAAAGAAAAGTGATGACGCGAGGGAATGACAGATACATGTTCGGGGTCAAACTCAAACTCTGACTCAAATTCAGTGCTAATGTAAGTGATCCTAGGTACAAAAGTGTAATTTTTATAAATTCCATTGGCATCCATAATGAATGCAGTAACATCTCCAAGGGCATCCTGGCTCAGCATCATCAATTCTACCTCCTCGGCAAGCTCCAAATTTGGCTTCAAATCAAACAGCATCACAGCAGGCTCGCCTTCCTTTACACCTATCAAGCTCTCTTCTCCAAACAACGATTGGAGATTCCCTGAGTCAAGAGTTTTGATCCAGTCAACTTAAAGTGCCTCGACCAGTTCTTCCCTCTTTTCAGCTTCATCGTCACTGTCCCAAGTATCGTTTGCAAAGATTTCAAAGCTCGGCATCTTAGTCTTTGTTTCCATATCCCAGAATGGTTCTGGTTCCCCTTGATAGATAGCTTCTGGAGCCTTCACAAACTGAATGGGCTTCTTCTTGGCACCAGCTTGCGTCTTCTTTCCCTTTCTTGACTCGCCATCAATTGACTCATAACTGAGACCGAAGCGGTGGTTATTTGTCAAAAACTTGGGGAATTCAGTCATCCCCTGATTGTTCAGACCTAACCCTAGGCCAGGCAGGTATTCCATCTTTCTCATCATTTCTAAAGCGGTTGAGCTGACTGAGAAGTCTTCATCCATCTTGATGGTAAGGATTGTGTGGACGCACCTCCAGAGGGATCCTCGAATCGATTCGGAGTCGCCACCCGGGTCTTAGCGGATTGTCCCCGAGGAACCGAACTCGATTGACTCGTGCCTCATTCATTGGATAAGGATTACTGGCCCGTCATCGCCATACTATCTTAGGTTCGGGAGCTCAGTTACGAGAGGGGAAGGGTTTTACGGCACCCCCCTCGCCCGGTTCGAAGACCGGTCTCTACTTGGCTTTTGTGGGATCATATGAGAAATGTATGCAACTCAACTTTGAACAAGTACGGGGAATGGGGAATGGGAGCCACATAATGATGATGAACACAACAGTGGATTATGGTGTATACATGTGTATCATGTACTACATGAGAGATGATGATGGTATGCAAATATGAACAAGCTAAGGCACAAAACAGCAAACAAAGTGTTAGTACGTGATGAACAATAACAGAATGACCATAAACGACATGAACAACACACATGAAGCAAAACTGATCTGATCCACCGCCAGAGGTTTGAGAGCTCAAAGAGGACCGTTTGAGCACTCACACCCCTCTCACCCTCACATGCTCATGATGCTTTCTGATGATTCTGGTTTTGATGAAAACATGTTTGATGCACTTTAAGCTACTTGAAAATGATACTTTGATGACTAAGCAGAAAGGTATGACCATGCTAACATAAACTTGAAGCTTGATGATGAACCAAACAAGGCAATAAAGGCAGAATGGGTGAAGAATATATCATTGTGAGGCATCCAAAACACTCAAAACGCAATTAGTAGACTGATATGGTGAAAACTATTGATACACTAGAAAACAGTTTGAGCGCTCAAATGGAGGCTTTGAGATAGTACACAATAATGTAGATGTACTTGATGAACCAAAAACATTGACAAAATAAACATAAAATGCATCCGTGAGTGAGAGATGAGTATTGGACCATGCATAAACATGATTAGAACGAGAGGGAGAAGATATCAGGTTGGCATTGCCAAACATCAACACACACACACACTTCGATATTAGGTTGGCTTAGCCAAACATCAACACACACACACACACACTCCGATATTAGGTTGGCTTAGCCAAACATCAACACACACACACACACACACACTCCGATATTAGGTTGGCTTAGCCAAACATCAACACACACACACACACACACACGTCGAGATTGGGTTGGCTTAGCCAAACATCAACACACACACACTTCATAGATTGATATCAACATGAGAAAGCATCAAAAGTCACAAAAACAACAAAATGGCCGAAACAGTTTGAGAGCTCAAACTGTAGTATGAGCGCTCGAGCTCACAGTTTGAGCGCTCGAACCATTTCGAGTTGAGATTTTTAAAATCAGTTTTTATGGATATTTAAGACCTTGTGAGCTCATAGAAGGTATGTGGAACCTCCATGAACTCACTGGTCTCCCTCAGGATGACCAAAACGTGATTTTTCACATGTTTTTCTACCTTTTAGGCTATGATCAAGGCTTGAACTTGGGGTTTTGATGGATGATTGAGTAGTGGCTTAGAATATGGGCTTGAGCTGAGGTATTTTGGATAGAGGTGTGAGTGTAGGGCTGATTGAATGATTGATTGAGTGGATGATGGAGTATTTGAGCTTAAAATGGTGATTTGGGCTTGGATGAGGTGGGTTTTGATGGAAGAGTTAGGTTTGGACAAAATTGATGGAATGTATAGGCTGTAAATGGTTTATTAGAGTGAGAGAGGCGCTGTTGTAGTTGATATCTTAAAGACCCATGTGTATTTGGTCTTAAAGATGGAATTTTTGAGTGTTTGAGTGCTTGAAAGGAGATGATCAGTGAAGAACAAGGACTGATTGAAGTGGGTTTATGGATTTGAAGAAGGTTTGAGGGCAGTAGGTGTGGACGACCCACCGAGATCTGTGCGGTTTTGCGTTCGAAAGGATTGAAAATATTGTGATTGTTGTTAGAGTTGCCACCCGGATTTGAGGTCCGAACCCAAGAAACCGATTTAAAATGACTCGTTTGCCCATTGAAAAAATTTTTTTTTTACTGATCATGGCGAAACCAAAGATTTCTCGGATTCGGGGGTTTGATTACGAGAGGGGAAGGGTTTTACGGCACCCCTCTCGCCCGGTCCATGAACCGGTCTCTACTCAACATTTTGTGGGATTTTGGAAATGTTTGAAATTTAATTCTAATCACAAAAATAGAGGATCTGGAATGGAAATTACATAAATAGCAAATGAACACAAAATTTGCAAAACTAATTGTGAATGCTTGTGCTTGATGATTTATGTGAAAATGACAATAACAATAAAGAAAATTGCAACGAATATTCATAGAAAATAACCACAACAGAAACTACACAACAACTCCAGGAATCATAATCATGAGACTTAATCTGACTTATAATCTAGATTCTAGAATAGGGATTGAGCGCTCAAGGGTATTGGATTGAGCGCTCAAGCTCTCCAAACCAATTTGAGCGCTCAAAGCTCATGGCTTGAGCGCTCAAACCAGTTTCCGGTTCCCATGAATTTAATCCTTTTTACAGCCTATTCTTTCATTCTTTGCAAGATCAAGCCCTAATAAAACATTTTTCATGATGTTTTAAGTAACAAAGGATGGCTTGATCTCATAAAGAATAAAGAAAATCAAAGAATCACCATAAATTAATGAAGAAATTGCTTGGGAATGGAAATAAGAGAGGTATCCAGATCATATGCCTAACAAAAAATACTCACACACACAAAAGGAGGTTAAATCAACAGTAACCAACAAATGAGCCTAAGAACAGCTTGAGCGCTCAAACATATGACCTTGAGCGCTCAAGCCATAATATGGCCTTCTGGTTTTTGACTTGAAAACAGATTCTGAGTGGTTCAAAGGATCATAAACACGTAAGATAAAGATTTATGAAACTATGCAGTCACTGTATTGCATTCAAATACAGGATTTTCAAAGGTTTTGAAACTTGATTACCATAAAATTGTTAATCCATACTCATGCAAATGGTTTTAAAGTAAAAACAAGCTATTTTAAAGACTAGATGAGCATGATTTAACTATTAAATGATGATCAAAATCCCAGATAAAGTTCAAAACTCAACAAAACAGAAACTGCCCAGAACTGGACTTGAGCGCTCAAGCCCTGAGACTTGAGCGCTCAACCCCTGTTTGAAAAATGCAGATTTTGGCAGTGGTTTTAAACAACTTTTAGACCTTTTGTGAGTTACAATGCAAGTATAAAGAACTTGTTTAAGCTCACTGGTCACCCTCAGATGAACCAAATCAGTGAGTATCACTTGTCAAACTACCTTTTTTCACTTGATTGGAAGCTTGAACTTGGTTATGGGTTTGAAGATAAACAATTGTTGGTGTTTTTGATTGGTATTGTGGATGGGTGAGACAATGTATGTGGTTGATTGAAGATTAAGGATCGAATTTTTGGATTTGAAGAGTGGTTTTTGCAAGTGGTTTTGATGGAGTGTGAGTGGTATTGTAGAGAGAGAGAGAGAGAGAACGATTTCTGGAGGATTTTTGAGCTGGAGTATGAGGATGGATTACCTACAAAACCAGGGGTGGTGAATGGTTTAAGTAGGAGTGAGTGGGGGCAAAAGAAAGGAGAGAGAGTAAGTGGGTTTTGTATTTGGGATGGGTTAGGGGTAGTTTAGGAGTAGTGTTAGGGTGTATTGTACGCATAAAGATCGTATAAGATCACCCCCAGACGCTCCCATGCAGAAAATCTCATGATTAGATATTCTGCAGATTCCTGACTGGTTCAGAGTTGAGTGCTCAAAGCCGTAGGCTTGAGCGCTCAAGGTGCTCCTCGGGGGTTTGAGCGCTCAAGGCCTCAAGCTTGAGCGCTCAAGGCTCTTGATGGCAGATTGATGGTTTGGTTTGGTTTGATGATGCTTGGATTGGTTTGAGTTATTTGGTGGTGTTTGGTTGATTTTAACCAAGTTCAAGTCATTTTCACAAGTTTCGGGTAGTCAAGTGTAGACACCCCAATTTGGGCCTACGAAAATCCGTAGCATTCCCGATGATGAAATGAACTTTTAAACACTTTTTAGAACTTAAAATGGATGATTGGAATTTAACCAAAACCTACCAAACACTTCCAAACCAAAAACCAAAAGAAACCGTCAAACCTATTCCATGCACCTGAAACACTCCCTTCAGGCACCTGAACCTTCCTCTTGCACCTGAAGCACATCCCTTCAGGTGCCTGAACCATCCTTAAGGCACCTGAAGCATATCCCTTCAGGCGCCTGAACCCATCTCTTGCACCTGAAGCACTCCCTTCAGGCGCCTGAACCCATCTCTTGCACTTGAAGCCTTCCCTTTAGGCGCCTGAAGGGCCCCCTTCAGGCGCCTGAAGCATTTTTCCAAAGTTTTAAATTTTGAGTGGGTGTAATGATTATGACGTGATTTTGGCTGATTCTGCAAGGGAGGAGCGTCTATGGCCTAAACCAACCCCTAAAATGACCCCTAGGGGACCTAAACCAACCTTTTGAGCCTTATTTAAACCCCCACACCCCTCCTTTGAAGGGGTTCCATGAATTTTCTGGAAAAATACACAAAATTCAGCCATTTTTTCTCTCTAAAAAAACCAAAAATCATGCAAACTTCACCTCCAATCCATCCATCTTCCACCTAAAACACATGATACTCAAGTTCTACCATTTTTCTCTCAAGAAACTACCCAAAACAAGCCTCTAATCTGATCCAAGTCATCCACCATCCATCCAAAACCCATTTCCATTGCCTAATCATCCACTTTTGAGCTCTAAAAGGTAGTGATTCTACCAAATCAATGTTACAAAGTTCTTATTGAGGGAAGTCAGTAAGTCCATGTTGGTTCTTGATACCAACAATGGGCTTATTATGACTTAAACACATCAAGAGAGCATTTTTGCTCGACACCTGAAGCAGCAGCTTCAGGCACCTGAAGCAACAGCTTTAGGCCTAAGTCATTTTCATTTTTTTTGTTTTAAAATGTTTTCTCTTGGTCTATTTTTATGATGATGATGGTTTAAATCCCAGGAACAAACTATTTGCTTTCTATTTCCCACTCAAAGAGGTGAAAATCATACTTTTTAAGGAGGAAAATGACCATCAATGTAGTTAAAATTATGTATTTTTCACAAAATATCTATTGGAGGTCATTTTCTTTGCATACAAGAGTGGAACATCTCTGTTTTGCCATTTGAATGGATGAGGAACTTATTTTTTATGAAGAATCAATGGTGTTTTATGGTGTGAATGGGTTTTAAATGAAGCTTTCAAGTTTGTTTTCCTCATTACAGTGAGTTAACATCATTTTTCTACCATTTTCGAAGGCAAAACAGTGGTGAAAATGATTTTGAGTAAGCACCTGAAGCAGCAGCTTCAGGCACCTGAAGCAGCAGCTTCAGGCGCCTGAACCTCTTTTCAGGCACCTGATCCCCTCATCTTTAGGTGTTTGAAACACATCTTTAGGTGCTTGAAGGAAAGTTCAAAGATCAGATTGTATTTTCCAAAAAGGGTCTAAAATAGTTTATTCTACCATTTTCAAAGGCAAAACAGTGGTAAAAATGATTTTGAGTAAGCACTTGAAGCAGCAGCTTCAGGCACCTGAAGTAGCAGCTTCAGGCGCCTGAAGCCCCTTTCAGGCACCTGATCCTCTCAGCTTCAGGCGTTTGAAATATTCGTTCAGGTGCTTGACAGAAAACAAGAAAGATGATCTGGTTTTGCAAAATGGGTTCAAAACAAATTTTTATTTCACTTTATTCATGATTTGTAGTTGTTGTTACTAATATTTATGTCATTATATTTCCATGTTGATGTCATCCACACAGTCACAAGCATACACTTTCATATGATTCATCGTGATAATCTTTACATTCTTATTTTGTTCATGTGATTTGAGTTCAAGAAATAGATGTTTTCCAAAAATCCCTTAAATACTTAGTAAAGACCGGTGGTCACACCGGGCGAGAGGGGTGCTTTAAATTCCTTCCCCTCTTGTAACCTAGCTCCCGGACCCGAGAAATCTCGTTTTGTGAGGCCAGTGAAACATTTTTTACTCCAAGGGCAAAAGAGTCATTTTTCAATTGGTTCCTCGGGTACGGTCCTCCAACCCGGGTGGCGACTCCATTCAACCAATCAAAATCGCTTTCCAAACCAAATCAATTTCGTGGATATTCCCGTGGGGTGTTCACATCAAGATTGGTCCGTTTCATCATCGGGAATGCTCGAGCATATCTTGGGTTCAAAATCGGGGTGTCTACAGTTGCCCCTCTTGGATGAGACTCGATGCCATTGATTTGGTATGAGTAACATCCGAGACATAGACAACCCGACTCGTTCCCCGTGATGTATCTCAAGCCATAAAGGAAAGCATTAAAATCATGGTCGCGCCACTCGGGCTGCCTACGTACCCTATTGCAGGGATCAGACCGGCGTAGTTCCTCGGGGCAATTGAAAACCCTTTGATCAATGGACCAACATAAATGGTTTCAAAACCCCTCAAGAATGATGATTTAAACAGGAACAAGGCCCTCAAAGTAACGATTTTAAACGGACACATGGTCCTTAAAAATTTTGATTTTAAACGGACACGCGGTCCTCAAAACGTTTGATTTAAATGGACACGTGGTCCTCAAAGTATTGATTTAAATGGACACGTGGTCCTCAAGACGTTTGATTTAAACGGACACGTGGTCCTCAAAACACTGATTTAAACAGACACGTGGTCCTCAAGATGTTTGATTTAAACGGACACGTGGTCCTCAAAACATTGATTTAAATGGACACGTGGTCCTCAAAACGTTTGATTTAAATGGACACGTGGTCCTCAAGATGTTTGATTTAAACGGACACGTGGTCCTCAAAACATTGATTTAAACGGACGCGTGGTCCTCAAGATGTTTGATTTAAACGGACACGTGGTCCTCAAGATGTTTGATTTAAACGGACACGTGGTCCTCAAAACACTGATAGAAACACTTCACGCATACGCTAAATGTAAATATGTCTCAATAAATTAACGTGATCTAACACGACCAACTACCGAAATTTAGGTCCTTAGATCAACATGCGTTCGATTGATTGGGACCAAAGAGTCCAAAACACACTAACAAAACGTAAGAGATGCCTAAAATGCCCCTACAAAGCTTTCAAAGGAAGCCAAAAAAGGCATGCCAGCAATGGACTTGAGCACTCAATGTATCCCCCTTTGAGCGCTTAACCTACTTTGAGCGCTCAACTCCAGAGCATTGAGCGCTCAACCTTGACATTGACCCTTCAGCGCTCAAAAGGCTCAACTTGAGCGCTTGAACTCCTGAACAGGGACGACGGTTCAGAACCCCGACGTCGGTTTTAACTCTGATTTTACTCCGATTAAACTTCACAACGTTTCAAAACTTCCCGAAATTAAATCCCCACTCCTCTCTCGCGATTCCAGACTAAACCCTTACATTTTCTACTCAAATCTCTTGCGAAATCAAAAACCCCCAAATTCTAGGGATTGTTCGTGCGATTTCGGTTCGATTACAGTCGATTTGGGTTCGATTGAGAGTGTTAGATTGGTTTCCATGGAAGATACTGGTGACTCACGGCCTCTAGAGGCCTTGCCGACGACGGAGAGAGGTGGCGGTAGCACGACAGAGACACCATCGGCGAGTTCAAGCGCTCAAGGCTCTGATCTGGTGGCTAGCACAAGTCCAACGGGGGCTACTCCACCACCTGTGGCCACAGAAACGACGGGGAGAGGTGGAGAGAGAGAGGGAGAAAGAGGGAGAGAGGGAGAAAGTGGTGATGGTGATTGGTTGGAGGAGGCCGGTGGAGGCAGTGATGGGGGTCCATTGGCTTTTGGTAGTGGTGGAGACCCAGCCACCGAGACGGTGGTGGCTGGTGATGGAGGTGGTGAGAGAGAGGGTGGCGAGGGTAGTGTTTTAGGTGGTGGTGATAACGCGGCGGTGTTGGAGAGGGTTGAGGAGGGAGATAGGGAGGTGGTGGAGATTGCGAGTGCGAGCGAGACTAGTAGCAGTGGTAGTGAGGAGATGGTTGATGAGAGAGGGACTGGTATTGGTAGCGGCGGAGATAGGTCGGTGGGTACGAGCGGGGTGACCAGGACCAGGGCGCCCCGCTGGAGGATAGAGCCTAGACCCGGTCAGCAGCTTAGTGGTGGTGACAGGGGGAAGGCGGTAGTGATAGGTGATGAGTTGGCGACTCAGGGGACGAGCGGTGGGCCATCGGCTCAGGGGCCAGTAGGGATCTCTCGGGAGGATTATCTTGAGCACGCTCCTCATGAGGTGGTGATGGCAGCAGCAGCGGATGCCCCGGGGATTCTGGACGCGGCGAGGGAGGCCATTGTTGAGGGTAGGGAGAGGGAGGCGGCGTTGCTACGAGAGGCGGCAGATGAGGATGCAACGGCGAGGGCTTTTTGGGAGGAGTTTGAGACAGAGGAGGCTGCGGAGGAGGCCAGGCTACGGGCTGAGGAGGAGGAGAGTGTTAGTAATCGACATTTAATCAACGGGTATCTGTAATCTTAACGTGGGGAGATTAATAAGTATTTAATAACGTGGAGCTCGAAATATAATTGAGATAAGGACGGGAGTGCAATTATAATTCTTTCGTGGTATGAATTATAATTTGTGAAATAAGAAATAGAATCCTGGTAGGATTAGGTTTTCTTATTTACACAAGGAGCCCATATTTATTTCTCCTCAGGTCCCTGCCCTAGCCCTATAAATATACTGTCTTGCTCTTTAGGTCTGATGATGTTTCTTTGTGAGAACAAAGAAAAAGGTGGGCTGTGAAAGAGACAAACAGAACTCGTTCGAGTCCACAATCGGGTACGAGATTCGAGGTATAAGGGAATAGGGCAGAAGATCGCAAGGTACGATCGAGCTTTGTTCGTGCTGTAAGTGCGTTTAGACAAAAAGAAATAAGTCCACCGTGTGCTCGTGTCTACGGAGGAGAGGTAACCCTAATTCCGCCATGTAAGGTTCGTATTTATTTTGTTGTTTAATCTGTACGCGTAATTACTGGGTTCTGGGATTCGTTTCCCAACAGTGGTATCAGAGCGGGCTGTAATCATGCGTATAGATTAAACAAGCCATGTTGTCCGTAGAACATAGATATAGAACTGTGCTAACCGTTGTTTTGCAGAGTTCTAGTTTGTTCTAACGTCTGTTTTGCAAAATCGATTATCCCACTATTATGGTCACGCATGTTTTTGATTGTGTGATTGGATCCCACGCTTTGTAATTGTTTTATGTGTGGTTACTATTACTGTTTTTTTATTACAATTTTAGTTTTGTAATCTGTAATAGTAGTATGTGGGAGGTATAAGTTTTTGATGTAATCTTTGTTCCTTCAGTTGTATCGTTTTAGATATATAGATCTGTTGTAAGATTACAGATTCTGTAATGGGGCATACGATGCGGAGAAAACAATCTTTTTTGACAAGAAAATAAGTTTTGTCAAGAAAAAAGAATGTTTGGCTCGCAGCAGAATTTTTCCAGATTTTTAGGGTCAGATTGCAACGCTGTTTTGACCCAGTAAACATCGGAATTGGAAATTCTGTTCTTCACAGAAGTTGTAGATAATTGAATTTCGAATCCAACCCAATTGGAATCAGTTCAATCGGAGTTCAGATGAGGGAGAAAAGTCCAAAATACTGAAGGCTGTGCAGTTTACTCGGGAAAAATTTTAGATCCGATTTTTCTTGCCTAAGTATGGTTGGATTTTGGTTTCCTTGATTGATTCAAAGTATCTATGTCTTCAACATATGTATTGCTCAAGGATTCAAGTTTGGAAAGGATTCCTAGCTACTTGAGGATTTCAAGACTCGAAGGATTCCTGACTGCTTAAGGATTTCAAGACTGGAAGGATTCCTTATTGCTCAAGGATTGCATCTTTGACCGTAATAGTTGGGATACATATTATTTATGTTTCCTTTTTATGAATATTTGTATATTCATCTTGTTTGCATGTGTGATAGTTTACCATATTTGGACAACATGGTAATATTTGGCTTTTGACCTAGATCACGGATTTTGCAAATATGTTAATTTTGATAACCCTCACAACTTTTTTAAATTACTAAGTGGGAGAGGGAGTTTATTTTGTATAAATCCCATGGTCTCCATTACTAGTATGTAGATGATATAATTAAATTTTGTGTGTTGGTTTTAGTGCCTTCCTCCCCATCGGACGAAATTAATTATGGCATCATCAGTACTTACTTCCTTAGAGGATAACTCCAAGATAATTGTTGTATGGATTGCTCCTCCATCTGGGGTAGTTCATTACGGAACAATGGATTTTGAGGTTAGGTAATGGTATACACTTAGCTATAAATAACAAGTATCATCTCCATCTGAGTCACTGCTTTTATTTATAGGACCAAAGCAAATTAGCTATTTAATTTTATTAGGCATGGTTTAGTGTCTAGATAGTAAAATTAAAAGGTTGTGCCTATCTACACGAATGATGAAGAGTAGTGGACCTACCCATCGAGGCATACTCTTCACGGTGTGTAGGGTTGCTAATGTTTTTCTTTTTAATAGACTGGTTGAGGGAACCAATTTAACAGAATTACAAAAGTTTTTTTATTGCCCTTCATAATTGATTGTTATGTGATTCTCAGATTCAAAAATGGGCTCATTCAATCCACTTGCTGCTATTCTCAAAGAAAATAAACTTACTGGACCTAATTTCATTGACTGGAAAAGAAATCTGGATATTGTGTTAACTGCTGAGGGTCATAAGTATGTGCTGTCTGAGGATTGTCCTCCCAACCCGGCCCAAATGGAAAATGCAACAGAAATTCAAATCAAAGCTTATAAGGATTGGATTAAGGCTGATGAGATGGCGCGGTGTTACATTCTGGCTTCCATGTCGAATGTACTGCAACATCAGCATCAGTCTATGGAAACTGCCTATGACATGATGTTGAACCTTTCAGAAATGTTTGGGGATCAGAATCGTGCGGCTAGGCAGGTTGCAATGAGGAAGGTGTTGAACATTAGAATGGTTAAAGGGACCCCGGTAAGGGATCATGTTCTGAAGATGATAGGTCTTCTGAATGAACTAGAGATCCTAGGAGCTGAAATCGATGGGCAAACCCAGGTCGATATGGTGCTCAATTCGCTGGCCGGCCCTTTTACGCAGTTCCGTCTAAATTACAACATGCATAAGATGCACTACTCGTTGACGGAATTGTTGAAAGAGCTTGTATCAGCTGAGGGTCTACTGGACAACACAAAGGAGACTGTGTTTGTGGCTGAAAAGGTTTCTACTTCTAAACCGAAAGGTAAGAAGAAGCAGAAAAAGGTTCAGAACCAAGCCAATGCTCCTTGGGCAGTTAATGGACCTCAAGGTGGAGTGAAAAAGCCTAAGGGCAAGTGTTTTCACTGCAAGCAGAAAGGACACTGGAAGAAAGATTGTCCGGTTTTTCTCAACAAATTGAACAATCAAGGTAAATCTTTTTCACTAGTAGTTGAATCATGTTTAGCGGTGTTATCTACCAACACCTGGTGTGTAGATACGGGAGCCACTAATCATGTTTGCAATTCATTGCAAGGGTTCCAGGAAACCAGATGGCTAAGTGATGGAGAGATTCACCTACACATGGGAAATGCTACAAAAGTAGTGGCAGTTGCAGTAGGAAACGTTATTCTTAATTTTAGTAGTGATAGGAGTTTAATTTTAAGAGATTGTCTTTATGTTCCTTCTATTAGGAGAAACTTGGTTTCAGTTTCTAATTTGATTAAGGATGGTTATTTGGTTTATTTTAATGACTCAGTGGTTATTAAGTTAAATAAACGTTTTATCTGTTCTGGTTCATTGATTGACAATCTCTACATTATTAATCCTATCTTTCCTACGATGCAACTAAATGAAATGAATAACACTAATAGATTGCCATGTAAGAGAAAAGAACCTTCTAAATTGAATCAAACGTATCTTTGGCACTTTCGCCTAGGTCATATTAATCTGAATAGAATTTCTAGGCTGGTTAGAGATGGACCTTTGGGTTCATTACAAGTGGAGGCACTTCCAGTCTGTGAATCCTGTTTAGAAGGTAAAATGACCAAGAGGCCCTTTTCAGCAAAAGGGAATAGAGCCAATGAACCGTTAGAATTGGTTCATTCTGATTTATGTGGACCCATAAATGTCCAAGCTAGAGGTGGTTATGAGTATTTCATCACTTTTATTGATGATTACTCAAGATATGGTTACATTTATTTGATGCGCCGTAAATCCGAATGCTTTGAGAAATTCAGGGAGTATAGAGCGGAAACGGAAAAGCGTCTGGGTAAATGTCTCAAGACACTACGATCTGATCGTGGTGGCGAATACCTCTTGGGAGAGTTTAGGGACTACTTGGCAGCAGAAGGGATTACATCCCAGTTGTCTGCTCCAGGTATGCCACAACAGAATGGTGTCGCAGAAAGAAGGAATAGAACTCTTATGGATATGGTGAGATCAATGTTGAGTTATTCAGATTTACCAATTTCGTTCTGGGGATATGCTTTGGAAATAGCAGCATACATTCTTAACTTGGTACCATCTAAGTCAGTACCTACTACTCCCACAGAACTGTGGACTGGGCACAAACCTAGTCTGCGGCATGTTCGGGTTTGGGGTAGTCCAGCACATGTGCTGAAAAGGGATGCAGATAAGTTGGAATCAAGGACAGAAGTTTGCTTGTTTGTAGGGTATCCTAGAGGAACGAAAGGTGGTCTATTTTATAATCCTAAGGATCAGAAGGTCATTGTTAGCACCAATGCCCGATACTTAGAAGAGGATTACATTATAGATCACAAACCCAAGAGTAAGATTGTTCTAGAAGAATTGAGAGGAGAGAGACCAACACATATCTCTTCTACACCAGCAGTGCAAGAGGTTGCACCACAACAAATAGTTGTTGATACACCAGTACCTCGTCGTGGTGGGAGGGTTATTGCTCCACCCAGTCGGTATTCTTTGTTGGGAGAGTCCTCAGATTTGATCCCTGATGAACAACATGCCGATCCCTTTAACTACAATGAGGCATTACAAGATATAGATGCGGAATTTTGGCAAAAGGCTATGAATTCAGAGATGGAGTCTATGTACTCAAATCAAGTCTGGGATCTTGTAGAACCACCTGAAGGGATAAAACCCGTCGGATGCAAGTGGATTTATAAGAAGAAGAGAGGAGCGGACGGGAAGGTTGAAACCTATAAAGCTAGGCTTGTTGCGAAAGGTTATACTAAAAAAGAAGGGATCGATTATGAGGAAACGTTTTCGCCGGTAGCCATGCTTAAGTCCATCCGGATTCTCTTATCCATTGCGGCTCATCTCGATTATGAGATTTGGCAAATGGATGTGAAGACTGCATTCCTTAATGGCAATCTGGATGAAAGCATCTACATGATGCAACCAGATGGATTCATAGCAAAAGGTCAAGAGCACATGTTGTGCAAGCTTAAGAAGTCTATTTATGGACTTAAGCAGGCATCTAGGTCTTGGAACATCCGTTTTGATCAAGCAATCAAGTCTTTTGGTTTTGATCAGTGTCCGGATGAGTCATGTGTGTACAAGAAGTGCAACGGAAACGTGGTGGTATTCCTAGTGCTATATGTGGACGATATCTTGCTCATCGGAAATGATGTGGGAGTATTGTCTTCGGTTAAGGTGTGGCTATCCAGTCAATTCAAGATGAAGGACTTGGGAGAAGCCAGTCACATCCTTGGGATTAAGCTTATGCGAGATCGCAAGCAAAGGATGTTGGGCTTATCTCAAGCTACTTATATCGATATGATCCTTGCTCGTTTTAGCATGCAGGATTCCAAGAAAGGATTTCTTCCTTTCAGACATGGAATTAATCTATCTAAGGATCAGTCTCCAAAGACACCTGAAGAGATGGAGAAAATGAAGGCAGTTCCTTATGCTTCAGCTGTAGGAAGTCTCATGTATGCTATGTTGTGTACTAGACCTGATATTTGCTTTGCCGTAGGCATGGTTAGCAGATTTCAGTCTAACCCTGGACAAGAGCATTGGACTGCTGTGAAACATATACTCAAGTATCTGAAAAGAACTAGGGATTATATGTTGGTTTACCAGTCAGATAGTCTAGTGCCCTGTGGTTACACAGACTCCGACTTTATGTCAGATAAGGATTCCAGAAAGTCAACCTCGGGATATGTGTTTACCATTGGAGGTGGAGCCATAAGTTGGAGGAGTATCAAGCAATCGTGTATTGCTGATTCCACCATGGAGGCCGAGTATGTGGCAGCTTCTGAAGCAGCCAAAGAGGCTGTTTGGCTCAAGAACTTCTTGATGGATCTAGAAGTGGTACCTTCAGTGCAGTCAGCTATCACACTCTATTGTGACAATAGTGGTGCAGTTGCTAACTCAAAGGAGCCAAGGACCCATAAGAAGGGAAAGCACATCGAGCGTAAGTATCATCTGATTCGAGAAATCGTACAGAGAGGTGATGTTGTTGTGACCAAGATTGCATCCACTAACAACCTAGCAGATCCTTTTACGAAAAGCTTACAGGCCAAGACTTTTGATAGTCATGTAGAGGGAATGGGAGTGAGATGCATGGCAGCATAGTTTTGAGTCTAAGTGGGAGATTGTTTGAAATTTTTACTAAAAGTCTTGCTTTTATGTAATGGATTAATATTTAATTAGTTAATTATTAATCAGTTTTATCCTTTTTTGATGAGAATCTATTATGGGCAATGTTTGCATGATATAATTGTATGTTGTGCATGTGTCTTTTATTCTACATAGTAGATGATCCAGTGTGTAGAGTACGGCTTACACACAGAAGATTGAATCATTGGTTCTTGTGGAATATAAGTTGTGGTTCACAATCTTAGATGAAATTTGACACACCATCAGTAGGATTGTAGTACAATGTTTTAGTAGGTTTGTCTTGACTACAGGGAACGGTTCTAGTTCCGACTCATTGTGCTAATACATTTTGTGTGTATTGAACAGGATCGCTTTAAGGTAATTGTCTTAGTACTAACTTTTTAAGACAATTAGAACCTTATAGTTATTAAGAATACTTATGCTCTTAATCCGGATATAATTAATACATATATACATTTAATGTTGTTGACTTTGATTCATTATAAAGTGAGATCTTTTTTCACGGTCAATAGTCTTGGTGAGTTGGGTCACGACATTATATGCATGAAATATATGGATATTAATTATTGATAGAATCCACGTCTCGTTAGAGATTGATGATACCCCCTTGAGTAAACTTATAAGTTTCGGTTATGTCAAACCCTGCAGGTGGATATTTGTATCCGACATATCGAATGAGTTAAGTGGTTAGTCTCAAGGTGTTTTATAAGATGTTGATTAGTGGGAGATTGTTAGTAATCGACATTTAATCAACGGGTATCTGTAATCTTAACGTGGGGAGATTAATAAGTATTTAATAACGTGGAGCTCGAAATATAATTGAGATAAGGACGGGAGTGCAATTATAATTCTTTCGTGGTATGAATTATAATTTGTGAAATAAGAAATAGAATCCTGGTAGGATTAGGTTTTCTTATTTACACAAGGAGCCCATATTTATTTCTCCTCAGGTCCCTGCCCTAGCCCTATAAATATACTGTCTTGCTCTCTAGGTCTGATGATGTTTCTTTGTGAGAACAAAGAAAAAGGTGGGCTGTGAAAGAGACAAACAGAACTCGTTCGAGTCCACAATCGGGTACGAGATTCGAGGTATAAGGGAATAGGGCAGAAGATCGCAAGGTACGATCGAGCTTTGTTCGTGCTGTAAGTGCGTTTAGACAAAAAGAAATAAGTCCACCGTGCACTCGTGTCTACGAAGGAGAGGTAACCCTAATTCCGCCATGTAGGGTTCGTATTTATTTTGTTGTTTAATCTGTACGTGTAATTACTGGGTTCTGGGATTCGTTTCCCAACAGAGAGGGCAGCTGGCCACAGGACTACAGTGGTTCAGGCCGCCAGATAGCGGTTGAGGAGAGGGAGGCCAGCGTTTGACGCGGCGACTTATGCTCCACTAGTGCACCTCTTTGTGCCGTCTGGTTCAGAGGACTACACTCCCCGCCGGGAGTTGTACTTTGGAGAGGAGGTGTTACTGGACCCCGAGGTCCACCTCTCGACTGACTGCCTGACGGTATGCTTGTTTTACTTTCCAATTTATCGCTTCCATGCACTTTCAGTAGCTAGAAATCTTTATTTGCATTGGATGATTGAATTACTGCTTGATTGATGATTGGATCGATGACTGAATGATTGATTGGACTAACACCTGTTTGCTTGCCTGTTTGTTGTCCGTTTGCAGAGAAACTTGCGCTTGAAGGCTCATGGAGGTATGGGCTCCAGTTGGGAGATCTACCAGCAGCTACATGCCTCTGTGAAGGCATTGGTGGATCAGGCAGGGTTCGGGGCGTTCATCCCGACTCTCTCGAGCACACAGCATGACCATGCCGTGGTGACGGCATTGGCAGAGAGGTGGAAGGACTCTACGAGTTCTTTTCACCTTATCTTCGGAGAGGCGACGATGACGCCACTGGACTTCTCAGCACTCACGGGGTTGCGGGTAGGAGGAGACCCGATCCCGTTTGACTCGAGGATAGGCAGAGATGAGGCTGCCCTGCGGTGGTTTTTGGGCTTCGTGCCCACCAGGGAGGGAGAGACGGCCACATATGGCCAGTTCAAGATGACCGGACTGGGTGCGCCGACAGACGAAGAGGATGCAGCACGGAAGGCGAGGTGCTACTTGTTATACCTATTTGGGGCTTCACTGTACCCAAATAGGCGTAACAGGGTGCACCTCTCCTATCTCGGAGGGTTGAGAGACTTTGCCAGGGCGGCGAAGTATGACTGGGGTGGAGCAGCACTCGGGAGCTGCTATGCATTCATGAATGCCATCTCGAGGCGGAAAAGGACTGGCATATCAGGACTGTGGAGTGTCTGGGAGGTAAAGTCCAAAACCTTTGTTTCAAATTTAAAAATGCATGCATTTCAATACTCGTATTTGTTTATTAAAACTTGCATTGATTGACCGACTTGTTGTTTGCATTGCAGCTCTGGGCTTACGAGGTCTTGGGGTTGCACCCCCAGAGACGCGTCACCGGGACCCAAACGTCATCCCTCGGGCACTGTGCTGGGGGAAGGCTTTCGGTACGGCGACTTAGCGCGGGGGAACCTCCAGGTCCTCCGTGTTTCGTTAGACAGACTCTCTGCTTCTCTGGTAAGTACTGAATTCTCACTTGCATTCGATTTGCTTTTAACTTGTTCATAGCCATGCATTCGATTACTAATGCTCGAATAATTCTTGCAGGTCTGCTGGGATGTATGGGACGCCGTCGACGAGCCTTACCTGGCTCGGAGCAGAGAGATCACGAGGGGTGTTAGTAATCGACATTTAATCAACGGGTATCTGTAATCTTAACGTGGGGAGATTAATAAGTATTTAATAACGTGGAGCTCGAAATATAATCGAGATAAAGATGGGAGTGCAATTATAATTCTTTAGTGGTGTGAATTATAATTTGTGAAATAAGAATAGAATCCGGGTGGGATTAGGTTTTCTTATTTACACAAGGAGCCCAGATTTATTTCTCCTCAGGTCCCTGCTCTAGCCCTATAAATATATTGTTATGTTCTCTAGGTCACAGTACAGTCATTCAGAAAATTGGAATAGAGGCTGTGAGAGAGAACAAAGAGATCATGTAGAAGTCCACACTTGGCTACATGATCGAGATATAAGGGAATATGGCAGAAGATCATGAGGTACTGTCGAGCAAAGCTTGTTGCATACAGTAAGTAGGTCTGTCAAGTTCTAAAATAAACAAGTCAACCAGCATTCGTGTCTGCGGATGAGAGGTAAATCCTAATTCCGCCTTGTAGGGTTTGTGTTTATTTTTGTTGTTTAATCTGTACGCGTAATTACTGGGTTCTGGGATTCGTTTCCTAACAGTGGTATCAAAGCAGGCTGTAATCATGCGTATGGATTGAACAAGCCATGTTGTCCGTAGAACATAGATATAGAACTGTGCTAACCGTTGTTTTGCAGAGTTCTAGTTTGTTCTAACGTCTGTTTTGCAGAATCAATTATCCCACTATTATGGTCACGCATGTTTTTGATTGTGTGATTGGATCCCACGCTTTGTAATTGTTTTATGCGTGGTTACTATTACTGTTTTTTGATTACAAGTTTAGATTTGTAGTCTGTAATAGTAGTATGTGGGAGGCATAAGTTTTTGATGTAATCTTTGTTTCTTCAGTTGTATCGTTTTAGATATATAGATCTGTTGTAAGATTACAGATTCTGTAATGGGGCATACGATACGGAGAAAACAATCTTTTTTGACAAGAAGATAAGTTTTGTCAAGAAAAAAGAGTGTTTGGCTCGCAGCAGAATTTTTCCAGATTTTTAGGATTTGATTGCAAGGCTGTTTTGACCCAGTAAACATCGGAATTGGAAATTCTGTTCTTCACAGAAGTTGTAGATAATTGAATTTCGAATCCAACCCAATTGGAATCAGTTCAATTGGAGTTCGGATGAGGGAGAAAAGTCCAAAATACTGAAGGCTGTGCAGTTTACTCGGGAAAAATTTCAGATCCGATTTTTCTTGCCTAAGTATGGTTGGATTTTGGTTTCCTTGATTGATTCAAAATATCTAAGTCTTCAACACATGTATTGCTCAAGGATTTCAAGTTTGGAAAGGATTCCTTACTGCTTGATGATTTCAAGACTTGAAGGATTCCTGACTGCTTAAGGATTTCAAGACTGGAAGGATTCCTTATTGCTCAAGGATTGCATCTTTGACCATAATAGTTGGGATACATATTATTTATGTTTCCTTTTTATGAATGTTTGTATATTCATCTTGTTTGCATGTGTGATAGTTTACCATATTTGGACAACATGGTAATATTTGGCTTTTGACCTAGATCACGGTTTTTGCAAACATGTTAATTTTGATAACCCTCACAAAATTTTTAAATAACTAAGTGGGAGAGGGAGTTTATTTTGTATAAATCCCATGGTCTCCATTACTAGTATGTAGATGATATAATTAAGTTTTGTGTGTTGGTTTTAGTGCCTTCCTCCCCATCGGACGAAATTAATTATAGCATCATCGGTACTTACTTCCTTAGAGGATAGCTCCAAGATAATTGTTGTGTGGACTACTCCTCCATCTGGGGTAGTTCATTACGGAACAATGGATATTGAAGTTAGGTAATGGTATACACTTAGCTATAAATAACAAGTATTCTCTCCATCTGAGTCACTGCTTTTATTTATAGGACCGAAGCAAATTAGCTATTTAATTTTATTGGGCACGGTTTAGTGTCTAGATAGTAAAATTAAAAGGTTGTGCCTATCTACACGAATGATGAAGAGTAGTGGACCTACCCATCGAGGCATACTTTTCACGGTGTGTAGGGTTGCTAATGTTTTTCTTTTAATAGACTGGTTGAGGGAACCAATTTAACGGAAATACAAAAAGTTTTAATTGCCCTTCATAATTGTTGTTATGTGATTCTCAGATTCAAAAAAATGGACTCTTTCAATCCACTTGATGACATTGTCAAACAAATTTACTGGTCTTAATTATATTGACTAGAAAAGGATCTGGATATTGTGTCGACTGCTTAGGGGACCAAATTTGTGTTCTCTGAGGTGTGCTCTATCAAACCCACTGAAATTGCAACATAACCTGAAATCCGGTATATAAGGATTGGGTTACAACTGATGAGATGGTGCGGTGTTACATTTTAGCTTCTATGTCGAATGTATTGCAACATCAGCATCAGTTTTTTGGAAATTGCCTATGACATGATGCAGAACCTAAAATAAAGGTTTGGGGTGCGGCTAGGCAAGTTGTAATGTGGGATTTGGGGAATTAACCATTGGTGAAGGAACCCTAGTAAGGGGATTATGTTCTGAAGATAATAGGTCTTCTGAATGAACTAGAAATCCCAAGAGCTGAAATCAATGGGGAAACCCAGGTTGATATTGTGCTCCAGTTGCTTACCAAGTTTTTTCAGCAGTTCCGCCTGAATTACAATATGAACAAAATGCATTATTATTTGACGAAACTGCTGAAAGAGAGTTAAATTAGCCAAGGGTTTTTTTGGTTAATAAATAGACAACTGTGAGTGTAGTTGAAGAGGTTTCTATTTCTTAGCCGGAAGGCAACAAGAAGCAGGAAAAGGTTCAACAACAAGCTACGGTTCCTCAAACAGTTTATGAGCTCGGAGGTAGAGTGAAAAGCCTAACGACAAGTGTTTTCACTATAAGCAGAAAGGACACTAGAAGAAGGTTATCCGAATTATCTCAATAAATTGAATAATCAAGGAAATTTTTTTTTCACTAGTAGTTGAATCATGTTTAGCGGTGTTATCTACCAGTACCTGGTGTGTAGATACGGGTGCCACTAATCATGTTTGCAATTCATTGCAAAGGTTCCAGGAAGCCAGGAGACTTAGTGATGAAAAGATTTATCTACATATGGGTAGTGCTACAAAAGTAGCAGCAATTGCAGTAGGCGTTTAATTTCAAGAGATTGTCTTTATGATCATTGAATTAGGAGAAACTTAGTTTCGGTTTCTAATTTGGTTGTGAATGGATATTTGGTTTATTTTTAATAACTCTATGATTATTAAGTTAAATAAACATTTTATCTGTTATGGTTCATTAGATGACAATCTCTACGTTATTAATGATATCGTTCCTACAATGCAACTAAATGAATTGAATAACACTAATAGATTGCCATATAAGATAAATGAGCCTTATAAGTTGAACCAAACGTATCTTTGGCACTTACGCCTAGGTCATATTAATCTAAATAGAATTTCTAGACTGGTTAGAAATGAATCTTTGGGTTCATTAGAAGTGGAGGCACTTCCGGTCTGTGAATCCTATTTGGAAGGTAAAATGACCAAGATGCCCTTTTTCAGGTAAAAGGGAAAGCCAATGAAACGTTGAAATTTGTTCACTTTGATCTGTGTGTATCTATGAACATCCGGGGTAGAGGTGGTTTTGAGTATTTCAATACTTTTATTGATAATTACTTAAGACATGGTTACATTTATTTGATACACCATAAGTCCGAATGCTTTGAGAAATTCAAGGAGCATAGACCGGAAACGGGAAAGCGTCTGGATAAATGTATCAAGACACTGCGATCTTATCGTGGTGGCGAATACCTCTTGGAAGTATTTAGGAACTAGTGGCAGCAGAAGGGATTACGTCCCAGTTGTCTGCGCTAGGTATGCCACAACATAATGGTGTAACAGAAAGAAGGAAATGACTCTTATGGATATGGTGAGATCAGTGATGACTTATTCAAATGAACTAAATTTGTTTTGGGGACATGCACTAGAAACAATAGCGTACATTCTTAACTTGGTACCATTTAAGCTAGTACCAACTACACCCACAGAACTGTGGACTGGAAGCAAAACTAGTCTATGGCATGTTCAGAATTGGGGTAGTCCAGCACATGTGCTGAAAGGGAAAACAGATAAATTGAAATCAAGGACAAATGTTTGTTTGTTTGTTTTGGTGGGGTACCCTAGAGGAACGAAAGTTGCTCTATTTTATAGTCCTAAGGATCATAAAGTCATTGTTAACACCAATGCTTGATACTTAGAAGAAGACTATGTCATAGATCACAAGCCCAGTAGTTAGATTGTTCTAGAAGTATTGAGAGAATATAGAACGGCACAAACTTCTTCAACACTAATAGTACAAGAGGCTACATCACATGAAATTGTTGTTAACACACCAGTACCTTGTCGTAGTGGGAGGGTTATTGTTTCACCCAATTGGTATACGTTGTTGGGAGAATCTTGTGATTTCATCCCTGATGAACAACATACTGATCCCTTTAACTACAATGAGGCATTACAAGATAAAGATGCGGAACTTTGGCAAAAGGCTATGAATTCAGAGATGGAGTCTATGTACTCAAATCAAGTCTGGGATCTTGTAAAACCACCCGAAGGGGTAAAACCCGTCGGATGCAAGTGGATTTATAAGAAGAAGAGAGAAACGGACGGGGAGGTTGAAACCTATAAAGCTAGGCTTGTTGCGAAAGGTTATACTAAAAAAGAAGGGATCGATTATGAGGAAACATTTTCGCCGGTAGCCATGCTTAAGTCCATCCGGATTCTCTTATCCATTGCGGCTCATCTCGATTATGAGATTTGGCAAATGGATGTGAAGACTGCGTTCCTTAATGGCAATCTGGATGAATGCATCTACATGATGCAACCAGATGGATTCATAGCAAAAGGTCAAGAGCACATGTTGTGCAAGCTTAAGAAGTCTATTTATGGACTTAAGCAAGCATCTAGGTCTTGGAACATCCGTTTTGATCAAGCAATCAAGTTTTTGGTTTTGATCAGTGTCCGGATGAGTCATGTGTGTACAAGAAGCGCAACGGAAATGTGGTGGTGTTCCTAGTGCTATATGTGGACGATATCTTGCTCATCGGAAATGATGTGGGAGTATTGTCTTCGATATAGTTGTGGTTATCCAGCCAGTTCGATATGAAGGGTTTAGGAGTAGCCGGTCACATCCTTGGGATTAAATTTTTGCGAGATTAAGCAAAGGATGTTGGGCTTCTCAAGCTTCCTATATCGATGCGATCCTTACCCATTTTAGCATTCAGGATTCCGAGAAAGGATTGCTTCCTTTCAGACATGGAGTCAATCTATCCAAGGATCAGTGTCTTAAGACATCTGAGGAGATGGAGAAAATGAAAGGAGTTCCCAATGCTTCAGCAATAGGAAGCCTCATGTATGCTATGTTGTGAACTAGACTTGATATTTGCTTTACTGTCGGCATGGTTAGCAAATTTCAGTCTAACCCTGGACAAGAAGATTGGACTGATATAAAATGTATACTCAAGTATCTGAAAAGAACTAAGGATTATACGTTGGTGTACCAGTCAGACATTCTAGTGCCTTGTGGATACGCAGATTAAGACTTTGTGTCAAATAAGAGTTCCAGAAAGTCAACATCGAGATATGTGTTTGCCCTAAGAGGTGGAGCCATGAGTTGGAGGAGTAGCAATCATATATTGCTGATTCCACCATGGAGGCCAAGTATGTGGCAGCTTCTGAAGCAACCAAGAAGCCGTTTGTCTCAAGAACTTCTTGATGGATCTGGAAGTGGTACTTTCGATTCAGTCAGCAATTTCAATCTATTGTGACAATAGTAGTGCAGTTGCTAACTCGAAGGAGCCAAAGATTCAAAAGAAGGGAAAACACATCGAGTGTAAATATCACCTGATTCGAGAGATCGTATAGAAAGGTGATGTAGCTGTGACCAAGATTGCATCAGCAAACAACCTAGCAAATCCTTTTATGAATGGCTTACATGCCTAGACTTTTGATAGTCACGTAAAGGGAATGGAAGTGAGATGCATGGTAGCATGGTTTTGAGTCTAAGTGGGAGATTGTTAGAAACTTATACTAAAAATCATGCTTTTATGTAATTGATTAATATTTAATTAGTTAATTATTAATCAGTTTTATCCTTTTTTTTATGAGAATCTATTATGGGCAATGTTTGCATGATATAATTGTATATTGTGCATGTGTCTTTTATTCTACATAGTAGATGATCTAGTGTGTAGAGTACGGCTTACACACAGAAGATTGGTTCATCGGTTCTTGTAGAATATAAGTTTTGGTTCACAATCTTAGATGGAATTTGACACACCATCAGTAGGATTGTAGTACAATGTTTTAGTAGGTTTGTCTTGACTACAGGGAACGGTTCTAGTTCCGACTCATTGTGCTAGTACATTTCTTGTGTATTGAACAGGACCGCTTTAAGGTAATTGTCTTAGTACTGACATTTTAAGACAATTAGAACCTTATGGTTATTAAGAATACTTATGCTCTTAATCCGGATATAATTAATACATATATACATTTAATGTTGTTGACTTTGATTCATTATAAAGTGAGATCTTTTTTCACGGTCAATAGTCTTGGTGAGTTGGGTCACGACATTATATGCATGAAATATATGGATATTAATTATTGATAGAATCCACGTCTCGTTAGAGATTGATGATACCCCCTTGAGTAAACTTATAAGTTTCGGTTATGTCAAACCCTGCAGGTGGATATTTGTATCCGACATATCGAATAAGTTAAGTAGCTAGTCTCAAAGTGTTTTATAAGATGTTGATTAGTGGGAGATTGTTAGTAATCGACATTTAATCAACGGGTATCTGTAATCTTAACGTGGGGAGATTAATAAGTATTTAATAACGTGGAGCTCGAAATATAATCGAGATAAAGATGGGAGTGCAATTATAATTCTTTAGTGGTGTGAATTATAATTTGTGAAATAAGAATAGAATCCGGGTGGGATTAGGTTTTCTTATTTACACAAGGAGCCCAGATTTATTTCTCCTCAGGTCCCTGCTCTAGCCCTATAAATATATCGTTATGTTCTCTAGGTCACAGTACAGTCATTCAGAAAATTGGAATAGAGGCTGTGAGAGAGAACAAAGAGATCATGTAGAAGTCCACACTTGGCTACATGATCGAGATATAAGGGAATATGGCAGAAGATCATGAGGTACTGTCGAGCAAAGCTTGTTGCATACAGTAAGTAGGTCTGTCAAGTTCTAAAATAAACAAGTCAACCAGCGTTCGTGTCTGCGGATGAGAGGTAAACCCTAATTCCGCCTTGTAGGGTTTGTGTTTATTTTTGTTGTTTAATCTGTACGCGTAATTACTGGGTTCTGGGATTCGTTTCCCAACAAGGGGGAGGGTCTTACTTGAGTGCCAGTACGGCTGGTTCTGGTACCTTGGTGACAGGGTGCTGCGCCAGTCGATACGGGCTGAGAGACCCCAGGTTCCAGGGCGCCTCCCTCCTCGAGTGCTGATGACGTCTCGGTACACGCTGGCGGAGATCGAGCGTTACAACCACGCCCGATCTGGACCTGAGCCAGTACTTGCGTCTGGCCTTAAGCTATGTTGACTACCGGAGGAGGTACTTGGCTGGTTCACTGAGGGCAGCAGAGTGGAGGGATAAGGTGGAGAGAGAGAAGGCCACGAAGGCGCGCGCCTTAGCTGGAGGAGTGGCAGGAGGTCGGGGTGAGGGTGTTGGTACCCTGACTGAGGAGACAGAGGCGGCTAGATGGTGGGTGCACGTCATCTCCGCTGGTGGAGAGGCAGGGGTTATAGATGTCCCGAGACCACCGGCTGATTTCCCACCGCTCTCGGCACCGGTAAGAAACATTCCATTTTATTCCATATTGCATGCTTTGATTATGATTGCTCAAATGTATTAACAACATGAATCTTGATTTTGCTTGCAGGTTTCACAGGAGGCGGCACAGACGATGTATGAGCAGAACCGGGGACTTCGTGTCCTGATACGTCGCCTCATAGTCGGGCAGGAGGTTGCCATCCGCTTGGAGGGCGAGCCAGCACCCCTAGCTGCCCCTGGGCCTTCTCGCCCGAGAGTTGCACCGGTATGCTACTTACATTCCTTGTCCTTTCAATTCCTTGATTATATCATGTACTGATTCCCTTTCTCGTTTGCTTGGTGATGCAGCCGCACGTGATCCGGAAGAGACCCCATGACGGAGCCGGCGGCCCAGGAGACACGACCGTGCGGCTCGGGCGTTCGAAGCCTGCGGTGGTGGGACTCGAGGAGGAGGGACCGCGGAGATCTACCCGCCAGAGGGTGGAAATAGCTCCTGAGGGGATAGTTGAGGCGAGCTCGAGCGATGATGACAGTGTCAGTGACACTAACTACCCCTCTTCCCGGCAGGAGCGACTGGAGCAGCGGCGCGGTGATGAGACTGAGAGCTCGGATGAGACGATGGACGAGTCTGAGTAGTATATAGTAGACATAGAGTAGTGTTAGAATCTTGCTTTTACTTTTTGTCTTTTCTTTTGATTGGGCCTGCGTGCCCCGGTAGATAGGTGGATTGGGCCTGTGTGCCCCAGTAGACGGATGGATTGGGCCTGCGTGCCCCCATAGTTAGTGATGATACACAGACTTGATGTTTTGATTTTTCATGGATTTTGATCAGAGTATATACATGATTTGCACTTTCATTGTTTATTGCATTGTTCTCCCGTTTTTGATGTACAAATGAACCAACCTGTTGTAGAATGTATACAATTTATTCACAAAGTTTTAAATCCAAGCATCCAAATACAAAGTTTAAAATTCAACTCCAAAGAAAAACTAACATGTTCGTGAATTTGGACGAAACATGATTATTTGAGTTTATGTACAACTGGAAGATGTATTTACACGTTACACGGTCTGACACACTCCTTGTATATGTACAATTGATGACCAATGAATCCAAAATGACCTTTGTGGACGGTCGATTTCCACTGGTTGGGTTTGATTTGAAAATAGAGTCGCCACCCGGGTTTTTGGAAAATGGTTTAGGACCCGAGAAACCGTTTAAAAAAAATGATTGAGAACATGATTTATAAAACGATTTGAAAACCAGAGATTCGTTTTGGATTCGGGAGCCAGGTTACGAACGGGGAAGGGTTTTAAGGCACCCCGTTCACCCGATTAAAATCGGTCTTTACTAAACGATGGTGGGATTTTTTAGAAGAACGTTTTAATGCCGAACTTTAACAAATAGACATTGAAATCAAGCCAAAACAGACGATAATAATGAAAAGAAGTAGTAACTAGTATGTAATTTACAGTAAGCATGCGAAAATCCAAATTCTAAACTATTCATGCAGGGTACTGTTTAAAATCTTGATTTTTTGCCAAAAAAGTATGCCGTGCGGCACACTAGGTGTACCGTGCGGTACAAAGAGTGTGCCGTGCGGCACTGTTCATCGACTTAATGGTCAGATTTTCAAATGAGTACCGTACAGCACTCCAGGCGTACCGTGTGGTACAGTGGGAGTGCCGTGCAGCACTGTTAGCTGCACAACAGTCTAAAACTTGTTTATTTCGAAATGATTGAATAGAAACACATACAAGGCATGGAATAAGATTAAAAATAGACTATTTTGAATAGGGAAACAGTGTGTATAAGTGGGGAATGTTCCTCTTCGTTGAATCACTCCGTACAAGGCGATGTTTTCACCATACAGCGCGACCGGGAGGTATGAAATCAAATTGGTTTTAATGTGTTATGGGCATACCAAGCATGGAGACGATATTAGAAATCATCCCATACTTGGTACCCCTCCCCTCAGGGTGCCAAAGCTAAGAGTTTCGGCGAAGAGAGGTTATACCTTTGGTTTGGAACTCTCGGATTGAACTTCGGATTGAACTTCTGAGTATGGTTTGATCTTTCTCTGAACCTCAACTTCACTCTGATGTAGTGACAAGAAGGATTGAAGGCTTGGATTTTGGTAAGCTTGGGGAGGTTACCTCACGGCTTTGGAGCCGAAACAGGGGTTGGGTTTACGAATTGGGTTTCGCTTTTTGGGAGAGGATTGGGTTGATTCTCTGGAGATTAGAGGTAGTAATGGAAGTGATTGACAGTAGAAGGGGCGTTTTAAGAGTGGGATTTCATGGTCTCTTTCACAGATTCTAAAAAGAAAGTCCAGTCCTCTTCCTCTTTGGAACCGATCGGTATTTATAAGGGTGGAGTGGCCTTGTTCTCCAAGCAAACTTGGTGCTCACATCAGATGATGATGGCTAGAAGGTAGCATTGAAGCTCTGCACGAAACCATGATGAACAGGGGGAACGATTGTCAACAATTTGAGCTGCTGGGAACTCTGCAAAAAGCTGTGTGACAAGTGACAGTGCCGTACGGCATACAAACTGTGCCGTGCGGCACACTGGCTGTGCCGTGCGGCACACTTGACCGCCAAAATTCAAAAAGTTGCTTGGGCTGTGCCGTGCATGAGAGATGAGTCCCGTGCGGTACTGTTGACTGAGTTTGACTTGGAGAATTTCAATCCGAGAGTTCTTCCGGGCATTTCCTTTTCATCATTGGGGATTAAAAATGTACGAGAGTCTCATTTTGGGGTGTCTACAGTTGCCCCTCTTTGACGAGGCTTACAATCATTGTGTGATGAAAGTCACGTCAAAGATAGAAGACACCCCTCGATGTGGACGTCCTCGCGTGAAAACAAAGCGAATACGATGTATGTGGTCGCGCTCGTAAGAGCTGCCTACGTACCCCATTGTAGGGATCAGACCAGCGTAGTTCATTGGGGCTAAGATGCAAAATGATGACTTTATAAGAGTTTCAAAGAACATACCTTGATTGGATTACGGGGTTTTGTCACTCTGTTCTTCAACGAAGGAAAAACGAATGATGCACTGTATACAAATCTTGCGTTTTGATGTTTTGTCGGAGAATTGGTGCTAAACATCACTGCCAATGCCGTAAAGGACTTTAGGAAATCAAGAAACCGTCGTTAATGCCGTTGAGGACTTACGAAACCAGTTGGTGTTGAGGAAAACCGTTGTTAATGCCATCGAGGACTTATAGAACTAGTGGTGTCGATAAAAGACGTCGTTAATGTCCGAGAGGAAGAACCAGAAACTGTCGTTAATGCCGTAGAGGACTTACAAAAACTGTTTGTAAATGCCGTAGAGGACTTACAGAACCAGAAACTGTCGTTAATGCCATAGAGGACTTACGAAAACCGTTTGTAAATGCCGCAGAGGACTTACAGAACCAGAAACTGTCGTTAATGCCATAGAGGACTTATGAAACCAGAAACCGTCGTTAATGCCGTAGAGGACTTACGAAACCAGAAACCGTTGTAAATGCCGTAGAGGACTTATGAAACCAGAAGCTGTCGTTAACGCCATAGAGGACTTACGAAACCAGAGACCGTTGTAAATGCCGTAGAGGACTTATGAAACCAGAAGCTGTCATTAATGCCGTAGAGGACTTACGAAACCAGAAACCGTTGTAAATGCCGTAGAGGGACTTATGAAACCAGAAGCTGTCGTTAGCGCCATAGAGGACTTACGAAACCAGAGACCGTTGTAAATGCCGTAGAGGACTTATAAAACCAGAAGCTGTCGTTAATGCCGTAGAGGACTTACGAAACCAGTTGGTGCTGCAGTGAATGGTAATGTAATACCAGCAAGCGGGGAATGAGATCGGTGACTAGTTCGGATGAGATTGACGGCAATCGTCTCTTAAAAAATTGACTTTGGTGTCAAAATCTTCAGATGTGTACAGTGCGGCATCAACACTGTGCCGTGCGGTGGAGTGTGAGTATCGTGCGACATTCTTCAAAGGAAGTGTACCGCGCGGCGTGCCCTGTGTGCCATGCGGTAGAGTCGGTATGCCGTGCGGCACAGGTGGTTTTATAACCGCCCGAAATCTTTTGTTTTCCTTACTTTTGATACTTTCAAACTCTTCAGTTGGTTTAGAGCAGAAGTTCGAAAATCGCAATCCCTTATTTCTTCTTTCCTCTTTCTTTCTTCAAATCCTCTCCTACCTTTTGGTTCAAAATCTTCTAAAACCCACACTCTTTCTTCCGAAATACACCGGTTATGGCTGATGCCGGCGAGAGAGAGGGCGGTTCCACCGCATCTGCTATTGATTCGTCATCATCAGCACGTAGAGAGGGCAGCACGACGTCCGGCGAGTCCGGGAGTGACTCGTCCGTGAGTCTATCGGCCGAGATTGGCCCATCTGCTATAGACCTGGTTCACGGATCATCTCGTACGATACCGGTTGGGGCCGAAGCAATGCCATTGATACCGGACATAAGGTCGACGGATCTTGGTGATGCTCAAACCAGTGAGACTTCCACTCCGGCGACGTTACAGGGCACTACGGGTACTGATGATGCTACGGTGATGGGCGGTAGTGACGATTTGGGTACCGCACGGCACACTGATAGTGCTGTGGGTGATGCTGGGAGTGCTGTGCCAATGGACTTGAGTACCGTGGGTACTGCTAGAGATGACCGGAGTACCGCACGGCATACCGAGAGTGCCGTGGGTGGTGATCAGAGTGCTGTGGTTAGCCGCGAGGGTCCAGAGGCCATGGATGTTGATCCTACAGGTATGGGTGCTTCACTTTCTAATATTGCGATGAGTCTTAGTGGAGTTGATGTTGTTGTAGAGAGAGCCCGTGCACAGGAGAGTGGGTCTCAGACTGAGGGCATTCCGAGTGACCTTCTGGAGGCTACACTTGTGACTGAGATTGCTGTAGGTGGCGAGGATGTTGCGACTAATATACCGGTGGCTCGGGGAGGTACTAGTGGCAGAGAGGTTCTGGTGGAGGACGTTGCCGATGGGAGTGGTACTGAGAGTGATGAGACACCATTGGTGAGACGGATTGCTCCAGGTCCGGCTATTGCCATTGGTACTGCTAGGATGCCAGAGGAGAGTGCTGAGAGAGAGAGACAGAGGTTTTAGAGCCTCCTTTGTTTACACCTGCAGTTGGTTCTTCCCATGGGTCCGGTTTGACTTTGGCAGACACTTTGGAGGGGGCGAGGGATGAGGATATTGCAGCGACTTTGCAGGAGTTTCCTCGGTTTGAGAATGTCCTGGTTCAGGAGGGCATGGCATCCATTGTCAGGGACGTTGAGCAGGAGGAGAGGGAGAGAGAGGCTGAGGCAGCTACCGGGGAGGAGCGTATGACCATAGTCCGAGAGGTTGAGTTGGCCTTGGGGCACCTAGTTCCCTTCACGCCTGCCACTTACGTGCCACGAGTCCACTTCTTCATCCCTCAGGGCTGTGACACATATACCCCTTTGCTGCCGGTGTACTTGGATACGAATGTGATTCGTGACCGTTCGACCCATATTGCTTACAAAAACCCTCTGGTATGTATTTCATTTATCCTTCATTGTCTGTACCTGTTTGCTATACATTCCTTTTGACAATGACTGATAGAGATTGTATCCTGTCTTTGTTTGCAGACTCAGAGATCCATGGGCGGTTATGGTGGTTCTGCAAGTTTCTTGGCATATTACCGTGCTTTGCCATCGAGAGTGAGAGCCTTGGTTGATGCTTCTGGTTTCACCATCTTTATTCGGCTCTTGACAGTGACGAGGACAGATCGCAAGCTGATACGAGCCCTGGTGGAGAGGTGGTGGGATACCACCAATACTTTCCACTTCAGATTCGGGGAGATGACCATCACTCCCCTTGACTTTGCTGCGATTACTGGTCTGAGAGTTGGAGGTGAGCCGATCCCGTTTGACTCAGAGCTGTACTTGGACACTGCTGCTGTAGAGCACTACTTGGGGAGGAGGCCTGGAGGTATTGAGCCGGGAGTGAGATATACTGTCTTGGTGGATTTCTGGGACCACGAGCCAGAGTCTGAGGAGGAGGCTAGACAGATGGCGAGGGCTTACTTGCTGTACCTCTTTGGTGCCTCCCTGTTTCCGAACAGGCAAGGCATGGTGCACTTGGGTTGGCTACCCGCGCTGGAGAGCTTGGAGACTGTTGGGAGATTCGACTGGGGTGGTGCTGGCTTGTGCACTGTGTACTGCTTCCTGGGTTGCGTCTGCCGTGGAGTAGGCACGAGCCTTGGTGGATTCTGGAGAGTACTTGAGGTAAACTTTGTTTGCATCCTTCTTTCGTGTAAATCATGATAATGTTTTAGCCATATTCCCTGACTTGATTGCTTTCTGAACGTGCAGGTATGGGCTTATGAGGTCCTGGGAGTATTTGCCCCGGCCAATTCTCATAGCAATGAGAATGTGCTTCCGCGTGCTGAGAAGTGGGGATTAGAGTTCACAGGGGTTGGTGACCATAAGGGAGATCTGAGGAGCTTCAGATTTTTTCTGGATTCTACTACAGGAGATACAGTAAGCTTCTTTGTGATCAACTTTCAAATTCTTTTGCATCTTTTGTTTCCTGGGACATGACAGACTTTTCTCTTGCAGGTGAAGTGGAATGTGTGGGATAGGTCACGCAAGGACTATCTGGTTAAGAGCAGGGAGTGGACACGGAGTCGAGTGTTGTTGGAGTGTCCATATGGCTAGCGATGGTACTTGGGCGACAGAGTGTCACGTCAATCTCTCGGGATTGACCATTTCAGAGTGCCTTCGCCCCTTCCTTCGCTTGTTCAGAGGACTGAGGAGTATACTCGAGCAGAGATAGAGAGATATACAGTGCCGACAGAGATGATCTTCAGTGCCTCGATAGACTACGATGGTTACTTGCGTACCCACTTGGCATATGACCTGGACATGGAGAACCGTTTGAGAGATGCCCTTGCTTTACCTAAGTTGAGGAGAGAGATTAAGGTAGTGACTGCTGATGGAGCGCTTGGAGTAGTGATGGTGCCTCTTATTACCCCCACAGTTACTTTTGCCACGACAGAGGTGACCTTTGATTGCTTTACTTGCTTTGGTTGTCTTCTTCTCATGTATTACTGACGTACCTTTGTATTTCAGATTCCTGCTGAGTGGGCGACGGCTTCGTACCAGTTGGTGCAGGACTTGCAGGCCATGGTCCGTCAGTTTGTGATGGGCCTGGCTCCTGAGGTGTGTCCGCGAGCTGAGCCAGGAGTTGTACTTGGTCGTAGGCAGAGTACCACCAGAGAGAGGACACCGGCGCGTGGTACCAGGGAGGCTGGCAGAGGCGCAGGCCGAGGTGCTGGAGAGGCTAGCAGAGGTAGAGAGGCCAGCCGTGGTACTCGCAGGAGGAGAGAGAGTACCAGTAGTGAGAGAGGAGCTAGCCGAGGGGCTACCCCTAGTGCTGGAGCTGCCGAGGTATACATTAGACTTGCCTTTTCCTTCCTGTTGATCATGTATGCTTTTCATCATTTTTTGACAGACTTTTATTGCTTGTACAGGGAGCGTCGGGTTCCCGGAGTGTTAGGCGTTCTACGCCTCGAGCTACTTCAGTGACTCCACCTTCAAGCCGAGTTCTCCGTTCTTCTGAGAGACGGAGAGAGAGTGCACCTCAGAGAGAGGAGCTTGCAGAGAGTAGTAGTACCGATAGTCATCCTTCTACGCCAGAGAAGTACAGACAATTGGGACATGCGCCGCCGAAGCGCCCTCGTACCTGAGATAGTTGTTAGTAGTAGCATTTTACTAGGTGGGGCCTGCGTGCTTTGTTTTGATTTGGGCGCCTGTTTGCCCTTCTGTATAGATGGCCTGCGAGCCGTGGTAGTCGATTTAGCATTGGGCCTGTTTACCCCTGGACATGATTACACTTATGATGTGGATGTTTTGATTTTGATTTTTTATAAAAACTTGCATCTTGTCATGTTTTTCATTCACATTGGAATTGAATTTGAAAAATCAAAGTTTGCATGTGAGTACTTAATAAAAACAACTGAATTGAGACCAACAAACTTGTATGTGAAAAACTTGACTCGTATTCGTGGTTGTGACTCACAGGACTCAATGAAACAATGGAACTAACTCTTGGACTCGTGTGTATGATGCATGGATTAATGACAAGAGAACAAAAGCTTGTCGTGTGCGTGTGTCGGCATTGCCGTTGAATGATTTTTTGTATATGACATGACGAACGTGAATTGACTATGCTCGCGGGATGACAATATCATGATGCCTCTATTCTTGATGTACAAGTCTCGGAGACATTTGATCATTGAATTTTGGTTGGGGTCATCAACCAATCCCTCCACTGGGCTAAATGCACGTGTTACGGCTTGTATGCACAGGCAATGTGCCAAAGAGAAGCATGGAATGAGCTTCGGATGCTTGAAACTCAATTTTGCTGAAAACTGGCCAGTTGTGCCGTGCGGCATCAAAACTGTGCCGTGCGGCACTCCTAGTGTGCCGTACGGTACTGGCCTGACAGTGCCAAAATTTTTGCAACTTGCAGCCGATTTCTGGTCCTCCCTTTTGGCCTTTCCTTACTCCAATGCACGTCCTAGGGTCTTGAAGGGCCATTGTGTGGCATTCCCTAAGAAGCTTTGCCAAATTTAGTATGATTCCTTGTGGTTTTCGAGTTGGCACGTCTTTCGAGACGGCCGTTCTTTGGAACTTCAAACTTCGTATTGCCCCTTATGCATGGCAGCTATAAATACCATCCGTTTTATCCTTCTTTCTCATCCCAAATCCATAAACTCCCACTTTGTTCAATTCCTCATAATGGCAGTGAGTCTCTCAGCTCTAATGCGCCCTTGGCTTGATGATCTCGATGGCTTGGACTGGCTCCACTTTCGGGGTCACAGGTTGACTTCCCTCCGCTACATTCGAGATGTGTCCATACGTCCGGAGTTGTTGCGAGCTGCAACACAATTCTGGGACCCTGAGGTGCATGTTTTTCGCTTTGGCCTTCACGAGTTATGCCCCATTGTGGAAGAATTCTATGCATACATTGGAGGTTTTGATTTGGTGGAGCCTATCATCCCTCTCCAAGGAGTTGGTTTTGCCCCAGTGCTGTCTTCCAAACTGGAAATAAGTAACAATGCGGCCAAGTCCCTGATTCGGGGAGGTTTTCTGGACATTCCTCGTTTGATCGAAAGATTCCGCTCCAACGACTTTGCTCTGTGCTTGTGTTTATTGGCTGCCTTCTTGTTTGTGCAATCTGATGACCAAGCAAGTCCTTCCTTGGTTGGTGTAGCCATGCAAATCGAGGAGCGCAAGGATGTTGCTCCCATGGTTCTGGCTGAGACTTTGATGGGGTTAGATGGAGTTCATGCCGGTAGGACCGACATTTTCGAGGGTAGTCCTCTGCTCTTACAGGTAGGTTTCTCACTCAGCTCTCCTTTTTCCGGTTTTTCACTTGTTCTTATTTTACCTCGACTCTCAGTTTAAGGTTTTCTAAGGTTTCTTACTTGTTTTCTCTCTTTCATACAGCTGTGGTTATGTGACAAGGCTAATCTGCTGGAGCCTGTTCCAAGAAACCGGGTTCATGAAACACAAGGGTTTGTTACCAGGGACTTCAAGGAGGTTTTTGATGATGTGAGAGGTTGGGCTTGGGCTCTCTCTCAGCTCACAGAAGAGGTGATTTCTTGGCGCTTGAATTGGATTGATCTTCCAGACATGGCTGTTAGCAACATGGGACGTCAACGAATGGTTTTAGCAGGTTTGACCCGGTGGACCTTCTATGTCCCAAACCGCATTCTTCGTCAACTTGGTGCCCGTCAAGTACTGCCACCTGTAGATCCCGAGAATTTTGTCGTGCCAAATTTCAATGTTGCCACATTCAGAGCTTACCAGAATAATTGGAGGGAGCGTGTGACCATTCCGAAAGATCCATATCCCAGCGTTCTCCTTCCGGCACGTTATAAGAGATGGTTGATAAAAGATATTGAAGCAAGGGCAAATGGAAACTAAGATAGACTTTAGACTCGATCTTACCGTGCTCGAAATAAGTTGTATACCCTGTGCTATAGATGTTGTTGTTGTTTGTTTCTTTTGAAAGTTTCATGCTCAGCCATGTAATCAAAAAAGTTTGTTCAAATAAGACTTGAGTTTTGAGAACTTTCCATTTTTTATTTTTAGCAGTTCTGTCTGTGAGATATGAAATGCACACCATGGCTTGGAATCAACTTGAAAGATTGTGACCGAACCTCAGGGTGAGGCTGCCTACGTATCCCTAAAAAAAGGAATCAGGTCATGACGTAGTTCAGGACTACAAGTGTTTGGTTAGGGTTCACTCGGGTATTTACACTCTCCTTTTGTGCTCTGAATTTTGCCTAGTACCGCCCTTTCGGGTTTTCGGCCTAGCGAGCTTTGATTTATTTAGCCTTATCTTTTGCCTAGGCTGCCTTTTCGGGTTTTCAACTAGCAGCCTTTTGCTCTAATTTTTGCCTGGAACTGCCCGCCCTTGCGGTTTTCAGTCCAGCGAGCTTCTCTCAGGGGTAATATCTCTTGAGTTGATCCAAGTTGACTAGAGTAGAGAATTCATTGCCGTCAAGATCAATGAGTTGCGCTGCTCCCCCAGATAAGATCTTCTTGATAATGTAAGGCCCGGCCCATTTTGGTCGAAACTTCCCACGCGGATCGAAAACCGGAGCTCGAATCTCCTTCAAAACCATGTCGCCTTCTTGTAAATCTCTGGATTTCACCTTCTTGTTAAAAGCACGAGCTATTCGACGTTGATATCCTTAAACATGATATAAGGCCCTGAGCCGCCTTTCATCGAACAACATGAGTTCTTCGAATCTCGCCTTTTGCCATTCTTCTTCATCAATTCCCGATCCTGCCATAATCCTCAAAGATGGGATTTCGAGTTCGATGGGAAGAACAGCTTCCATGCCGTAAACCAGAGAGTAGGGTGTTGCCCTTGTTGGAGTTCGGATGGATGTTCGATATCCCCATAATGCCAATTCCGAGTGGACTCAGTGGTCTTTTCCAGTATAGTCTTGACGGTTTTGTTGGCTGCTTCCACGGCTCCGTTGGTTTGCGGTTGGTAGACAATAGATTTATGGACCTGAATCCCGAATTCTTCAAGAGTCTCTGCCGCTCTCCCTTTGAAATGAACCCCGTTGTCCGACACGAAGGCTTGAGGGACTCCATATCTGTAGATGATATTTTGCTTGATGAAGTGAGCAACTTGGACCGCAGTGAGAGTCGTATAGGAAGCAGCTTCAACCCATTTGGTGAAATAATCAATTGCGACCAGGATGAACTTGTGCCCGTTTGACACTGCCGACGTGATTTTACCGATAACATCTATGCCCCAGACAGAAAAGGGCCAAGGCGAAGTCATGGAATGCAATTCTGATGGCGGGACATGCATGAGATTGGTGTGAATCTGGCATTTGTGACAGCGTCTCACGTATTCAATACATTGAGTCTCCATGGTTGACCAATAATAGCCCTGCCTTAAGATCTTCTTGACAAGCATCATGCCGTTCATATGAGGGCCGCAAACTCCTTCATGTATTTCTTCCATGATCCGACTGGCTTCTTCCCCGTGTACACACAGTTTGTGTGTTCCACAATGAGATCTCCGATATAGCTTTCCTCCCCAAATGATGTACTGAGACACCAATCTCCGAAGAGCAACTTGGTCCTTCTTATCTGTCCCTGTTGGATATTCGCTTTTCTCAATGAAGTTCCAAATGTCATGATACCAGGGTAGGCCATCGTCCGGCTTGTCAATGGTCATGACATACTCGTAGATAGGCTTGTCTCGTTGTTCAATCACAATTGGCCTGAGTCTGACTCCGTTTGGTATTTCAACCATGGAGGCTAGTGTTGCAAGGGCATCAGCGAACCGATTCTTTAATCTTGGCACATGCGTGAAAGTGACCATCTGAAACCGTGGAATCAACTCATCCAGGTCTTGATGGTAGGGTTTCAATTTGTCTTCCTTGACCTTCCAATCTCCGTTTGCTTGCGACACCACCAAGTTCGAGTCTCCTACGACTTCCAGTCTTTTGACCCCAATTTCCAAGGCAGCTTCCATTCCTACGATGCAGGCTTTGTATTCTGACTGGTTGTTGGTGACTTCAAAGTTTAACTTGAAAGCAAGAGGGATGTGTGATCCTTCCGGGGAAATTAACAAGACCCCAATTCCAAATCCTTTCTGATTGGCTGCCCCGTCAAAATACAGCATCCAGACATCATTGGTGATAGTCATCACGTTTTCATTTGGGAATTCAAACTCTACGTCCTCTGGACCTTCCACAGGGTGATTGGCATGAAACTCAGCGATGGCTCTTCCTTTTACCGATTTCCTGGTAACATACTTAATATCGAATTCTGCTAGCAGAAGCAACCATCGTGCTAGCTTTCCCGTAAGCGCAGGTTTCTCAAACAAATATTTGAGAGGATCCATTCGAGAAATTAGCGTTACAGAATAGGCCAACATATAGTGTCTTAATTTCTTGGAAGCCCAGACCAAAGCCCAACAAGTTTTTTCCAGAGAAGTGTATCGTTCTTCGCATCCGACCATCTTCTTACTGATATAATACACGGCTTTCTCAGATCCGCCTTCTCCTTCTTGTGCTAGCAAGCATCCCATTGCTGATGGAGTGACTGATAGATACAAAATCAAGGGTTGCCCCGGTACAGGTGGCATTAGGACCGGAGGATTCTGCAAGTATCTCTTGATTGTTTCAAAGGCTTTCTGACACCTGTCGTCCCATTTGAATGGCACGCCTTTCTTGAGAAGATGAAACATCGGCTCGCAAGTTGAGGTCAACTTGGCGATGAATCTGCTGATGAACTGAATTTTGCCGAGGAAGCCTCGCACCTCCTTCTGTGTTCGTGGTGGCTCCATTTCGAGAATGGCCTTAATCTTAGATGGATCCACTTCAATTCCTCGGGTCGTGATCATAAAGCCCAACATTTTTCCAGCCGTAACTCCGAACGTGCATTTTTCAGGATTAAGACGCAATCTGTACTTACGAATCCTTTCAAAGAATTTTCTGAGGGCGTGCAGGTGCCCCTCTCTTTCCTTGGATTTGACAATCATGTCATCCACGTACACTTCGACTTCTTTATGAATCATATCATGCAACAGAGTTGTAGCCGCTCTCTGGTAAGTAGACCCGGCATTCTTTAACCCAAATGGCATAACCCTGTAGCAGTAGGTGCCCCATTCTGTGGTGAAAGTAGTCTTTTCTCTGTCTTTGGGGGCCATGAGAATCTGATTGTAGCCCGAAAAACCGTCCATGAAAGAAAGCAATGCGTGTCCCGCAGTGTTGTCCACGAGTACATCTATATGCGGCAGTGGAAAGTCGTCCTTGGGGCTGGCTTTGTTCAAATCCCTGAAATCCACGCAGACTCTAATCTTCCCATTCTTTTTTGGAACAGGCACGATGTTGGCGACCCATTTAGGGTATTCTGTTACCATTAGAAACCCTGCATCAATCTGTTTCTGAACTTCCTTTTTGATTTCCAGCACCCAGTCGGGCCTCATTTTCCTCAACTTCTATTTAACAGGTTTCGCATCCGGATAAAGTGGGATTCGATGCTCCACGATTTCAGGATCTATTCCGGGCATGTCTACGTGAGACCATGCAAAAACGTCTTGAAACTCTTTTAAAAGATCTAAATGAGCCTTAAATTCCTCTGGAGACAACCCAGAACCGATTTGAACCATTCGTGGATTACTCTCGTCTCTCAAATTTATTGAAATTACTTCTTCTTTTATAGGCTGAGCATGCCTTTCGTTTTCTCGTTCGATTAGAGATCGGAGTTCTTTTGGAATTTCTTCCTCAAACTCACTCCCATCATCGTCAGGGTTAACACAATTTATTTCAGACACAACAAGATAAGCAAAGTCAATTTCATTCATTGCAAAAGAAGTGGCCCCAGGGGCGTGATACATGAGAGTGGACTCAAACTCGAAAGAGAAATGATGACGTGGAGGACAAACAGACATATGCATTGACTCAGAAGTGGACTCAAACTCAGTGCTAAACTCAGACTCAGTGCTGGACTCTGACTTAGACTCAAATTCAGTTCCAGTGTAAATAATTTTAGGTACAAAAGTGCAGTTTTTATAAATTCCATTGGCATCCACGATGAGCGAGGAACCATCTCCAAGGGCTTCTTGGCTTAGCATCATCAGCTCCATGTCTCCAATAGGCTCCAAATCAAATATCTTTGCAGCAGGCCCGTTCTCAACCATACCTAATGGACTTTCATTTCCAAACAACGATACTAGATTCCCTGAGTCAAAAACTTTGATCCAGTCAAATTTGCATTGTCTGACCAATTCTTCCAGTTTTGCTAATTCATCATCACTGTCCCAGGTGTTATCAGCGAATATCTCAAACCCTGGTAGCTTGGTTCTTTTCTCCATATCCCAAAATGGTTCTGGCTCTCCTCGATAAACAGCCTCTTTTCCTTTGACAAAACGAATGGGACCTCTCTTTGGCTGAACACGGGCTCGAGCTTTCCATCCACTTCCCAGCTCATTCTCGTTGGGTTGATAACCGAGGCCGAAGCGGTGATTGTTCATGGGGAAATTAGGGAATTCCGCTATTCCCTGATTGTTGCGGCCTAATCCCATTCCTGGCATGTAAGCCATCTTCCTCATCATTTCAATAACCGTAGAGCTAACCGAGAAATCTTCATCCATTTTGATAGTGAGAACTGCCCCAGCGGTGTCAAAAGAGAATCCTCCGAGAGTGACATCTTCCTCTCCATGCATAATCTCAAGCACAGGGGCGTTATCGGAGACATGAGGACGAATCCCAGATTCTCCATAGATAGTTAGGGTTCCTGTGGCCAGTCCAAGCTGAACTTTTTGATGTAGGGAAGACGGCACGGCCATGATGTCAGGGTGGTGAAGCCATGGCCTACCCAACAGTAGGTTGAAAGATGAAGGGATGTCGAGCACATGAAACTCAACGTTGGACTTGAAATTTTCGACTGATATCTCCAGTTGGACAACTCCGACTACATCCCTGCGCGTATTATCATAAGCACGCACTCCAAGATTCGATGGCTGGAAATCTTTAGTCGTGAACCCCAAACAGTAGGCTGTACGTAGTGGGCAGACGTTTAAAGCGGATCCATTGTCTAAGAGAATAACAGGGACCCATTTCCCCATACATTTCATAGTGATGTGTAACGGCTTGTTGTGACCGGCTCCTTCTGGCGGCAAGTCCTTCTCAGTGAATGTCACGACATGTTTCGCCTGGTTTGGTGCAAGCAAGGATATTAGCGCTTCAGGCGGAGTGTCTGGTGGCACTTCCATGTTAGAGAGAGTCTTGATCAGTTTCTGGCGGTGTTCCCTGGATGAGGAAAGTAGCCCCCAAATGGATACTGATGCTGGGGTTCTTTCAAGTTGCTTCCGGATGGGATCCTCCATTGGCATAGGATTCCTTTGCGATGGTTGGGTGACAACTTCTGGCGTCTGAGTGACATTTCCCGAATTACTCGGAATTGAATTGTTCTGGACGGGATCGTTCCAAGCGAATGCCCCAGCCTGAGCATGATTAGAGGTGTTGCTTCTCTGAGGGTCAGCAGGTTGATAGATCCGTCCGCTTCTTGTTACTCGGTTGACTGATGGTGGTTCTTCAGCCCAAAAATCTGAAAATTCATTGACCTTTCGCTTCCCAGCCTTTGATGGATTCCAACTTCTGTTTTGTGTCAAAGTACTCGGACCAAAAACCTGTAAGGCTATCCTCGGCCTTTCGTTTCTCGATCTTGATGTTCTCCATCTTTCTTCCCAGATTTTCTACTGCTTGATTGCGCCAAAATGAATCATCTAGCGTGGCCCTGTTGACGGTCCATACTTCATTGTTGTCGAATCGGATATCGATAACATTTTCCTCATCCCAGAACGAATCTGTCCTTAGAACCGAAACATCTGGCTGTGGAGGAAATGGCACGGATGGTCGAGGCAGAGATTCCCCGATAATGTAAGCTTGAGGAAACCAGTCATGATCACCAAAGACAGTTTCTATAGCAGAATGTTCTTCAATCCCAGGAAGTGGTGGTGGCAGTAAATTATCTGGAGGATGGCTGCTAGGGACCCAATGATAAACTTCGCCGAGTGTCCGATTCCATATGTCTCCGGGTTCTTCAAACAATGCGGGGAGTGAAACTGCATCAAGTGGATCAGCACAAATTGCCTCCCATCTTTCTCGCCAATCTTCCTGTTCAGTCGGCTCAACATATTCAAGTGTATGTACCATGCCTGCAATACATACGACTTTATCGATCCGACAAATACTGGAATCCGTGGGTATTGAAACAACCCGCTTAGCATGAGACTCTGAAATGATAAACTGGCTTGGGTCCCACTCTTGACGAAGTTCTTCCCAATCTTGATCATTCATAGCCCACTTTTCACTTTCTGTGATATCTGCCCATCTCGATTTTGGCTTCGGCTTAACAATTCCGAGGAAGAGAACTTCAAGATCCTCCGGCACAGGGACGAGGGGTTTAGGTGCGGTGGCTGGTATGATGTATAGGCTAGGGTTAAATTTAGTGGAGCCTGGGTTATTTGGAGTGGGGCTGAGGGAGATTTGGTTGATTTGGGTATTGGGTTTGTGTTCTGGCATGGGATTTGTGACAGTGTTTGGCTTTTTGAGGGGAAGCGGGAGTGTTCCGTCTTTAATGAGGTCTTGGACCTTATGCTTGAGACAAATACAATTGTTGGTGTGATGGCCAGGCATTTGGTGATAAGAACAGAAGGCATTGGGATTATGGCTTGGAGGAAGTACTTTGGGTGGCTCACGAGGCTCAAGCGGCTTGATGGCGTCCTTTTCAAGGAGCTTTTGGTAGACTGTGGTTAAGGGAAAAGGGAATTGGTAGAAACTTCTTGCTTGCCGGGTTGGCTGGGCTGCTATCTGGTTAATTGGCTCTGTTTTGGTTGGTTTAGAGTTTGAGGAGCTGGCCTGGGTGTGGCTGTATTGGTTGGTTCCGAACAGGGTATTGCTGTTGCCAGAGTAAACTCGTTTGGGCTTGGCAGACTCTCTTTTCTCAAATATGCCAGTTCTGAGTGCGTCTTCGACCGCGAGGCCGGCCTCGTAAAAAGTTCTGAAGTCGACCGTGGTTTGAAAAACCACTAGGTGCTTTGCAAAATCGGGCGCCAAGTTTTTTGTGATAATTCTCATTTGTTCTTTCTCCGAGGGTCGATCTATCATCTGAGATGCTTTCCCTCTCCATCTTCTGATAAAGTCAGCAAAGGACTCATTTGCTCCCATTTTGGTTGCATCCAATTCTCGAATGGTCATCTCAAGTTGAATATTGTAATTGTACTGGGCCATGAAGGCTGCCCCAATATCTTCCCAACTTCCTTTTCTTGAAATGTCAAGATTCAGAAACCATCGCAGTGCTGGTCCCGTCAGAGTTTGCTGAAACATTTGACCCATGGCATTCTTTTCAATGTTATACATGGACAAAGTGCCCACATATGTTTGTAGATGAGCTCTTGGATCTCCACTTCCATCAAACTTTTCCCAGGCTATAGGCTTGAATCCTTCTGGGAGTTTGGCGCCGGGAAATAGACACAATTTGTCCATGTCAACGCTCGTGGCAGCTACTTTCTCTTGTTTCTGAACTGATTCCTCGAGTTTGGCGACTTTCGCCATCATTGTTTCCAAATTCTGATTTTCTTGCGGAGGCGGATTCGGCGGTGGCTGCTCCCCTGGACCTCCTGGTGGCTTGTTCTGAAGGGTTAATCCTTGTATCAGGAGCAATAGCTCAGCCATCTGACTATCACTGTGTTCCCGCTATTCTTCCAAAGCTAGCTTGAGAGCC